>OZ001355.1:9762696-10180454 GCA_963924055.1 Drosophila limbata
GACCCGGCGCCACCTTGGACAAACGTCGCCCGGATCTGCGTGACGAGCTTGGATACATTGCCCCACCCAACCGGAAGCTGCCCCCCGTGCCCGGATCCAACTACAACACCTGCGATCGGATTAAGCGAGGTACAGTCATAAGTAAGCATCTAAATTTCCAATGCAACATTTATTAATGCCAGGACAAATGCCAGCGAAGCCCAAGGCCTTAAGCCAAAGGACATCACTGGGCCATCACTGTGCATTGGCTGCGGCTTAGTTATTTTCTTCTTCCATTTACTTTGCATACAAAAAGATAAAAAAAAAAAAGAAAAGAAAAGAAGAGTATTTCATATTTTGCGTTGCTTTTGCATAACACTTACAAGGCACAGTGGGAGCTTTGACCTTTGCCATCAATCATATCATCTATCAAATCACACACACACACACACACATACCACACATAGCAATGCTTTCTCAGAACGAAATTCTTAATGTGGCTTCTTCGAGTGGCTTTTTATGATTTGAAAATACCCATCCGAGTATTACTAAATGTTGTGTTCAATTTAGATAATTCTTTTAATTATTTTATTTATTTATTTACAATATTATTAATTATTTATTCTTCCCTGAACTCCAACTCCAAATCCTCCAACGTTTCGGTTGCTGTTGCTTCAATTTCTTTCAATTTTGCGTTGACTCATCGTTGATGTTGTATGAATATTGGAAATTGAATTACAAAATATATAATAAAATACACTCACACTCACACTTACACTCGAAACTCGACACTCTTCAATAAATATAAAATCGATGTGGTTCAGGCCGCGGTGGTTTGCGGTCGAACCACTCGACATGGGATCCTCGTCGCAATCCAAATCTGTACGAGGAACTCAAGGCACCTCCAGTTCCCATGCACGGCAATGTCAATGCCAATATCTATGGTGGCCATGCCCATGGCAATGTTGAGTGCCACTACAGACATCCAGGTAGGAGCGGTCCCCCTATTTGATTTAAGTTGTCATCTTCATTTCTGTATGTATCCTAATCAGGGACCGCAAATAACAGTGGTTTTATAAAATTTTGTTAAAAATAAGCGAAAAACCGTTTCTTATTTAAATAAATTTAAAATGTTTTTTGTTGCATACTTTAAGGCAGTTACATTGATTGAAACTTAAATCAGCCTTTACTATCGTTCTGTTTGGCCCATCTAATTGTTATTTAGTAGAATGATAGCTTATAATACTAGATAATGGTAATTATCAAAAAATACCTATCGGGTATTTATAAATTATAATAAAATGGATTACTCAATTATCTTACATCAGCATTTATTAATAAAAAATTGTCATTAGCAATCAAAAACTGTTACATTCTGTAGTCTAAATTAATAAGAACTGACTTTTAAAATAGTTAGTAAAACTGTTACGGTCCCTGATCTCAATGAACACCAAATCCTTGCCACATTTAACCCTTTGTTTGAGCTTAATTTTTGTTCAAAACAAAACCCAACCCTAGTACTAACCTATTGTAGTCTAACCCCGGTCGCAAGGTGCCAACCCCAGATTACAGATACTGAATAGTAAGTAAAAACTGTCGAGCGCAGCCATTTCATTTGGTAAATCGATCAGATCATGTACTAAACCACTAAAACAACTACCAAGACACCCACAAGCAATTTCGAATCGACTGTTAAAATGTTGCTAATCGAAATCTTTCCTCGCAAGGCATGGAAGATGAAATCTGCCCCTATGCCACGTTCCATCTGCTCGGCTTCCGCGAGGAAATGGATCCCACCAAGGCCATGAACTTCCAGACCTTCCCGCACCAGAACGGACACACTCCCGTACCCGGACACGCTGGCACCATGCTGCCACCTGGTCACCCCGGACACGTGCACTCCCGCTCTGGATCCCAGTCGATGCCTCGGGCCAATCGCTACCAACGCAAGAACAGCCAAGGCGGCCAATCCTCGATCTATACGCCAGCTCCCGAATACGATGATCCCGCCAACTGCGCCGAGGAGGATCAATACGTAGGACTGAACCCCATTTTGAATCCCAGAAAGAATTGAATCTATTTGAATTGCTTACAGCGTCGTTACACTCGCGTTAACTCTCAGGGCGGAAGCCTTTACTCCGGACCCGGACCCGAATACGATGATCCCGCCAACTGCGCACCCGAAGAGGATCAGTACGGCTCTCAGTACGGCGGACCCTATGGACAACCCTACGATCACTATGGCTCCCGTGGCTCTATGGGGCGTCGTAGCATTGGTAAGAGATACAAACATATATATATGTATATCAGTACATACCCTGTAATTTCATCGTCTTAGGCTCTGCACGCAATCCGGGCAATGGCTCCCCTGAGCCACCACCACCACCACCACGCAACCACGACATGAGCAACTCCTCATTCAACGACTCCAAGGAGAGCAACGAGATCTCAGAGGCCGAGTGCGATCGCGACCATGGACCACGCGGCAACTATGGGGGTAAGTGTCCCAGTCTCACCTCGTCTAAAAATTAAATTAAATTCAAAATACAATATTATCAAAAGCTATGATTGAAATGCAAGTGTATAACTTCTTAACAAAATTCCATATGCATTCTTCTTGATTTCCTTTTTCGAAATTTGTTTGTACATAAAACAATATTAATAAACTCTATCAGAAGACTCCAATGAGGGTGAGTGATGTGAAATCGAAATCAAAGCGAAGTTCATATAGTGTTCATCCTGAATTGAATTTGAATTGCTCCCCTTTGAAATATACGTATGATTAATTAGCATCACATCTCGCCTCATTCTTCGTACTGTTCATGAGAATCGCTCCCTTACATATTCTCGGAATGGAATGTCGTCATTCGTCCTTCTTCCCGCATTCTTTCATCCTTCATGAGTCACATTTCGAAGACAGTTTTCAGTGTTCTTCACAGTACAAATATTCATGCTGTGTTTTGCTACAATTTTAAAGCAATAAATATATTTTTTTTTCCTAATTTTTTTATTATTATTATTAACTTTGGTTACGGTCAACCATTTTGTAAGTTTCATTTCATCTTTAATGCACAATCAACACACATTTCATTTCACAAAGCACAATGCCCAGACTGAAAGGGTTCCCCTACAGCACATTTGAATGTTTTATGTTTTGTGTCTAATAACGGATTTAAGTTTAATTTAAAGTCATCGTCTTAATTTAATTGAACCGCATGTGTTCCACAAGAATTTTTTATTATATTATTTTGGGTTTCTAGAAAACAATAAGTTAGATTGTAAGATATGTTAGGAGAACAATCGCACTATTTTTATAATCAATGTAGGTCAAATTTCTGCACGCGTTTTTCATTTGGAATTTTACAATAAGAATATTTTAATTTAAATTTTCATTTTGTGTTTTCTTTCTGTTTTCTTTTACATTCTATGATATCATAAATACTATAACAACTACTTTCGGTTGATACATTTTACGTGGGGTTGTTAAACTATCGTTTCTATTGCAAATATGTCCATAACAAATTCAAAAATAAAAAATAAATAAAATCAAAATCGAATACGAATACGAACAGCTGTAAAAAGATCTCCACAACCGAAAGATCAACGCACCACCGAAGAGATGCGTAAATTGATTGAGAGGTAAGAAACGACATATTCAAATATGTACCAAAGTATATTGAAATATAATCAAAAATATTTATAAAAAAATTGCACAGAATGCCTAAAAAATTTTAATGAATTAGTATCTGCATAACATTTAATAACTGAAATATTTATATTAAATTCATAATTCGCAAAAAGTTTTGATTTTAGTTGATTCTTTGCAATTTTCGAATCATTTCGAGTTGTCGTATTGTTACTAACCCTGACTATTATACTTATATTCACTTTTCTTATGAATAATTCAATGAAACACCGACTTTTTAGTCGAAGACAGTTGTAAGTTCTAACCTAAATTAAGTTATGTAACTAACTAACTATCATTATCATTATCAACTTTGCTTTTGCATGTTCTTGTCGCGATTTTCAACTACTTTCTTAATCTAAGTGTGCATGCTTACTCTTGTTTACTATTACCCTTTAAAAATTATTATTTTTTAACAATATAAATGTGTCTTATGTTTGATTTGTTTCGTTTTTGTTCGTTGCAAAGCAAATCACAGTTGAGTGTTTCGAAAGTACCCAAAACATTTATCATTTGATAAACTTTTCAATTACAATACATAGCATATAACCGTAATCGTACTATATTAATCTACAGGCTTTAAGTGATTCCACACACTGTACGATTGTCAATCACAAAATACTACATTCAGTTTGCCGCTTGGCCTTGGCTTGCCACACACTCAAATCAATACTCAAATCATATTGTACCACTGTGCAATGCCCAGACAACCACATGAGGCAATGCTTTGGTTGCAGAAATGAGCCTACATCATTATATATCCATATATATATATTATTATTATTATCAATCAACTGACTGATTAACTCTTGTACTCATCCGTAACAGAAACGAAGCCGGCCCAAAACAACTCCAACTCCAACAAACAAATGGCGCAGGATTCACAGCCTACGATACTATGGCAGTGTAATTTGTAAGCGGCAACAGCAGCTTGCAGTGGGCGTGGCAGTTTAGTAGCTTAGTGTTTCAAGTCAATGAGGTGCGTGGGAGTTGAATGACACACACACACACACACACACAAACACACACTGATACACTTGGGCAGTCAGTCATCATATTTGAAAGTATATACATATTATCGAATGATAAACAAAACATCACTGCAGTAAGCAACGCATTTAGCGCATATATATATAAATATACAATTATTAACAATTTCAAGTATAAACAACAACAACAATTACACACACAAGCACAATGTGTGTGGCATCTTTGATTTACAAAGATTAAAAACGAAAACCATTTATAAACATACGAGTATCTAAATGCATGAACTTGTATGTGAAAACAGTTCTGAATAATTGAAAGTAATTTTTAATAATGTATTTTAGTTTGTAAGCCAAAAGCAGAACAACCAAAATATCAAGCGAAATGCAAATGAAAATGCGAAAGAACTTCTGCTCTATTTGTAAGATTCTTTCGATTTGAACTTTTTTTGCCATTTATGCCAAAAGCATTAACTCTTTGCCTAGCCTAAGTCAAAGTCATAATATTAATTGATAGTTATCGTATTGTTTTATTTTGTATGGTCTGCAAATCCTATAACTATTACTTATTTGTGTCAACAACAAATGGAAAAAGGAACAAAGAGAGTTTCGCTTTTTGTTGACTTGCTTTGACTTGTGATCATAATTTTTAGCATTATTGTGTGTGTCGATTATAATTTATAATTTATAATTATTCTTATTTTTATACTATTATTTAAATGTATTCTATTTTGTTTAAAATGCGCTTCCAAAACTATAACAATTTGTTCGATGCACAAATAGCATTCGTTTAGCAAATAATCACACTCTAAATTGTATTATACAAAAGTCCAGATAAGCGCACCATTGATTTTCTCAGATCAATTTTGTAACAAGTCATTTTGTATTCTTTTGTATTCGCACATCGGTTATACGCATTTCAAGCTTTAAGAAACAATGAAATTATTTATGCGCACACCTCAATTTCTTTTATTCATATTTATTTAAGCTTTTTATTATTTAAGTTCTGCTAAATACATATTCGATTTTCTTGAAATCTCAATTGATCTTTTATTTACCAACTGAATTTGATAATATGATTTCACAGCCATCCCTTAAATAATGTGGCTACTTTCGAAACTCAAAGACTGAACTATGCAAATTTATAAGGGAATAAAATGGAAATGCTTCACAATATACTTATGTAATTACAGAAGAATTTTACAGAACACAACATTTGCTCAAAAAGTAGAAATAGCAAAGCATTTGAGGTAGCCCATTATTTAGCCGGAATTCAACAGTAAATCTTATTAAAATGATTTTTAAATAATATTATTTGTATTTATTATAATTATTAATTTAATTGCTATTATTTCTTTCAGTTTACCTTAACACTTTATATATAATACACTATAATCCTACCTAGGTATACCGATTTTATATATGAATGTAGTGTTGTGACGAAAATATTGCTTAAATATACATACATATTATGGGAAACTTATATAAATGTACTACAAATTTTATTGGTAAACGAACTACAAATATTAAATAGCGTTTAGACAAATGGCATTTAATTAATATACAATATACAAAAAACAAAACACAAAAAAAAACTTAAGAAACTTAAAAAATCGAGAAACACAAATTTTCAAGTAATTCAAATAGCGAGCAATTTATTCGAAAAAAACTTAATGTTGCATTTCAGAAAGCCACAAATTAAAAATTAATAATTAAAAATTAACAATTTTTCGGCAAATCAAAATCAAAAAACAAATAATTAAAAGAAAATGATAACGAGAAAAACACTAGAAAATAAAGAAAACTTTCATGATGTTCAGCTAAGATTAAGCTAAGTAAAATATTCAACTAATTAATATACAAGTACATCAAGCATTTTTCATATTTATCATGCATATTTGATCGCTTGCTTTTTGTGTTGCTTCAAAAAATATATAAAGCAAAACAAAGGAAAAGAAAAGAAAAGAAAAGGAAGGTAAATAATCATTAAGCCTAACATAAAATAACCTATTTTGTAATTATTTAGCATTGAACATGCATAAACATACTTAAACATATAATAATAATTTTCTACTTAACTTTACTTACAACGCATAAATCAAAATTAAATTTCCATTGCATTAAAAACCGAGAAAGAAAGAGGAAAAATCGCCCACATTTGACGACCGCATTCAACTTCAACGCACATCAGATAAAATCCAACACCTCTTTGGGAACGTGACTAAGCAAATTAAAAATTAAAAAGAAATTTAAAAATTATAATATACAAATTAATTAAAATATTACAAATAAGAAAACCAGTTTAAAACGCATACTAATCACTCGCTCCTTCTTAGTCGAACGAATATTAATCATACTCATATTACTCATACGATACTATACGATATATATATATGAGAAGAAGAGGAAGAGCATAAACAAATAAATAAATATCCAAAGATTCAAATTCGTAATCCTTAAGCGCGGCATTATAAACCTAAACGAATACTTCAAAAATATGTGTATTACTAATTGCAAATTACAAAACATATATGTATTAACTATATATATATATATTAATATTGAATGTATTGAATTGACAAACGACATAACACTTATACAAACACACCCCACACATACACACGCCCTCCCACTCACATGCATTCAGTTTAATTGCCACAATTGGTAAGACTATCCCTCGATTGAGTCCGAAACCCTTTCGGCCACAACTCCTACCCACATCAATAAACACACATCAATTTGTCAGTTTCAGTGTCATTAAATTCAAGAAAAACAACAAGAAAAACTAAATAAATGCCAATCTATGTTGGATAAAACAAAACTAATATATGATTTTTATTCAATTATTCTTGATCTATTAAAAGTATACTGTTACCAGTAAGTATAAAAAGGAACTGAACCAGCATTTATGTTGGTCACAGGGTATCTCGTAGACGAATACTATTGACCAAACATACACAATAAAATATAATATCCGTATTTTGAAAGAATGACCGTTCGATTTCGACCGTTCGCTTCGGAGGTAGTGTTGGGTTGCTCATGAGTGAGTGAACAAAAGAGAGTTGCTCCCTGAAGTGAGCAAGTGATAATGTTCCTTCCAAATTGCTCTTTATTGCTCACTTGTTCTTTTTTGCTCATTATTGCTCTGTTGTTCCTCTTAGAGAATTGTGTGTAGATTCTTGCCTTGAAAATACACAAATCTTGGATTATCGCCAAAGCACAATACACATTTTAAAAATTCAGAATGTCGCTAATCAGAAAGTGTAGCGAATCTTTATCTTAGAGCAACCATCAGATTTAAATTGAAATGTAACATGATAATTTTGATTAGTTGGGTGGGGGGGGCTTAGTGAATAGCTCAGTGAATAACTGGGCTACTGAGCAATATGAGTGACTTGACTCTTCTGAATTAAAAGAACAAGTGAACATGTTCACCTAAATGAGCAAGCGAGCACTCTCTCTCTTCTCACTCTCACCCATTGTCACAAAACAGACAGCAGTGGCGACCATTAAAACCCACAGCAAATAGCTAGCTGCAGCGTCACACAACTCTAACAAAAATTCAAAATTGTGCATCTTGTTTTTTTTTTCAAATTGTTTCTCAATTTTTTAATTGATTTTTGAAAATTTTATTCAAATTTCGCGCCCTACAGTTTTGGTTTGTGTATTGGCTAAAACTGTTGCTGCACTTGGATTGCGGTCAATATTCGAATTCGCCGCTTATTTTACCCAGCCCAAAAGTATGCTATGTGTAAATTTGTGAGTGAGCGAGAGCACGTGACGTGAAACAAAAAGCTAACTGCTACAAATCAGTTGCCAGGCGCGAAGTTAGAGTTTTGTGACGGCTAGCTTTTGTTTAAGGCGCGCGCGAAATATTAATAAAATTTTCAAAAATCAATTTAAAAAAATTTTCTGTATTCCGCTGGAATCGTTTTTTAGCACAGTTTAGCACAGTTAGCAAAGTCAGCACACCCTAAAAGTATGCTTTAATTTTTCGTGTTTTTGTTTTCAGTTTAAGGCGCGAAATTCGAATGCAATTTTTTAAACAAGAAAACTTATCCGGAGAAAGTCCGGCTTCCTTTTAATTTAAATAGTTTTATTGAAGAATTTGGATATAATTGAAGCTTGCAGTTGAATTTTAGTACGGCTTTTGTTGTCTATTTTTTTCACTTAAAGTGTCCAATAAATTTATAATTTGTCAATACTCGTTTATGGGTTGCTACCAAGTTGAAGGCTCAAATGCAAAGTGTTTTCATATCTACCAATTTGGCAAGACAAACAGACGACGACCACTGTAAACAAGCAAGGAATGCAAACACAACTCTTATACACACGGCGGACAGGGAGAAGGGGAAACGCACTGGGATCGGAATTGGGTGTGTCCTTAAGTCCTTGTGTGCAGCACTGAAGCGAGAAGCTCAACAGGCTGCTCCACTAAATCAACAAAGCGAAAACCGCAAAATGCCGATAAGGGCCATAACACATAACACAGAACAGCAGCGAATGCCGATGGCCCAAGAGGCAACTAGCTGCTTGTTACACTTGCAACTTGCCACTCGTCCTGGACAGGAAACCAACTGACCCGCTTTTGGCATGTATACATAAAGGAAGAGTCTTTTGGGACAGAGAAAGAGACCGAGACAGTGACAGGGACAGAGACAGAGATATTAGCGGAGACACACCAGCTAAGTAAACAAATGGCTCACATTAAAATGAACGGCAAACGAAAAAGTGGAAAATTTGTGTACAAAAACTAAGAGACACCACAGACACAGGAGGAGGAGCAGAAGAAGGAGGAAGAGTGAGGGAAGTTAGAGGAGCTGGAGCAGCAGATGGGACTTGGGCACTTTACTGGCTTCAGGGCTGTCACAGACGACGTTTGTTTGTTGCTATTTAGTTGACCCAAACAAGCAGACAGGGGGAGGGGGAGGAGAAGGTCTAGAACCAGGGCTGGGGTGGGGGCAGATTGTTGTCGCTAGATGCAGACCGAAATGTATATTGCGTTGACAACAGTTCGCGTTGTTGTAGTCGTTGTTATCGCTGTTGTTGTTGTTGTTGTTGTTATCGTCCTGCCGAATGCACTCTAAACATGCAAGGCGAGGGCAACGGAGCAAAGGAGAAGAAGGGGACAGAAGCAGGAAGGGGGCTCTGAAAACTATGTCAACATTGCTCTGGGTACCTGGACAATTGAGCTCAATTGGACTGGCGGCAGCATGTTCAGCTCTGCTCTTGTCTGGTCTGACATGGCTCCGCCCCCTACCCGCGCCCAAATTGTGGGCTAAAACGATTGGCGCTGTTTGGTGTCATGCAATTTGACTGGCTGACAATGCATGCAATATGAGAATCAACAGAAAATTATGCTTTGGTATCTGTACAGGTTTCGAATTCATTTAGATTAATTTTCTGCATGAAAAAAATACAAGTTCATAAATAAAATTCATGAGCTGCCAGTTATATTTTATTTCAACTTTATTAACAACCTAGGACTGCCAGTTGTATGTTTGAAAGAATCAGGCCTGTTCCGGTTTACACTTTTTACTTTTTACCATTTAAGCACTAAGTGTTTAAAAGTGTTCTTTTTTTGCTTTTTCGGACTTAAACTCATCAGCTTAAAGTGATGTCAATCAGGTTAAGAAAATTCAATTTTGAAAAATCTTAATTTTAAAAAGCAAAACAAAGAATTCAAATTATACTCTTTAATTTCTTTAGACTTTTTCAATATTTCAAACATAAGAAATGTGTCCAAGATTTTCTTTCATTATTATCAATCATTCCACGTATTTGCATTAAGATCGGTGATATTTAGGAATCTTAAAGTCGGCATTAGCGATTTAACTTATTAACTTAAGCCCTGACAATGATTGCTCTAATTAATTGTCACGAATTCTTAAATATAGGTTTAGCAATTTGATTTGATGTTTTTCAAATTTTAAACAATGTGATAAACGTGATTTACTCTAAAGATTTATCAAAGATTATCACCGTCTGTCAATCAAATGCAGAGAAAGACTGCAAAATAAAGTTAATGTGAATGATGACGATTATTATTTCTTAAAACTATAAAGCTTTGGTATTTGTTGAATTGTACAACATTTGGTTGAATTGTACAACATTTGAGCTTAGATAAAGTTAAAGATAAATTAGTATTACATCTCTCAGATAGAAGTGAAGACGTCTATGGCTTCGGTTCCTAGTAATTTTCACTATTAAGTAAGTATTATAGGAAATTTGTTATTGAATGAGTGAAATCTACTAAAATATTGAATGGCATTTTGAATGAATTGAAGCTTTGACTAAAAACACAAGTGATGTTTTAATGACTTTGGCAAATACTCGTAAATTAACGCGCATTTTATGGATATTCAAGACGAGACCTGAGACCTGAGACGAGACTTGAGCTTCAGCTGGCAAATGCTGAAAGGCCAACTCCATTTGGAGCTTTTGTTTGACTTTGTTTTTGTTTTTGCTTTTCGTTCTGTTTTGTTTTATTTTGGCTCAGTTTGGCTTAGTTTATTTGCTCGTGCTGCATTTGGGTCTAGGGTAGTTAAAGTTTATCTACACTCATTTGGCGTGTTTGTGTTTTTCTACCCATAAACCTACTTTACAAACACACACACACACACACGTTAATAAACTGTTTGCAGTTACTGTGACTCTGGCTGCCTTTTGTCAGCCATATCGATTTTCTACCTTATTTGACATAACTTTTGTTAGTGTTTCGTAATTGCCAGAAATGTCATTTGTTAAACCAATAATAATTAATTCATTTATTTAAATAACAATATCATTAAAATATCGGATAAACTAATTAAAACAGTTACAGGGTATGGGGAAAGTGCTAAAAACGTTTCGACAACACAAATTATGGCCTTCAAGTAATTGTTGTTGTTGTTGTTGTTTGTCTGGCTGGGTTGTTGTCTATTTCTGAATCGACAAACAAATTATGAGAATGGAAAGAAGACACACACATACTATACACCCACAACTAAACATTCCACACACACTCGTTTATTATACTATCTATAGATTGCTTAAGTATTTTGTGATTTTTCTTAATCATCATAAATTTGAGTTAGTTTTACCAGAGACCGAGACATTTGGCAGTTGGCCCACAGCACCAAGACGAGGACAAGAACTTTCCCAACGACGGAAACATCAATAAATTAGAAATGTTTAGCTCAGCGCTTTTTAGGTGGGCGTACTGTCCCCCTGTCCCCCTGTCCCTGTCGGGGGGAGGGGCAAACCAGGGCCCCGATGCAGTGTCAAGCCCCAACAAACTTATTGTCTGCGTGTTGCGGAACACAACACGAAAATCTCTGCGTCGTCTCATTCGCTTGCCTCTGGCCATAATTCTGGGCATTTAATGGCCGCCTTCTGCTCGAGTGGCACAGCCCTAAATTATTCAGTTGACTGAATAGGTATCTGAACACACCCGAGGGGGTGTGCATATCGGCATAAGAGCATCGCGAACGAGGGTTGACTGTCGAGTCGCGGATGCTGCGCATGACGCACTTTTGGAGACGCCAGCATTTTCGCAAGGGATGCGCGGCCATTTTGTAAAACGTTGGAACTGTTTGCACAGAGAGTCCATTTTGCTTTATTTCCGTGCATCTACAAATTTTAATTTTCTATAAATATTTGATACATTTTACGGTTATATAAACTTAAACTAAAAGCTAAGAGACTAAGCTGAAAAGAATTATTTGAGATTTTTATACAGCGAAAAACTAGCCATTTTTCGCCTGTTTAATTGAATGCTTGAGTTATAGTAAAATTGGAGTTTATTATAGTTTCTCATTTTCTGGCGCTATTCAAAAAGTAGTGTGTTTTATGTTAAAAACCTCTTAAAAAATAAAATATAAATTCATTTTTTTTAAATTAAATATTTTTTTTAATTTAATTTCAATAACTTTTTTTTTTTAATATGGAATGACCATAGTGATTTTCTAATTTCTTGATTTTCTAATTTTCTTAATTTTACATTTGGAATTGCATACATTGGTTCACATAAAAAATAGATCTGAAAATTAAAAATTTTGCTGTTCGACTAGTCGACTAGTTGCTTGGTTGAATAAAAAAGGAAAATTTAGAAACATATTTAACATAAGTCTTCCGTTACAGTATGGATAAACGAGAGTACACTCAATAGTGTCGAATGACGCTTCAATTACTCGTACATTAGTCAATGATTGCTATCATAGCTATGTTGCAGGCAAACGTCATCACTTCATCCGCAACTCGGAGAATCAGCCATGCCCTGGAAGCTCCCGCTTACCTCCCCCCTTCCTCCGTGGCTTAACACACCCCAGCTCACTCAAAGGACAATGAAAGAACGACGCGATGCCAATTAACGTAATTAAATGATGCGTACACAGACACAGACACAACAAACACCCGCACCCTATATACACACATACATATATGCATACATATCTACATGCATAGATATGTGTGTGTGTGTGTGAGTGCACATCCTTTGCTTAATTAATTTGGGACATGACATTCTCTTCAGTTCATACTTTGTTCTTGCATTGTTCTTACCATTTACCATTCCATTTAATGCTCCCTTTCAATTGGGAGTTGGGCCCAAGTTTGCAGTCTCGCCATGGCAACAGGAAACCAATCAACAATAGCTCCAACGAAACAAAACCAAAGGAAACCAAGCAACAATAACTAAAGTATCATTCGATTATGTCACAGGATATGCGGAAGCCGCACAAGAGTCAAACAGCCAAACAGGAAACCAACAAAGAGTCGTTGGCAAAGGCCAAAAGCGGCGGCGAATGCAAATAAGTGTGTCATTAAGCAGCCATAACTGTCATCGACTAAACAAAATGGATCCTTGGCCATCACATATTCAGTAATAAGTAGAGTGGAGCTTTTGTCCAAAAGTCTTTTTTCTTTTGCAAGCAACGCTGCGTATACGCAATGTCACAGTTCTCACTCCCGCATTCTACGATTATTTCACAACACTCTGCTTAATTTCCCAGCGGAGCTTTCATGTGGCACTCACTCGAGGGTGTCCCCTATGTCCCCCTGTACGTATGCCTATGTGGGGAATATCCTTATTTGTTCAACTTTAATTCACATTTCGCACGAGTCGAAATTATGCTAATTCAGATGTTTTGTTTTGTTTGCTCGCTCGCTAGATTCCAGGGACAGGTCCCTGCAGTTACATTCCGGAATTATATGGCACATCCTGCGTCGCTTTAATTACTGTTATTTGGCTAGTGAAGTTGCCACTTTCGGTGGTCGTTAAGGGCGTAATTCTCGTATCTCGAATGCCTCGAATTTGTTGCTCTCTCATTTTATTTTTTATGTGCCACGCACTAATTAAACTAATTATGACAATTTGGCAGCACTTAAGAGGCACAGTCAAGTCCAGCTGCGAGCTGGCAGGATACTCGCATCTGCAGATCTACAGATCTTCTCCTCATACTTATCAAGGAACATCTCGAGCCCATGCAAAAAGCAAGAGCTACTTGGCAAATTCGTAATTTCGTTGGCCTACTTTGGGTAAGCAATCTATCATTTAATTCAGGAGCTGTCGCAAACTTGTAGCTGTAACTTGACACAGGGTCAACAACTCCGACAAGGCTGAAATGGGCCCAAACCATTCCGTATTTTGTCCTCTTCCCTTTGAGCCAAAGCGACGCTAAAGTGCCGCAAAATATGCAAAACAAACGAAATAAATTCAAATGCGTTTTGCCAGCTCTACTCGTAAATGTATGCCAGCTAAAATTAATTACAGGTAATAACGTCATTCCTGTCCGGCTGTGCTTTTTGTGAGAGCCAGAGACAGAGAAGGAGAGAGAGAGAGAGAGGGGGGGGGGGGGGGGAAGGTAGTTGCCAAAAACAATCGGAGCTGACTTTGAGGACGGAATCAAGCTGAATTACGAGGTACGGCAAATAGAAATAAATGCGACATACTTTTAGGCGCCGCGAGCTGAACTGAGCTGAGCTGAGCTGAGGTGAAGCCGGCAAAGCAATTGCGTGTATTTGGGCGATTACCATGATATGCGGAAATTTCTCCACTGCAATAATACACACAAGTCCGCACACACACACACACACACACACTTAGGAAAAGGCAAAAAGAAACAGCAGAATAAATGCAAATACTTAAAAGTTGGAAGGAAACAGCGCAGGCGCAATGAATACATACAAACATACATGTGCTCATACATACACCTATGCATGTGCTAGTATGTGTGTGTACTCTTAGTATACGAGCAATGAAATGATTATGTTGGTGTGAGTTCATTTCTGCTTTTCACTTTAGTATTTTGCGAATAAAAATTATATTGCACGAGCCGGTCTTTCCTTGGGCATATATGTATTAGTATGTGTGTGTCCAAGTCTGATTGTGTGTGTGTGTGCCTATGAGAACATAGTTGTTGACGGGAGTCGAGAGACTTCGTGCCTGGACATGCGACGGCATTTGGTTCAGTTGCCGCAGCTCGCAGGGGCTGCCAAGTTGGCACAGGAACTGAGTGCTTAGTATCCTTAGTGAGTGTGAAAATCCTTGAAGGCATTACAGCAAATTACTATACAAATAAACTAAATAAACCCATTGAACAGTGAGCTTAACTTAGAAAAACGCAAATGCCTATAAAATCAATTGTAAAATGGGCATCAAAAATAATATCTAGCATACTTTTCAGAGTAACCAAAAACAATTGTTAATGCACATCAAAATCGAATAAAATATGAATATAATATGTATATTAATACACTCATCTTTTTGGCATACCCTCAGACACGCTCAGACATGTCTTGTTTTATTTGCAAATATTATGACAAATTTTAAGCAAATTGCTGCCAAATTATGTCCGAATAACAACGAAGAAAGCCCAAATTTAAACTGTGAAAATCCAAGGCGACAACTGAAACTGAGGCAGCTTTAAAAAAACAATAAAAAGATACGAATAAAGATACGAAAATAACAACACGGCAAATGTTGTGTGCTCTAAAGAAATACCAAAACTAATCTACGCTAATAAATTAAAAAGAAAAGAAAACACAAAGAATTTAAAGCGCCAAAAACTTAAGACTAATATAAGTTTATTTTGTATAGAATGAAAAAACAATTTGAATCAACATTGTGAATTGGAAAAGTCAAGCAGATTTGAAATGATTATGAAATGATCTTAAAACATGTATACATATATATGTATATGTATATAAAAGTATTAGAAGATCGCTTCCTGGTGTCCCACCTAGAAAATTCCAGTTTACGACCAAAGTATTTTTACTTTTCATGCTTGAGGTGAGTAAAGCTTTTATAAATAAATTAAGCACTTTGTAAAGCACAGCGACAGTTTCTAGTTTTCATTTCACTTTTTCTTTTCATTTCATTTTGTTTTAGTTTTGTATTTATTTTTTTCTTTTTATGTTAATGTGAAAACGTGGGCGTCGCGTCTTTTCACGCTCTTCTTATTGCATTTTGTGTGAAATTCGTTGTTTGTTTTTGATGTTTTTTATTTGCATACCCTGCAGCTAAAAGTTGTCGAAAAGGGGTATTATTAGTCTGTTGGAATATGTACGACAGTCAAAGGAAAGAATATCTAAAATCATCTGAAATAAACAATTTATTATAATAGAATTACGACATAAACTATTGTAGTGTAGACATTGATCTGATGAAATGCTATTAACATATACTAGTTTCACCTTAATGTGTTTACATATATATTTAAACATACATATACATATATATACAGCCAATAATTCAAAGATTCTCTAAAAGTAATGATGAAAACCTACCCAATAATTATTTACATTGATGGAGGGTATCTGTTAGTTAAGCAAGCTCCACTAGCTGCTATCTGCAGGCCAGATTTAATTTTGTTCAAGTGTTTACAGATTTATTATAAAGTCTATAAAAAAGCGTAAGCAATTAAAACGAGTGAATAAAAAAGAAGCCAAACTACATAACTACTTGTGGTTAGTCTAACACTTAAGATGTCAGGTGAGGGCCAATGCAGGGGGAAGAGGGGGAGGCTGCGAGAACAGGTGGGCGGGGGGCAGGCAAATTAAATGTCTAGTGTCAGCCATCAAGACATTGTGCAATTTTATGAGCCATATAAATTTAATTGGCCCAGCCTCGCATACTTAAGTCTCTCAACAATATGAAATTTAACGGCAAGTTTCTAACAAAATTATAGCGAGAGCGAGAAGTTGAGAGTATGTAGCAGCCATCGTTGAATCGTTGAGTTAGCTGAATGATAAGCCATAATAATAACGGCTAGAGCAAACTAAATCTCATTAGCTCTATCTGAGCCGCATCTTTCGGGCCAATCAAGCGACTAGACCAACAGCTGTTGTAACTCCAATTCCAATTCCAATTCCGAATCCAATTCCAATACCAGACGAGCCTCAACCGGTTGATCAGGCACCAAAGTCAGGTGTCTTTGAAAAGAATGCATGAACAAAATATTTTTACATAAAAAGCAAATCAACTGCTTAAATATAATAAAGGCCAAAAACAACAACAGGCCAGTCAACAGTCAGAAACACTGGCAACAACAAATGCTAATGTCAATAAATTAAGTCAACAAAAGTGACCACGAGAGTTGCCCGCAATAAAGACAACAACTACCGCCCCAGAGAACGGAGATCGGGGATCTAAAAATCAGAACAGGTTTTTCTAACAGCACGCAGACAATGAAAATTAAACCTCAATTTAGATTCAACGGCTCGAAACCGTATTCGTATTCGAATTCAGATTCAGATTCCAATTCATCTGCGACTTTAAAGTCTCTGCCTCTTTGGGTTTCATTTGTGGACAACAAATTTACATTCCGGCCTTTGTTTTCACCTGCATTAGTATCCCCGATAGATAACACGGCTTTACTTAATTTATTCTAATTGCCTGGCGCTCTTTCGATACCAATTTCAACTTAGACAATGCCACAGATACAGACACAGCTGCAGTTGTACACATTTTAGGCACTCCCCCTTTGGTGTAACCAAATTACTCAACTCAACTTGACTGTGGTCCAACAACTCGGCACAGATATTATACAAAAGTTATTAACAAATGTTGCCAGAAGAGTTTTGCTCTGGTTGTTACAGTATTTAAACGCTTAGCTTGTCCATTTTAATAACTATATGTGAGATTATTTTTAAAGATTTCTGACATTTTTGACCTTTTTCAGATCGAGCCGATCAAGCGGGCAATCAGAAATTATGTCACATTTGTATGTCCTTTTAATACCCTTTATTTGTACAAGAATAGATAACTTTTATATTTTTATTTAAAATAATTCAAATTTTATCAGTTAGATTTATTATTTCAAAAATCAATTTTTGACAGCCAACAGTTTAACTATTCAAAAGTAATAGTTTTATTTTTGATATGCGTAGTTCAGATACAGATACACAGTATCTACTAGTCAGTCAGTCACGCTCAGAGAGCTGGCATGATCTCAGATACAGTTTCATGGTATCTGCTAGTCAGTCACCTCCAGTTAACACCGAATTGGAATTCCCGAAAATAAATTTACAATCTTTGTGCTCAATTAGTCTCAATATGCAAATGAAATCAATGGAATTCCGTTTCGTTCGATTTGAATCTGTGGCTGAACACGTCAGGCCATTAGGCCATTAGATTGAATCGAATAGTGGAGCGGTAACCAGTGTTGGGCAACGACATGTAGCTGAATGAATCTGGGCTAAACAGATAAAATGCGCTTGACGTCAACTAATCAACTAATCAACTCTCCCATTCTATAGCCATTTGTTGAGAGAGCTATCAACATTTTGAACAGATGTAAACTTGAATTTATGGTCATATTCAAGCAAATTTTTTTAATTTATTGCCTTGTCGAGAATGGAAATGGAGCTGGTCAAGCCGAAGCCCAAGACACTTGGCGAGGCCAATATTAATTGTTATGACGAAAGGAGTTTTACTGTGGTGCGGTGGTGCGGTGGTTCAGTGGCTCAGTTGTGCGGTGGTGATGTTGTAAAGCCTTAAAAATAGTGTGTCTACTCGTATGTAGGTAAATTATTATGACTTTCACGCCCCAGGCAATGTTTACAACGTCACACACACGGCACACATGATTAATAGTCAGCATGAGAAATAGATTCTTTTATAAGTATCTTAGAGATACGCGGTGTAAGTTGGTTAAAAACGGTTCGATTGACTCGCTCTTGAAAACTGTTAACCCTATGGCAGAGTCAGAGTCCGATATTATGGCTATGACGATGATTATGATTGTTGTTATTGAATGGCATGGGACAAGTTAGCCTAAAGCAGAAGCCAATGAACCGCAGACGGTGACGGCAAACGATTGCTTGACAGCTGCAGATACAGATACTTTTGTCTGTATCTATAACTGTCAATTGTTGTTTTTATTATTGTTCTTCGGCTGTTGCCTATGCTTATTATGACAGTACTCAATTGCTCATGTGACGCCTGAAAGTCGAGCAGCCACCGCCGCATGTATCTCAGTCAGTAACCGAGTATCTATGTATCTAAGTATCTGTAGAGCGAGCATATGAATTTCCTCGTGTGTGTGCGTGTATTTATGCCACTCAGTTTGCTGGCCATTGTGAAAGTGAAAACCCACAAGTGTTCACATTTGTTGCCCTCAGACTCAGCCCAAGTTAATATGAGTTACACATAATTGAGTTAGCCAAGT
Organism: Drosophila limbata; assembly: GCA_963924055.1. NCBI lineage: Eukaryota > Metazoa > Arthropoda > Insecta > Diptera > Drosophilidae > Drosophila > Drosophila limbata. The sequence continues at coordinate 9,781,995 of OZ001355.1, forward strand.
GTCATGAACAAGACACACACGTATTTATACATCTTTAAATGTTTCTTGTTTTGAAATTTGGAAAGTTTGAATGCCATAAATCATGACATTTAATATGATATTTATACACGGGCCATTAAACAAAATACACACAAAATACGAGTACACATTATAACTGACATATCATCATGTCATGTCATCATATGACAATTGGTGATAATGGGCTTAATCAATTTAACAATTAGCACAACATTTCTACTGCCCATAAAATGCAACTTTCTTTCATCAAATGAAGACCTTTGGCGAGACCTTAATCGTTAGCCGAAACAAATTCCAAATAACCGAAACAAATTCAGCTGTATATAAAGCAATTCAACTGCAGATATAGAAAACTGAAAAACCTGTCTCCATCTGCAACTTCAATTTCAACTTCAATTTCAATTTCAAGTTAAATTCCTAGTTAAACTTCAAGTTAAATGAAAAGTGTGTGCACCAGTTACGCATACGCAATATTCAAGCAACGATTTTCTATTATGCATGTGCATTTTGATGGCACTGCAATTGCATTGAATTGAATTTTAATTGTGCACAAAAATAGCCCAGGCAAGTCCATGTAATAAAATACTTAAAGCCGAGCATTGGACTCGCATATAGAACACTTTGGACTCATAGAATCGATTACAAATTCCACTCATTTACCATAAATACAATGCAACACAGTACATATATATTTATATGCTAGTCTGTTTGTATTTGTATTTGATATAGGGATAGGTATAGCCCAGACTGTGTCTTCGCCGTTCGCTTCTTTTCTTTATGTTAAACGCGTAGATTTGTATTCAGAAACTGACCAAGTGGGTCTGTATACGCAATTTATATCACGAGGTGAGGCACATGGAAATTATTTGTCACTTCTTTGTTGAGATCCAGCCTTTCAATCGGTCTATCATGCTATCGAATTCCCTTCACATCAGCCATACACATCTCAGTATTTAATTCATTTAATTTAATTTAAATTTTATTTTTGTATTTTATCTTGATTAAACTTGTTTTAAATTATTTCAATATTGTTATTAATATTTGTATTTCAATTTGTAATTTTTAACTATTTGCATTAGGCATACAAAATTTATTTGTTTATATTCTTAAAATTAAATTAAATCTCAAAATTTAATTTTCAAAATATTCGGGAATATACTAAGCTGTCAAATGGCTTAAATAATTGATTATGATAGCTCGACAATCTAATATGCCTGGCATTCTTGTAGGGTATGAATACATATGTATACAAATATATGCATATAGTGGCTATAACAATGAATACTGTTTTCAGTTTTGAAATGAATTTTAAAATACTGAGTCGTGGCATACACACTAAATAATTTATATGCCAATACAAGAAGACAGACTTTTAGTTAAAGAAATAGTTCAATGCATTGTTAAATGGAATTATTTAATTTACGTCTATCAATAAAAGAAATTTAAATTAAATAGGAATGTAAAATAAGTAACTTAATTTAATTTAATTTACGTACTTATTTGTACTCGTAGTAATGCCACAAATGGTGGCAGTTGTGGCACGAATCACATTCTGCGATCTTTGGCTGCTTTCGTTTCGATTTGTGCCCTAAAATATAAGTGTATACATCTAAATACTAAAGAAAAAGCATTTTTGTGCGATTGCCAACGAGAGAGTGAGACAGAGAGAGTCAAAGAGAGAGAGAGAGAGAAATTGAAATCAGTGAAATTACGTTGAAAACGAGTCACATTTCAAAATTGACACTTCAAACGCAACGCTGCCAAGTATCTTGAAGATACTCGATCGAGTCTCTGAATACATTTAGAAGAATACAGAGGTGGGCAAGGGGAGGGGAAAAGGGACTACAAAATGCTAACTATGCACAACACCCAAAACGAACTGAATCGAACCGAACCGAACCGAACCGTTCCGAACCAATACGAGACTCGTAAGCATTTAATTTTGGCCTTTTTGTCGGGCAAACGGAATCAAGAAAAGACCCAAACAATTAACAGCAGATAAGCGGAAAAGTCATTTGATGTTGTCGCATTGTTGTTGTTGTTGTTTTGATTGTTGTTGTCGAACTACTTAAATATTTTAGTTTTGAGAAAAATCAAAGCAGAGAGCAGACAGTCAGACAGTCAGACAGTCGGATAGTTCAATGACCAACGGACCCGGGTCGCTTTCAGCTTTCATCAATGGTCGCGCTACATTGGCCACAAAGGCGCTCTAGTAGAAGATATCAGCTCAAAGCATAGATACAGATACAGAATCAGATTGAGATACACATGTATTTGTGTAGTTGTAGTGGCACTCACATGCTCATCAGCTGCATCGCTTGACGTTTTTCTATGGCTTTGCCAGAGGAGACATTGGAGTTGGTCGGAGAAGTGTCGGAGGAGAAAGAGGAGACAGGGGCAATCGGGAATCGGTAGCCGCAGCAGAAAAATGTCACACGCAGCCGTCACATTTAGTTCAATTGCATTACAAAAGGCAGCCGGAGATACAGCCAGCAACTACAGATACAGATACAGATACAACTACAGATACATTTATAAAGTCAGATGAAATCAAGCAGAAGCTGATGAAGAAATGTTTTGTTGTTATTCATTGTTGTTATTGTTGTTGATTGTTTGTTGTTGTTGCGTCAAATGGCGATCGACGCGTCGCGCTTTTCAGCAATTTTTACCGTTGACATTCTATTGAAAAGTATTTGGGAATTGTAACGACGCGTCGAAAACGTCACCTAAACGTATCTCTAACTGTGTCTGTATGTGTATCTGCATCTCTATCTGGGCTCACATATTTGCAAATGTATCTATACATTGATCAGCGATGTCCGCGGCGTCATCAGCTAGCTGAAAATATCATTCGGGTTGAGTCATTCACTTGCCACTCACTACTCACCACTTGCCACTTGCAACATGTAGCACAAGTATCTTGCCTATTTACAGATACTTCTATAATTTCGCTCACTTTCAGTCAACACCAAAGCTGGATAGTTTGTTACTCACCTATTATTCAAGTGGTAGCTGACTAATTTCACGAATTCCCAACATCTAAATCATCATTTTGTCATTAGTGTAATTTTTCTAAAATTTATCTAGTTTTCTTGCTCTATACATTTATCAATTCTGCAACCCCATTTCAATTTTCATAGAGGTATGAAGTATTAATTGTCAGTTTTTGTGATTCTCTGCTCTCTTTTATTTATGTGATATTTTCTGAACTAAATTTGTATTAACATTAATAGTATAGTACATCTCTTTATCATTATGTTTTTCGCGATAAGTTTAAGTCAGTTTCTACAGAAGTAAGAAAATACTAAATAAGATATTAAATATATAAGAAATATAGTAAGAAATCCACGCTAATTTTAAGCTAGTTTTTTCAAATGATTTACATATTCAAACGAAATTCTCTCTTCAATAAGTTAAATAAACTGCGTTTATATTGCAATATTTACAAGCTCACGACAACATTTGGTTCGATTCAACTATATATCTTAAACAATTTTCGATCTTTCCATTACATTTGTTAAATAAAATGTCCTTCTTAAAATTTCCCTTATGATTCTAAAATTGTTGTATTCTCGTTTGTTACTATTGAATTGAATTAAGTTTATAGCTTTCAAACGAAAAGAAACCAAAGTACATTTATAGAACCCAAGTTTTCATACATACATAATTTGTAAGTACATTGTATGTCCATAAATGTGTATGTATTTTGTGTGTACATATGTATTAAACATATGCAACATTTAATTTGAATTTATTTTGTGTTGGTTCTTTTTGTTTTTGTCGCAGCGGAAGTTGTGGCAAAAGTTCAGAAAATGCATATAAAATACGAATGTGATTACAAATGCGATGCGAATGCGTGTGTGAATGTGAGTGCGAATGCGAGTGCAGAAACACTCGTAATGCCGACTGCAAAACTTTAATGAATAGCAACATGAATTGGCACAATCGGAATGCTTCATTAGTGGCGAGCCAGTCCAGGCCGAAATCAAAATCCGAATCCAATTCTGTGTCTGCTGCCAAGCCAATCAGCTGTTTGCTGGCTTGTTGCAGCAAAGTCCTGGCCAGCACCTTCCGGTTCTCTAGGCCCCAAACACCTAAACACCTGCAACCCCGTCTGGCGAGTCTGTCTGTCAGGCGTGTATTAATTTCCTTACAAATACTTAGATGCATATATGTACGCTAATATGTGCATGTAGTGTGCAACAAGTTGCAATTGCTGTTGCTTCGCATACCCTTATAGAGCGGGCACCATCGACATTCAGATGAAGTGTGCAACATATTGTTATGATTGTTATGCATGTTGTATACTAAGCTGCAACTGAGCTGAGAGAGTATTCGAGCTTCGGTCTGTCTAATGTGACAGCATTTCTTGTTTAATATGCAGATTGTGTCGCTGACTTTAATACTTTGCAACGTCGTCGATCATTTCGCTGTCTGTCCGTCCGTCCGTCTGTCCGTCTGTCTATCTGACTGGCCGCCCGGCTGGTGGCATGCAACGTTGGCGCGATGCAGAAAAGCATGTCGTACAAGCGTTGTCGTCTTGTAAACTTGCAACACAGCAACATGCAACCATGCAGCAATAACAACACCAGCAACAACAACTGCAACTCCAGCTACGAGTATCCCAGCCTCAGTCCCAGTCCCAGCCCAGGCCACAAGGTGGCACTCAGAACGCAGCCGTTTCCTTCCACAAATTTCCTTGGCCACATTTTTAATTAAAAAAAAATGAGAAAAATGAAGAAATATGCTGTGGAGCAAATAAATTGCATAAAATAAAAATAAGACTGTGGAATAAAATTAATAAAAAGCAAACAAAATCAACAAGATTCAGGTGAAATCAACTGCCAGTTACCGAATGTAAAATACACTTGCACTCTATAGTTGTAAAGTATATTTAACATTTATATTATTTATAGTTACAATATATATATTTATATTTATATTTGTAGCATATACTATATTTATTTATTGGAAGATTTTGATTACGTTGTGTGGGCTGTAACCGACTTTATATCTATTGATAGTTAGTTAGATTAGTCACGTATATTTTATGAAACTATCTGAGATCGATCGCATGACAAAGACTTATATGCCAATAAGTTATAGGGTTAATTGAATTTGTAAACTAGTTTTAAGAATTAGATTTCTTATCTTCATTTAAATGAACCCAATTACTTAGCAAAGCAATATTTAGGATATTGTTATCGATTTTGATTATGTTATTGATTGGTCAACTATGCAACGGCTTATCGCTCTAAATCATGTGTAGGTCTTTCTTTTCCTCAGTTATGCATTTATGTATCTGTATCTGTGTATCGAGTTTGAATTACGCTTTACAAGAATTTACAGAATTCTTATGTTATTGTAATAAGTGACTCAATAGCTATTATAGTTATAAATATAATATAATTTTAAATAATTATAGTTAATAATAAAATAATTATCTGTAAATACAAATACCAATTCAGAGTAATTTTCAGTGAATTGAATTCAACTCAAAATAAGCATCCATAGCTCCCTGATGATTCGTACTGGCCGTGCTGAGAGTTCTTCTTCTTTCCAGCTTGATCTCTTCGCTCTTCGCTCTTCAGCTGCCTTCAGTGGTATGCTGCGGTTATGTAAGGGGCGTGGTCAGAAATCAAAGTGTGTAGTTTGTTATGCACACCACATAAAGATGTGGTTTTCAAAAGCCTACATTCATGTATGGTATATATAAGTATTTAACTTATATACAGACGAAACATATGTTTGCCAACAGTATATGTGTGTGTGTGTGTGTGTGTGTGTGTGTGTGCACTGTGTACTCTTATCGTGAAGTGCGGGTTCAAATGTTGATAACCCATGACAACTCCGAGTTGTCAGCAATCATTTGCATACATAATTTGAACAACAAGCCCAAAAACCAAATGGGAAACCAAATGGGAAAATCGTTTAAAAATGCAAATGCCGCCACATCGACCAAATAGTATTCAAATCAGTCCATGGGTCGCCATCGTCATCATCGTCGTCGTTTCCTGGCGCTGCATTTGTCAAACGCCGCGGAATTAATGAACCGCAACGGCAACGCCGATTTGTATCTCATGGATACTGCAGCAATAACAATAACAACCATAACAGCAACGGCAAAAACAGCGACAACTACAACAACAACTGTAACTAAGAGTACAAAGCATATTTAGTGCGGACTTTAGCACGCGTGAAATATTTTCACATGGCACTTAATTTATTTGCAGGACTCGACCCCAGCACATGCCCCTGCCCTGCCCCTGCCCCTGCCCCTGCCCTGTCCCCCTCTCCGTTCCCGACTCATGCCTTGGCCACCAAGTCTGTTTCCAGGTGTGAGCGACCCACGTGGTCGCAACTCGAACTGAAACTTGGCAACTGGGCAACTGGCAACTGGGCAACTGGCAACTGGCACCTGGTCAACCTTGTGTTGTGTGCCCCTCTCCTATCCCTCTCTCTCTCTCTCTTGCCTCACCTCTTGAGTTCCATAAATATCACCTTTTGTGCCCTCGCATCGTTCGTTAGCGAAGTTCTTTTTCATTTTGTTGCAACTTGCCGTCAATTTGTTTGCCAATATTTGACAGTTAGTGTCGCGTATCTCAATAACCCCGCTGAGGTTTACCCACCATTTATCTGGATACATATATAGGCATTGTATTCGATCGGTTCACGTATTCATTTGTGGCAACACGTTGTGTCGCGTAGGCACGCCAGGAATTTCTCCAATAACTGTGGAGTTCAATTAAAATTCTATGTATACAGCAAATTGAAAATGGGTTAGGTCTCTGGGGTTTGTTTGCTTCGATCCAAAACATTTACACGACCAGGTTTCTAATCACAACTAACTGCGGCAGTTTAAGTTTTTAAACAAGTTTATTTAGATTTTTATCACTTTAACTTCATTTTGAAACGATCTGTTAATCCAATGATATAATATTTATCAACTTGCCGGCAATCGATTTTTATAACTAAACTAAAAGCAGTTTACAAATAATGGTTGAAAATTAAGATTAAAAAAGAAATTAAGATGCTAAGATTTAAAAAAAATTTAAATTTGACACAGAGACAAACAAAACATTTGAATTTAAGGGGCTACAGAAGAAACTTAGTATAATAATTGTTCCTTTTTTTATAAAATATATTAATTGAATAAGATATAGATAATAATATTATCAGAATATAAAGCACTCTTTTTATATGAGCTTTGCATTGGTATATTTACAGCATTTTCCGATAATTGTTGACTCAACTAACAATCGAGAATTAATTCTTATTTTAAAAAAATACTCAGGGAGCCTGATGGGATTTTAATGGATTGCGTAAAGTGTAAAGAGACACGTATAATCGCAGTTAGCACGTGTGTGCTGTCAATCATCTGGGAACGTATTCCAAGTGTTGGCGCTCACAAATGTCTTATGGCCAAAGCATTACATGTATGTGCACATTGTATAGTTTTAGTATGTCATTTGAAAGCCATCAGAGTCACAGTCGCACTATTTGCCCAGAGGCCAACACACAATTGTCACTGTAATCAATTTCCGAACTGTCACTTTGACACTCAAACGAGTGTAGATATATTCTTTCCCACTTATTCTAAACTTAAAACACAAAAGATGTGCAAAATGTTGTAGACAAGACGTCTGTGTCCCATTTAGAAAAAGGCATCAGCATTTGGAAATACATCTATCCACATGTGTGTACCTTTGGTATTATGTATTTATCATAAAAAGCATTTTATCGCTTCCAGTTCGGTTTTACTCCACCCGTCAGTGTAAATATTTGTGCATTTGTTTGTTTGTTTGTTTGCTTGTTTGTTTACCTCATTGTTTGTTTGTCGCCTGTTCAAGTATTTGAAGGTGGCACTCAATTGTGCTGTCGTCGTCGTCATCATATTCATACTCGTTGGCACTCAGTGTTACGAGTACCCGAGTACCTATTTAGAACAAAAGACGCACTACTCAGGTTGTCAGAATGAAAGTAATCCTCGTATTCTGTTTACTGACTGACTGACTGACTGACTGAAGAAGTGACAGTTGCTGAGAACTCAACAGGAAATGAACTGGGGATAAAGACTGGACAGTGATTTATATATACACTAGATACACACATGTATGTGCTGTTAAATACCATAAACTATCGCTAGGTATTCCTTTCATTTGACAATTTGATCGTAATCTGAAGTGCGTGCGAGTTTTGATTAGATTTCTACTGGGCTGACGTCATTTATTGATATGACTCAAAGGACTCGTAAGCACTGAAAATAAAATAAATATTTTATTATTAAAGAAAGACTGCTCAAAGAGAAAAATAACCAGATGCATATTCTGTCACATTGGTTGAGATATCTCAAAAACAAAAAGTTTTGCGTAGAACAGCTTGATTTTCGACTGATATGTCAGCTTTATGGTATTTTGGTCCGATTTAAGTTCAAAAACAATCTTACCAAGTTTAAAGTCCTTAGCTCTTATATACGGACGAACAGACTGACAGACTCGACAGTTGATATTCAATATTCAATGTTGATTTTCAATAGGCACAGGGTATAAAAATAGGAAAATACGTGGTATTACAATTATAACTTTTATTTATTTATTATTATAGCACGACTAAAAGCAGTCGGCAAAAAGTAAATAAATTTTGACAATTAACTTAAATGAATTTAGCTAGAACTCAAATCAAAAAGTAATAATTTTAATTAATATAAATTTTAATTGTAAACTGAAAGGAAAATAGGATATGTTAAGTTTTAAACCAACTTCTTAAGTTTTGACCACATAAGCTTCATCAATCTTTTATTTCTTGTATTTACATAGTAAATGTACATTATCTTGGCCGTATCATCATGTGAACGGTTTTATAGCTGTAGTACTCGCCACGCCAGTGGTACCAGGTGACACCACGACCGACCTGACCATTTCCATACTCCCCACCGAAGTACAGTCCATTCAGATTACTGTAATTACGAGTTCTTCGAGTTGAGCACACTTAGTATTGGATTAGACAGTATCTTACCTGTAGTGGGTGGTCTTGTACCACCAGGCACCAGTATAATCGACAGCACTGTTTCTGGTTATATTGGCATTATCCCGATCGTAGGTTGAGAATTTCGCATACTGATGGTATCTGAGACCGTCTCCGGCGGTACCGTTATAGGCTCCCAACACATTCAGGCCATACAAGTTTGCCTCGTTGCCAATGGCAAACAGATTATATCTGGCAAAACGCGTTTGACCTTCAAAGTCCTCTAGGTGAACGTAGAGTTCGTGTGGCCTTGAGACGGTTAGAGTATTCAGCTTGTTCAGTCCAATGAAGAAGCTGTTGTCCAAGTCCCCGAATCCCTCCTGATACGATGACCAGTTCCGATAGAAGTTGACGGAGACATCGACACGGCGTTGAATGACCAGCCAGGGGGATCCAGTGAGAGCAACGTCACAATAGACGGACATGAGTTGTCCATTCACTCTGATCTTGTGGATGCCATTCCTTATGGGCTTGGCCGATGTGCAGGAGTCAGGATAGATCCACCAGAATCGAGGGTTTGTGTCCGTTTGTGTTTCGGCCAAGGCGAAAGCCAGCCAGAAGACTGACAAGAGAATGCAGACTAGAGTCTTCATTATCGACTTCTATTACGAGTAAGGAACCGATCATGGTCTGTTCCTTATATAGACCAGAACTTATCTTTATTTGATAGATAACTGCAGATAAGATTGCTTAATAGATTTACGATGTGATTAATTAGTTATTGATTGTTTAATTGCTTTATGGATTAGGCTACAACCTTACAGACAATGCAATAAGCCCTTCTCTATCTTTTGCAAGTTCACATGATCCTATTTATATTTTCAAGAGTGGCGCTATCTGTATGTATAAGGGAATGTGCGATAATATTTGGTTCGAGTTCGCTTTTTGTTGAGCAAAAAAAGCGCTGATAAATAAATTTTTTAGTTTGTGCATCACAAGTTCAAGTTCAGGTTTGCCACCAGATATGAGTATCATTGGACTTTATTATGAGAAACATTTAAATTTGTCGCTTTCCCTGCTTCCCCTGCTCGGTTTATATTGTATATCCGTTTGATCCGTTCCATATCCAATAACCGCGCCTTTTGTTAGTTACGAGTTATGAGCAGAGTTGTTGGAATTGTGGCTAAAGCAAATCCCTGATGACTCAATTGGCGCACAATGGGCAACTTTCAAGTGAAGGAATTAAACACGAAAAGTCAGATCAAGTTCCCTCCAGATACAGATACAGCTACAGCTACAGCTACAGCTACGGATACACATGACAGAAGTACTTGCCCATTCATTCAGTAATTCTAGGTAGAATCAGCTGATCCCAGCAGTTTTCTCTACAACTCTTATAGCTTATGACAAATGTATCACATAACCGACTGCCGTCACTTGATGTTCATTGTATGTGCCCCGATACTTTTATTTTATTTGATTACAGTTTTTCTCTTTTTTTTCATATCTTTTTTTTGCTTGTCTGAGAATGTTGTGGGAAAACTTTGATTGCGGTCTTAGGAATGTTCATTTACTGTCTGCTCAAAAATAAAATGTTACATTTTTCTGGGTTTTTTTTAATTACATTACGGAAGCCACAGCTCGTTTGGCACTTACATTAAACTGCTTCGCTTTTATTTTAATTTATTTAATAATTTATAAATATATTCAACTAATTGGCAATACATGAAGATAATAAAAAGACTATTTGAAGATTAAACAGGAAGTCCTCGTCGACCTTCTTAATCCAGCTACAACTCTGGCGGTAAGTGCGAGATACGAGTATCTGCCAGATACAGATACAGATGATGATGATGCGACAACATTCGCAATTCGTATCTTAATGGCATCTTCAACACGAACGTAGCCCAGACGGAGCGAGAAAGATGCATAGATTGACCGATTGACTGACCGAGACAGCATGTAAATGAGTACTCGTACTCATACTCATACATTCGCTGAAATTATAATTAACTAAATAAAATTATGATAGATGGATATGCGAGCGACGGCGTTAATTGCACACTCACGCAAAACAAGTTCCAAGATTTGCCAGCAAAATCATTTAACAAATTGAATTTGCATTTCAAATACTTACGCTGCAAGAGCATGCTGTAAATATTTGCATTAGGGAGATTCAGGCAAAAAATTTATAAATAATTAATTTGTCATGTCAAACAGTTTCCCTAAATTATTGCTAAAATAATCAAATATATCCACCAGGCTGTAAATATGTGCATTAGGGTGACTCAAGAATAAATTTTAAGTCTTTTAAATTGAACAGTTCCAAAATAATTAATTTATAATGTCAAACAGTTTCCCTAAATTATTGCTAAAATAATCAAATATATCCTACAGTCTGTAAATATTTGCATTAGGGTGACTCAATAATAAATTTTAGATCTTTTAAATTAATTTGCTGAACAGACCCCAAATTATTACTGAAATATTCGATTATTAACTTAATTTATTAAAATGTTAAAAATCAGTCTCTTCTTGAGTCCCCTTATGATGACTGTCTGTTTGGTGACTGGAGGGGAGGGGAGGGGGAACTGCGGGGCATCTGCTGCATTGGCACGCATTTGAAAATGTGTGAGTATTGCGGCAATTGAAATGCTTTTCAGCCAACTACACTGCGAGTTAAAGCGAATCGAACTGCACTCAAATGTTTTTATAATGAGTTAATAAGCGCACACCTGTTGCTGCAGACGTCGACAGAGACAGAGACAGAGAGAGAGGCAGCGACGGAGACAGAGACAAGTTGGTAGTAATTAAGAGATTTACTTGGCCCCGAGAATGAGCCGAGTTGAGTTGAGCTAAGTTGATTACAAGTGCAAAGAGAGCGACTCACATTCTACACAAATCGAAGTCTTTGTTTTGTTTTGTTTTGCAATTTTAATTGCCAATCGCAAGCGATTTGTAATTCTGCGCCAAGTAATTTATTTGACATTACAATTACACACAGAACGATCGAACCGGATGGCTCGAAGAAGAAGGAGGGGAAAGGGGTAGGGGAAGGGGAAGGTGAAGAGCTGGCTTCAAAGGGGAAATTGTGGCAATTGTGAGGCGCCAGCTTCAGCAATATCAGAATTCATTTCTCGTCAGCAACTGGAGACTCTCCAAGCAACAAGGCAGCAGGCAGAGATGACTATTCCCAGTCTTCATCTCATTCTGCATCTAAATCAGGTTCAGGTTGTGAATAATCCTAGTATGAATTATGCAGCTCAGTGTCGACCATTCGCATACTACTGACAATCGCAACTGATTGATTACTTTGCCGTTAACGACTTGATTTGAATGCAGAAGCATTAAACAAATAAAATAATTACAAAATTAGTTTAGATGTTACTAAATCTTATGCTTTAGACATATTGCAGAAATGTTACCAAATCCTAAAAATAATGAAATCAAACAGTTATCAAATTTTACACCAAATTGCAAGTCTCAACTGAGTCTGATAAATATAAAAATGATAATAATGATTTAACAAACGTTTCAGAGACATGTCCAATTTGTTTGCTGTCGAAAATGTTACAATTTTCATTTGTAAGTTTTTTCACACGCGCACAGAGCAACGTGAAGTATAATAAAAATGACGAAAATAAATTCAGAGCATCTAACAGATACACATGCAGCTACATCGGCAGCTTGCCCGCCTGGCAGATACTTTTTGGGCACTTTTATCAGGCAACAAGCGACTAACAAAACCAACAAAATTAACCAAACTAAAACAACTTTAGCGCCTGGCTGGCGCAGTTTTTCAACTACCGAATACATGCTTATTTTTGGATACTCGACTTTTAAAAAAAGGTCCAACAAGTTTTCAAACAAAAATGTCTTTCAACTCAAAAAAGAACTTGTGTACGAGTGGTGTACATGTTAATACCCTGTACAGAAAGGTTTAATCTCAATCAGCATGAGAACTAAATGAACAATCAATTACAAGTAATATTTTTCTATTTTTTAACTGACAGAATCCAGAAATGAATGGAGTTGTCGTTATATCTCCAAATGTTATTATTAATTATCTCCAAAATATATAATAGAAAACGTAATTTAAATTGAATTTTAAAATGGCTAAATTGATCGAAAATCAGACCAATTTAAAACATTCAAAACATATCCAAATCTCAACAGATTTTCAAGCGGGATGTCATTTTGAACATTGTTTTGGTCTCTAAATTGAAACTGTTTTGAAATATAATTCATTTTTTTTAACATCACTAGTTTACAGGGTACCATGTCGTCTCCCACTGTTGAGTTGCAGTGTTCTTACATGATTTTTTGTGCGTTTTTGCCATGAATAAACCAAAGTGCAAAGCATATAATTTTGAACTTGGCAGAAGAGATGAGATGAGAGGACAAGTTAAAATGAATTGTTTGTATAGATGGATGTCTGTTTAGAAGGAGGCCAGCAGACGACAAACTATCTGCAATTGCAAATGTATCTGCAATTGTATTACGCATCTGTATCTGTCTCTTTGTGTGTATCCGTATCTGTGTCTGTGACTTTACTTAGCAAATGTGGTACGGTCAATGCACAGGCATTGGCATCGCCATCGCCATCGCCGTCGCCGTCGCCATCGTCGTCGTCGTCGGCGTCACATTTGGCCAGACGAAATTGTTTGCTTTTGTTGTACGTATTTGGGGGCTGACCAGCCACGTCACCATCACACATCAGACATTAGACATCAGCCTGAACATCAGCATCACCCATAACCCATCACACAGCCAGGCCACGTCTATGTTGTTGTTTCTGTTGTTGTTGTCGTCATCCATATGGCAAACTATTTTTAAATATGTTTTAATTATTTGCTGCCATATTCCTTAAAGCATCGACTAGTCGCCATTCCCATTCCCATTCCCATTCCCATTGCCGGTGTCGTTGCCGTCTACTGCGCTCCTCTGCCACTCCTCTGCCGCTCCTCTGCCGCTGCAGCCAGCAGTAATTTGGGACGCCTTAAGCAACATGTGCAACTACTTTGGAGTATGTTTTTTTTTGTTTTTTTGTGTTTGTTTTGTTTGTGCTTTTGGCATCTTTTTTTTTGCTTCTCTTTCCAAAATACATTAAGTGTGAAGTTTCTGCTATAGAAATATTGTGGTCGCGTCTCGCATAAGTGTCGCAGATTGCATGTAATTTTGTATCTTGCAGTCAACTGTGGTACACAGCACAACAAGTTTGGGGAACCAAACACTAAAATAACAACGAAATTTGCACAGTGACCGAAATTTGACCACCCGCCTATTTTAAATCAAATAAAAAGGCATTAAATATAATATTATTTAATGAAAATATACCATTGTAAATCTCTATAGATACCTTTTAATAATTTTGGCAAGTAGGCTGCAGCTGTGAAGCCTCCAACATGTTGTCGAGTGTAGATTTTGGACATTTGTAATGTGCACACTCGAAATGCATTTCCAGACTTTTTTCATACTTTACACACACAATATTCAAAGCATTCTGAGTCCATTTGGGATGCCAGTGCGTTGGGTGCGGAAAGGAACATGGAGAACTCTAGAGCAAGTTAAACAACGGTCAACCGAATACCGAATACCGAATGCCGAGTAGCTGCTGATGATGATGAGTCTCAGTCTGTCTGTGGCTTTTCTATTTACTTAACTGGCAGCAGCCAAGTTTTCATTTGAGCCGTTCTGGCTCTTGGCCCGCTTTCAAGTTGGCCAACAAGTCGATATGCTTATGCTCGCTTTACAGGCTTCTCTTCCGTCAGCAGACGATGCCAATGAAGCGAGAAGAATTACTATTTGTTGTGCTTTGAGTATGAATATTGGGTATGAGTATGAGTACGAACATGAGTATGAGTAGTCATAAAAGTAGTTGTGCATTTGTAAAATGAGTTTGTCAACATGAGGCGTGCGCATCGCACCACAGATACAAATAAAAGATACAAATACAAATACAAATTCTGTTGCAGCTGGAACCAGAGATAGCTAGATGGAGACAGAGATAGAGATACAAACAAGTATCGTGGCAAACCGTTAGAGAGAAGTTACCTGGAAGCGACGTCTCCAAAAGAGCCAAGCCCAAGTCTTCGAGTATCTAAGTATCTGAGCATCCAAGAGATACCACAACAACAACAACAAGAACACTAAAGTACAAGTATTTTTCTGGCGAAGCCAAGGCTTCGTTCTGGTTCTCGGCATGGGGGCTGCAATTGTAATCGAATGCCAACAAAAATGGTCAATACTCAATACTCAAACACTCGCAATCACACTAAGTTCGAGTACTCGACTCAACTCGACTCGTATTGCTGCTGATTTGTCGTTGCCATTTGTTTGTTTGTCTGTTTGTTTGTTTGTTTGTTTTAGGCCTTTTGTCTAGGCGCACATTTATGGGTTGTTGTCTCCGCTAAAAACGAAACCAGACTTTCGACCTCCACCCCCTCCCCCCGCATCTACTCATCCAACTTCTTTGGCCACTCATCGAGCTGCACAAGGTCCGACAATGTCGGCAATTACTCATTTATGGCAAGTGCCAGTGCATTTTTCGCTTTGGCTTCTGTGTTTAGTTTTTAGTTGTCTGTCTCCCCCCTGCCCTTTACTCCCCTCCCGACTCATTGATTTATGCATTGGTCGTTAGTGCATTGCGAGTTGTCCGTCCGTCGCATTCATGCATATAAATCGCACTCTCTTAAGGCGATCGGCAAACGAGCTCCTCTTTTTTCCAGCCAAGTTTTCCTTTCGTGTTCTTCTGGCTCTCCGCGTCATGTTGCCTATTTAAAAGGATTACGTGCAATTAAACGACAATCCCTCAGCACATCATCATAAAATCATTTAGCGAATTGAATTAGTTCTTCCATAAGCAACTTATTCAACTACAATTACAAATTACAAAGACTAATTTTCTAATTCAAAGGTATTCTAATATTTAGTAGCTGACACTGAGTAGGAAATTCCCTGCTTAGAATATTAAAGATTCCGTGAATAACAAATGAATTACCCAAATTAATACTCAACTATTTTAGCTATTTCCTTAATTAATTATATTTCTGTCACATATAATAAAATACACAATTTGGAAAAAAAAGATTAATCGAGAGTAATATATTCGAATACCCAGTTGGAAATTTCCTGAATAACAAGTGTATTCCCCAAAGCAGCATCGAAATATTTCAACTATTTTCGTAAATAATTACTTTTTCTCAATATAAGTATATTCTTTGGTCGATTTGTTCTTATCATTAAACACACATTTGGAAAACAACGAGTCATTTGGGCTGCATTTGAACAGAATTCGTTGTGTCCACTACGAGTACTCGTAATCATATTCAAACTGGCACCTCGACCATTCGAGATCGTCGTTCCACTTTATTATAGCCAAATGAGCTCAGTTCGCTGTTGACCTATTGATAGCGATAGAGAGAGATCTATTTCCAAGTTGAACTCTGACACGCTGTCATAACAGTTTCAGTTTTACAGTTTCAGCTGTCTTATCAATGCTCTTGTTGTTGTTGCTGTTGTTGTTGCTGTAGCTGATAAGCGGATATGGATTTTGTGGCTTTGCTGTTGTCTGGCCGCCAGAGAATTCGAGAATTCTATTTTAATAGAGCATTAAATAGAAATATTTTTGTTTGATTTCGATTTCTCGTATTTGCTAGATTATCAGTTTGAGTTTTAGTTTGTTTCGAAATCACAACAACAACGACCACAACCACAAAAAGTCGCTGTCTTGGGGTTATCACAGTGATTATTTAATACATGGCTGTTTATAAAAACATTTTCATTTTTCAACATTTTTATGTGGCATTTGACACAGTTTGGACATGCAACAGCTAACGAATACTCATACTCACACTCACACTCACACTCACACTCACACTCACACTCATATACTCATAGTTACGAGTTATATTGTTTGTAATTAGCCCCATCGACTTATCAGGCCCGTCCCGTCCCGGGTCATAGGTTAACCCCTGTCAGTCGTTGTCGTTGTCCATGTTGCCAACGCATGAATCTATTCAAATCTGTTCGAATCGCTGTGGATTTTGAACTCTGCCCCTTCCGAGATGAGACTATTGAAAGTTTCCCAAAATGAACTGTTCAAAATTATAATGAAACAGCATGAAAATCATAAAAAATTAAATATGAAATGTGGAATTGATATTTCCCAATTTTTTTTATTTTTTCTATTAGTCGAAATTCTGTATCATTATCAGCAGTGACATTAATTCTATATGAAAATTAAAAATTTACCAAAATAAACTGTTTAAATTAAATTGAAAGAGTGAGAAGATCATTCAGAGTCAAATTTTAAATGAAGAATTGATATTTCCCCAATTTGAGCACCAAAAGTTCTTATCATTATCAGCCTTCAAAATATTCCGATATTGTCCTTAAATCTGCAGGTTAAAGGGATTCAATAATTGTTAGATATAATATATTTATTGAGCACAGATCCAGCTTAAATTTAAGCTTCCACATTCCCTTTTAAAATCTGCTAGAAAAATAGTTCCTGCTTTGGGCCTAAACACATACAGTTAGTGTTAGTCTTTGATTTCTTGTTTTTCATATTACATTTTTATTTTTTTACATTTTTATTTCGATTTGTCTATGCCGTCTTTTATTTTCGTTTTCTTATTTTGTCGTCGGCGACGTCGAGTCGTCGCAAAGTGAAACTGAAAATTGCAACTAAATGCCGTGCTCATCACTTGTAGACACTTTAGAATGCGCTGTGTATCTATGAGATACAAAGACACACAGCGATAGTTGGACGGACAGCGGCGAGACAGCAAATGAGACGCAAATGGAATGTAGAGGTGCTACACACTAACACACACATAAACACACACACACACACACATCGGAGAATAGATACAAAGACTATTTTAAAAGGCCGTGTCATGCTGAGATCTATTCTAACTGCCTTGCAACAAAGAACCATTTTGAACTTTGCCAGTTTGATTTACATATTCACACTTTCATATTGGCAAACATTTTAATAACACATTCCCATAACTTTGATGATTCTTCGTACTCAACACTTGTTCAAAGGCAATTGGTGAAAATCCACTCAATATTTATCCAGCAAGCATTAAAACCATGTTTTAGTCAAAGCAATCATTTTATTTCAGCTTTAGATTTCATAATTAAGACTTCTTTTAAAATTTAATTTTATAGCACTAAAATAAAAAGGATTTCTGGTATATGATTTCATCTCCATAATTTAGCCGGACCTTTACAATGATTTTCATGCTGAAAATATCGAAACCTCGAATCCGACTTTATCAACATGGAATCGCTTCAGTGCACGTCCAGCAACAGTCAGGATAGTCCATTTCAAGAGATACGGTATTATTATCGCACTGTTGAAAGCCCGCAGGTTGTTGGCAACTGCATTGCAGTGAGGGATAAGTTACAATCACTTTTGGGAGTAGTACTTACAAATAGATGAGACATGTGCCATCCAAATTCACGCACACCAATATTCCGCACACCTTGGGATCCTGCTCGAATTCGCCGACCTTCAAGTCTTTCGTGAATCCAACGCATCCTTCATCTAAATACACAAGGTCTAAGAATACAGGGTATCTGTTCGTTAAGTGTGCTTACTCCAATGGGGCATAACTAGCTCGTATACCAACGAATTGCTACATAGAGCCAATCCAATTAAGACTGTGCACATCTTCCATGTATTTTTCATGGTTTTTCAAGTAAAACTACTGTGCTCTTAACTTTGGAAATGATTTTTATAGCGGTTACTCAAATCAATTATCAAGTTATTGAGAACTCCAAATAATTAATAAACAGTACTCTTTCTAATACTCATTTAACTGATATTTTGAGTGCCACTGTGTACCTGTCTACCTCCCTTTTATTTATTCTATTGAATGCTCTGTTTATTTGAAACTTTATTCTCACAAGAAACGATTTATATCGCAAATAAAGTTGAAAATTAAACTTTAATAAAAATAATGGTTTTGATTAATGGAAAACTTTTGGGATGGGAAATCTTAAAACATTTTAAGCTTTAATGTTCAATTTGTATTATAAAAACAACTTTACTTAATAAAAAAGGCTTTCTTCAGTAATTTATTTTTAATTGTCATTTGCAAAATACCCTTATTTTTAAACTACATTTGTATAAATAAATGTTTATACAATAAAATTTTAATTTAATAAAAATAAAAACTTAATTAAGCTAAAATAATAATAATTAAGAAAAACTTAATAATGGGATGTACATCAATTTTCTTACAAAAATTAAAAGATATTCTACTACTCTGTTTTTTTTAAACAAAAATTAAAAACAATGATATGAACACATGTGTAATAAAATTTATCCAATGATATTTCAGCAAAAATGTGTGTTTAATTATGTCAATTTTTTCAAATGATAAATTAATATAATATTAATATATATCCGTTTTCGGGTTGGAATCAAAGCAGCTTGGAGCACTTGCTCAGCACGCCAGGCCTTGAATTTGAAACTTGAACAAAGTACGATGGGAATCGAGTAAAATCTATCAAAATCTATCTATCCATGCGAACTAGAAGCTTATGTTTTTCTCTACTGCTCGCTGTGTCTCTGCTGAAACCAAACATGATCGCAACTGGCTATCGACTGGTCAGGGTGAGTCCGTAGTCCGTAGGGAATTAGGCCCGCTGATAATCTGATACTCCCTCCCAGACACAGCATCCAAAGCGGATGACCTGGCCACAGAATCTGTTCGCGGACTTTGCCGCAGTCAACAGTCCAGCTGAGAGAGAAGCAGGAATCCAAAGCGGATTAATGGAGCCGGCTGCCATTGCCGCTGATCCGATGGGATCATCTCCGAGCGGCAGCAGTGTTAATGCCCAGCAATGCACTGATAACGCTAGTGATAAGAAATGCGATGTGAAAAAGATCTTCGAGGCGGGTGATCCCAAGCAGAAGTCCTCCAACATTGCCATGAAGGCAGCCCAGGACGCCAAGGCGGCCAACGAGGCCCAACAGGCCGCCGGCCAATTGGCCTCGCAGCACATCAAGCAGGAGCTGGCCGAGAAGGCCTTCCAATCGGCCAAGGCAGCGGAGGCGGCACTCACCGGCAAGCAAATGGTTGTGCAGCAGCTCGAGCTGGAAATGCACGAGGCCCATGCCGTGGTCGAGGAGGAGTCCGCCTCCCTCCAGAACACGGAGAGCAACATGAACGCCGCCGTGGAAGCAGCTCGCGCTGCCACGCATCAATTCGAAACGTTGACCGAGCTCCAGAAGACGGTCAAGGAGAACTTGTCCAACATCCAGACGGTGGCCCTGGGCTCCCAGCAGGAAATGACCGCCAAGGTGCAGCTGCTCGAGGCGGCCAAGAATCGACTGGCCACGTTGCAGAAGCAGCTGCAAAGCGCTCGCGAGGATTACGAGAAGACCAAGCAGGCGGCCTACAAAGCAGCCTGTGCAGCTGTCGAGGCCAAGCAAAAAGCCTCCTCCTAACTATATTATCTCTGTATCTGAATATCATATTATATTTTGTTGTAAGAACTTCGAGAATGTTTAAAGTTAGAAGTCAATCATATGGAGTAAGTGGAAACAGAGCTTCATAAAACACACATGAAAAGTGTAATGCGGTCAAAGTCTAGCCAAAGACGGTGCTAAGTATACCCTGTATTTGAGCCCAATTTATTCAGTTACTATATTAGCAGGAAATAGTAAATTTTAATGAATGTATCTGTAATTAATTATTAAGATTAATCACGGGAGGAAAATAGGTGCTTAGGCAGTGTTCAAAGTACAGGGTTTCTTTTAGTGGAGCGGAATTACAATTTAAAAGAAATAATGAATGAATAGTAATAGTTAGGTAATAACAAGTATATTATATGTACTGGGTTTCTTCTAGTCGAGCAGTGATCTATTAGCCTTATTGGAATCTAATAGTTCTGATTAATCATTAAATACATTTTTTTTATTTAAGGTCGACTAATAATTAACACTTAACAAAAAATAAATTAAATTTAAAAACAAATTTGAATTAAAATTAAAAATAAATATGTAAGCAAAATGAATTTTATAGTAATAGTATCAGGTTTTTTTTTTTTTAATATCTTTATTCAACAACATAGTATGTACAGGCTTAAAAATTATATTTAGAAAAAACTAAACGAGCCTTCCTTTACGGTACTACCGTAAAGCTGTGCATCATAAAGGTTGGGGCGTCGTCTAGATTATGGTCGCTCTTCTACTCTTCTGGAACGCTCAACAGCTCTCAACTCAGACATAATGGCCGCGGCGAAGATGCTGATTTCCTCCCAATTGTGGGGTGACCGCAGCATGAGCGGAACTAGGTTGCTCACGGTAATCGCGTCGCCCAGGATGAGACCCAAATGTTGTCTCCGAGATGCAAATCTGCCGCATGAAAAGATGACGTGATAGATAGTATCAGGTAATAACAAGCATATGTACAGGGTATCACTGCGGACGGCAGTCCGCGCTAGTGACGAAAGCAGCACGAAGGGTGCGAAAGGCGACTAGCATATATACACAGGAAGAATGGAAGATTTGCTATGACTGTCCGATCAGGTCGAGTTATATACCGATCGAAAGGTATTAATTAAACTTACAAGTGTGCATACTAAGACTTTTGAAAACTCACCTGGTTCGTGAGATAAACAGGTGTAAGTGGGAGGGGCAAAATTTAAATTATTGGAGCTAATGGGGCCGTTGGAGCCTTTTTGAATTTTCGTTGAATTTTTTACAATTCTCATCAAAAATACGCGTCGAATGACACCTCGATCATCAAAATCGGACAACTGGTTCAAAAAATAATTAATTTTGAAATTTTGAGTCGCCTTCCGAAAATGAGATGAAAAGTCAGTTTGTCTGTTTGTCTGTTTGTCTGTTTGTCTGTTTGTTTGTTTGTTTGTTTGGATCAAATCGTTAATTTAGCTTAAAAGTTTGAATGAGGACTTGTTCCCGCTCAAAAATCTAGAAACGTTTGTTCTACGACTTTTTCGAAAAATCGCTAGTTTAGCGGGAAATCGCTAAAAACCGCTAAAACTAAAAACCCCCATAGTGTCCAAACTATGAAAGCTACAGATATGATCTATATGTCGTTGGAAAGGTACTTTGAAGGGCTCTTAAGCATATGTTCAAACTTTTTTTCTAAAGTACACAGGTAAAAAGCTACAGGTGAAAAAAGGTAATTTTTTCCACATTTTGGCGGTTTTCGAGAAAACGCCGCTAGCGATTTTTTTTAATTTTGAATATGTTTGAGCTTTTAATATTTCGCGTTTTTTGATACATCATGCATAAATTTTTGTTGATTGGTTTGGAAGATATAACCTATTAACTGAATATATACGTTTTACTTTGAATTGGAAAAGGACAGCAGCAACAAAGTGTCATAGCAGCCAGAGTTTGAGAGTGCTGATAAATTTTGCGCTTGGCATGTTGGCATGTGTGTTAGTAAAGAGAAACAGTGTTGCCAGACAGTTTCTTTTTGCTTGTAAAAACAATAAACACCGATTGACAAAGTTACACTGTAAAAAAATATTTCAATTGTCAAAACTTCCTATGTCTTATTAAAAAATTTCTGATATCTTATAAAAAAACCTCTTTACGAGGTAAAAGTCTAGTGACGAAAACATTTTCATGCCCCAAAATTTCTGATATCCAATTTTGTGACGAAAAATATTACATTTTACACATGAATTATTAAAAAAAAAATTTTGTCACTGGCTCTGCGCAAAAAAGTACTACTAGTATATACTGGTATTTATTAGTTATGAAAAATTTAGCGCAATGTGTCCAGTGACAAAATTTTTTTTTTAATAATTCATGTGTAAAATGTAATATTTTTCGTCACAAAATTGGATATCAGAAATTTTGGGGCATGAAAATGTTTTCGTCACTAGACTTTTACCTCGTAAAGAGGTTTTTTTATAAGTCTTCTAGTCGAGCAGTGGCTTATTGGCAATTGCAATCGCAGAACTTTTCCCTAACCTTCCATTTATATTTTCTGCCAAACACACTTTCAAAAGAAGTCGACAAATTTGTCGATTAGGCCAGCAACAAGTGCAACTGCAACTGCAGATGTCTTATTGACCGCATTCCCTACACAATTGGTATAAAAGCCACATGTACCATTCATTGCTGCTCTAGAAGTATTACGAGTGATTATAATTGCCTGTTGACTTTAAAATTATAAAAAAACATGAAATATATTTCGTTAACATGTTTAATCCTTATTGGCCAAATCTCATGGACTACGGCGCTGGTTCATTTCAAGAAGCTGGAAAAGGGAGGTAATAATAATTTATAGAGATACCAAAAAAAAAAGAAAACAATATATTGAACATTGTCTAATTAGCAAATGGTTGCAAGTTGGGTGATAAAGAGTTTGGAGTGGGTGAAACAGTAAAAGATCCGGATACGTGCGGAGTTTACGTTTGCCAGAATACCGATGGTGATTCCCTGATTCACTAGTAAGTGGAGCTCTCAATTCGATCAGTTACATATCAGGTAATTTAATTCATTTACCCACGAAAAGTTGCCAGAAACCAGCTCCCTTCGAGCTCTGTCAAACCGACGGCGTCTCCACAGTCACCGACTTTCCCCAATGCTGCTGGATGTGTGTCACCTATGTTAGTTGTGGGGCGAAGGAGCCAGAGAAGACCGACACAGAAACAACAACAGAGTCAACAGCAGCAGCAACAACTGACACACCAAAAGATTCTGACGCTGATGGTGCTAATAATGATTCAACGGCAGCTGAAACGGAAACAACAGAGGAATCAGCAGAGCCAACAACAGAGCCAACAACTGGCGATTAACAGCATTACGATACAAATTCAAATAAACACGATATTAATTTATTTTGAATACAATAATTAAACTACATCCTTATCTTGAATTATTTAGAAAATCGATGCCATCTATAAGATAAATATGTATATTAGTAATACCACTTTTTAAGTAAACGCTTCACAATCTCATGATACTTTCTGCAAGGCCATAAGAGCTATCTATTTTCCAAATACCTATAAGTCTTCATACAAAAATAAATAAAACAATTACATTTCATGTATGTACGGATATTATTATATCAAATTTAATTTAACCAAAATCTGAGCCCTAATTAGGATCTATATTTAAGTACTGCCTTGGGCTTGCAAACTCTTCTTTCTCTCATGATACTTACTCTCTCTCTGCATGGGTATAAAAGTATCTTATTGTACCCGTTACTTAAACAATAAGTAAAAGGGTATATTGTATTCGTTGAAATGGAAGAAAAGAAGGAAGCATCTCCGACCCTATAAAGATTATATATTCCTGATCAGCACCAACAGCCGAGTCGATACAGCCATGTCCGTCTGTCTGTCCGTCCGTCCGTCCCAGTGGGCGCCTAGATCTCAGAGACTTTAAGAGCTAGAGCAACCAAATTTGGCACACAGACTTTTATAAACCTCACGCAGATCAAGTTTGTTTTAAATTTTTGCCACGCCCCTTTCCGCCTCTTTATTAACTATCATCCTACTAAATCGCAACAGAACGGTAGTAATGACTGATTAAGTTCTTTAAGCAATGTAACTACCTTAAGTAATAAATTTAAATGGGTAACGGGTATTAGCTTTCTGGCTTGTTTTTTTTTTTTCAGTTCCAAAATGTGAAACACCTCAAAACGACGCAAAATAAATGTGCAGACAATACGCACTCCATTTATCTCAGGGCAAAACTGACCCAAACACAAAAGATGGAAACGAAGAACAAATTGAAGTCCGCAAGGATCAGCAATGATATTTGTTCATATGTATGTATGTATGTATGTACTCTCGCACACATCTCAGCGCGGTACGCAGCCATCCCTCGGCTCATCAAGTTTTTAATTAGCCGCCGCAGGGTGAATGCACACAATCTTCCAGGCAGAGAGTAGAGAGAAGAGAGGGGGGTAGAAAGAAAGGGCCGTGGTCCTTCAACCCAAAAATGAGGCAAGCGAAAAATTTAAATTAAAAAAAAAACAAGAAGAAACTACAAGAAACGCGTATGATTTAAATATGTATACATACATATGCATGTCTGTATGTTATAAGAAAAATTGGGAACCGGACTCGACAATGATCTGGGCAAAAAATGAAGGCAGCGACGACAACAACGGGAACAGCGACAGAAAAAAAACAACTTCTCAAGCCCAACAATTTTTGAGTTGCTGTTTATGATGACTGCAGCGAGTCCCTATTTATTTATTTTTATATTGTTTTTTAGGATTTTAAGAAAATCATTTAACTAGTTTTTTTAATATTTAAGAACCAATAGTAACTAGAATAACGCAAGAAAACAAAAAAATAAAATAAAAGTAAATAGATTTTAAAATGTTGTCAAAACAACTACTTCATTAACTGTCTACAGATTTAATTGTATTAGTTATGGTAGATATTGCCCTAAAGAAAAGTGTTTTGAGAACACGAGACAAATCATTAAACCCGATCTGTAGAGTGCAAAGACGAAGACGACGAAGAAAGAAATCTCGCTGCTCTTATTAATTGAGTGACCATGTCAAGAAACGGACAGATGGACAGGCGAAAAGCGAAATACAAGAGAGGCCGAAAACAAGAAATGAATTCGCGGCGACTTGTGAGCACAATTCGCAAGCGTAACTTGCGCTAAATGAGGAAATTGTTGTATTAAACAAATTAAAATTGTTCGATTTTCAATAATATTACATGTACATTTTCGAAATAATTAAATCATGTAATTTCATATGATTTGCTAGGAAATTGACATACATAAAACACACACACATGTATGTATGTTAACGTAAGCATTTGCGACGTAAGCCGTTTGAACTACGAACGATCGAACGCAAAGTAAAACATAAACCATGCGGTCGCAACATGTGTGCAGCGAGCAAGACGACTACAGCAGATGGGCGACCCGACTGCGGTAAGTGCGAAAAAACGAGATGGCGATAGTTCGTGGAAACAACAACAACACAACTCAAATGTCAAGCTAATAGAAATGCGACAACAAATATAACGCACAGCTGGCAAAGACAGAGAGAGAGGGAGACGGGAAAGAGTAGAACTTCTCTCTCGCTCTCTATTGCGGCAGACGAAGACGAGCCAAAAATAAGAGAGAGAGACCTGTTAATGAACAACATAGCGATAACAGCGTTTGCTCAACATTTTGCCCATTCCCATTCCCATTCCCTACTCTGAATGCAACATGTTAATGTTAAGCTAACAGAGTTATGTCGTGGTCTGTTGGTATTTATTTAAACTTTATTTTTATACTTTATATCAAACTTGTTTCACTTTTTACCGTTACAGTTGATCGTGTGCCGCGTGCGCTGTTGGACGTCTGCTCGCTCGTCTCTCACTCGGCACTCCGCACTCGGCATAGCCGCCAACGACTCGACTCGGCTGGGGAATCAAATCAAACACTCTACGAACTTCAACACTTCAACTACTTCCAATGCAAAATAAAAAGTTAAATAGAATCAAATGGAAGCTAGAGATTCAACAAATTTAGGGGCTTTAACTGGTGACTTAAGGAGGTGTCACCGGGGATAATATTCGAATAACACAAATATCCATAAAAAAATAAGAAATAACATCGAAATCACAAAATTTGTTCTTCAAATACAGCTGAAAAAATGACTTCCGGCAAGTGTGTGTGCTTTAAAAACTTGAAAATCTATCAATCGCTAAAATGCCTTCAAATGAAGAAAAACCACAACAAGAAAAGAAAAAAAACTCCAAATACAAATCGAACAAATGATGAAAAAAGTAAATGCATCAAACTTTTCAACTTTTATTGGATTCGCATTTTGTAGGCTGAGGCTTTGTGTATTTCCAACTGTGGAGTGTGTGTGCTGTGTATGTTCAGGATTTTAACACCTTGAACTCAACGGAGCGTGTTTCACACATTTTAAAAAAAATTTACGCGAAATATGTATTAAAAAATTGCTACGGACTTTGACACTTTGCACGTGTTCAACTTGAGCTTCAGCGCTTGGCAGTCATTACTAAAAGGGTCAGAGATTTGTGTGACCAAAAATTAAATGCAATTAAGCACATTTATCAAATTATAATTAACATGAATAGTCCCCACATCTAATGATGAAGGGGACTCCAGAATTTTTAAAAACGAAAAATTTAAACATCGCGTCATGGTCTAATAATTAATAAAATAATGCATAAAAATATAATTGTCAAGTGATATGGGCTTGCGATGAGGTGAGTAAGCAGGTAATTTTGGTGTAAATAACCAATCACTTCTTAACTCTAGCTTACAAGTATTTCCGCATTTCGAACTCATAAGAATCCCGCCAAAAAAGGGTTCCCCTACAACAAAATCTATATTAATATGTTTAAATTACATTACAGAGAAGTAAAATCACACAAAAGTAAAACAACAAGCCTTACATCATAATGATAAATAATTACACATTACTATATTGACTTTAAGCACAATAAATCAAAATTAAAGCAATACTCGTACATTAAACGCCTGCAAACTGAAACTTAAATATGTTGTTGCTGTTAACTCATGTCGCGTTGATTACATTTGGTTCGATGCCGGTTCGAACTTGGTTCGATGTTGTCTGGCAACCGGTTGCTTGATTAGCAGTGCCATTTTGAGTTAACATTGCCATGGTGTGTAGCAACAGCGCTGCTCTGCTGTTCGACGTTTTCAAAAAAATTTTGAATTTCCGCCCGCCTGTTTCCCAACTTTTTTTTCTCGTTTCTCAATTCTTATTTGGTGCTCGATCGCGACGGTTACCGGTGCCGCGCCTTCTGTTTCTCTCTCTCATTCTATTTGTTGCCGTCGACGCGTGTGCATATTTCCGGTGTCCAAATAAAATAGAGAAAACCAACATAACGAATAAATGTATAATGTGTCAAGACAAAGTTTCAGTTAACGTTTATCCATTACACAAATATCGAACTTTGCACACACGTGTGTGTGTGTGTGTGTATTTGTGTATTTGTTTGAACAAATCGGGTTACTTTTGTGCGCGGAGCGACTGGCGCCAGAGTCGATTTAATTATAAATACATATGAATAGATCATCAACAATGATCGTTCATGCATACTCACTAGTAGATACATATGTGTCTGTATCTATGTATGTGCACTATTTCAAATTGTTACACACGCTGGTAGGCGTTGCTTTTTGCCTCTTATTTTTCTCTCATTCTTTCGCTGCGGCATCACGCGGCCCGGTACAAAGTTAAACTTGCCGTTGGCGTCGAAAACACGCCCGTAAAAGCCATACTACAATATACATATATTATACTTCATTCATATGCCAACTTTAAAAATAACTTTGAATAAAAATCGTAAAAAATTTATTTATTTTTATTATAGTTTTTAGAAATTTATTAACTTTTTTACTTCAATTTAATATACAAATATTTATGTACAATACAAAAAAGAGAGATTAACGAATGTAGAATGTTTCATGAAAATTCTTATCGACAGGCCAAAGTTCCGGTTCCAAGGTTTAATCAAAAAAAAAAAGAACTCTTGGAACCTTCAGGCAAACGATAATAAAATGCTATAAATGTGTGTGCGTATGTGTATACACATTTCTACATATACATACATATATTTATATATACATATATGTTATAAAATTGACAAATAATATACTATAACGAAAAAGTGAAAACAAAAGCGAAAAATGCCTCAAAATGCTTGCAATCCGAAATTTGCAAGGACATCTGTTCACATCTTACCGGGCAGCATTAGATTCTTGATTTAAATAATTCTAATACTGTCAGGTAAAGATGTCGTCCGTGTCCTTATACATCATAAATACAAAGGCAGCAACAGCAAGGATAAAAAAAAAAATAAACAAGTTTTTCAATTGTGACATGATCCGTTAAGGGAAACTGTGAGATTCAGGCCAACAACTGTCTAATCTCCCCTCCCAAAAATTGGTTAAAAAAAAATCTTAAACATTTTTTGCAGCGAAGGAATTACGCGTTTTTTGGGATGACATCAGTTGAGAGAGATCATCGAAATGTGTGTGTGTGTGTGTGTGTGCAGGTAAACATTATGGAAAGGGCAAAGAAAAGAGACGGCAAGCGATTTAAGAGTAAAAGAATCCATAAAAATATATGTATATTTTATGGTGCCACTTCATTTATTCTGTTTTTTTTTCTTTTGACTTTTTTATTGTTTTTCCGAATTTCTTACATTTCTAGCCGTATTTAGTGACAAAATGCCAATTTGGCTAAAACCAATTTACGATCATAGTTCGCATAAACAGCAGGTTGAGGTTTCGTTTAGAAGAAAGACAAACACACACAGAAATACAGTCAACACTCGCCAAGTGTCCCAAGTATTTCAAAATTATGAGACAACAATTAAATTCTTAGAGATGCAGATTTATGAGTTAAAAATGAAATGGAAAAACAGTCGTTTATTCAAGGTTAGCAAAGAGGGAAAACTCAACTGACTAATGAGTTCTACATTCCACAGATAGATAGATATACATATGTATATGTATGGATAGATAGGTGGGCTGACAAACAGTCAGTCAACTGTGAGTTGGTCAGCTCATCCCGAGATAAGAACAGTCGTGTATTGAGGGCGTCGTCGGCGTTCGTCAAACATTTCACACCGAGGTAACAGTGCCTATAAAAAGCAACAAGTGGCACTCAGCAAACAACCACAAAACAACTAAAGCAATTGTCAATAGTCATGTACAAAGAAGAAGCTGTATTTACTGTGTAGAATATCTACAGATAGTCAGATATAGTCATAGATAGATACATATACAGAGATTATACAAACGTTGAGCTTGTAAACGGTTTACAGCGCCTTTAGCTTTTACAGTTTACCATTTAATATTCGTTTATAAAGCGGGAAAATAGAGTCTAATCAAGGCAACCGAGAAACACTTGAAATACGGCATTACATTACGTGTTAGTTTCGGTTTTCCGTCGAGACGACGCGACGTAACCGCAACGAATTCAACACCTGTTAATGAAGCGAGCCTAGAATACTAACAATATATGTATCTTAGACCAGAACCATGTCCAAACCAAATGTCAAACTGTGTGAAGGTCTTGCGAAAAATAAAACCAATGTCTAAATCAATTAATAACAGCATTGAAATGCGTTAAACTTTGCACTCCATTTGTAAATCTCGTTAATGCCCTGAACCAGAGTTAATTGGGGGCTGCAGAGAGTTTAAGACTACGATTAACTAATATGCCATAAGATGGAAGGTGATCTAGCAAATACATAAACTAAACTGCAAATAGTAAAAACTATAAGTTTTCCAACTAAAAATACATTTTCAAACTGATCAGATTTTTCTGAATAAAGACAACATTGTTGATTGTGACAGGTCTATGTTAGTTCCAATAAAATCGGTAATTGCATCTTGTTATCAGAGTCAGAATTACTTATATAATAACTAACATCTACAATATAAAAGTAGAACTACTAGCAATAAATATCAATGGCCAGTTATTTCACAATCCGACTGAATATGAGTTTCCCCCGATCGCAATCAAGAACTTAACTGTGGCAATAGAAAACACTTCAGGCTATATAACTTGTTGGGTACCCGATGCTTCGGAGGGAGTAGGGAATGTGTTTGTGTCGATTAAGTACTGTTAATCAAAAATGCGACCAGAACACTTGATATCCACACGTCAAAGATAATGGCTGGCCAACTGGCCTGGCAACGACACCAATACTCGTATCCCAACTAAACCCATGCGTTTTGTGCATATCTCAAATTAAATAACCAAAATTGATTTCATATCATCGTATCTCCGCCACCTGACACTTGACCACAATACGATTGCTTCCATTTCATTTGAAATTAATTGTGACTTTCAGAAATCGAAACCAACTTTAGACCTTCGGAACTTGTAAATGTTGTAACAACTTCCAATCCAATTCCCATTCAAACTCTTGAAATTTGTTAAAGATGAGATCGAAATGGGTTGACTGTCGATTTTCCAAACGTGGCTCTTTTGTGGATCACACGTTATCTTATTTATTTCATATACCAAATGCAAAATGTGCTGGTCATCGACATCGGGCACCTCTGGGGCAAGTATCTAATCGTAGCCGTAGAGCGAAGTGGACTCCAAGTAAACGGCGAGATAGTACAAACTGCCTCGGTAAGTATAGTATCTAATCGCAGCATTATCTAAGCCTTCTCCTATTGATAAAGCAGCACTTTATTTGACTCAGACCCAGTGCTTTTTTGGCACCTTAACTAAAGACTGATATTATAAATGTCTTGGCGCCAAATAATTTTAGCTAGAATATTTGCACCGTATCGCAAGTGAGAAGCTACAGAAGTTGATGTATTGAATCTGATAAATATAAAATATAGGTACAGTTTAAATAATTAATTTAGATATTCTGTTTAGTTTCTGTCTTGCCTACCTCGAGATAGAGAGAGAACTTTTTCTCCCAACATTCTTTGGCAATAAATTTCATCGCATTTTTAAATATATTTCGATCACAAACTACTCCAAGTAGTCCAAGAGAATTATAAATTACAATTATATTTTGAAACGATAAGAAATAGAGCAATTTATGGCATGAATAGGAAATGATCGTTTTGGGCGTAAATCATTTATTATAGAACGAGTTCGATGACAATCAGGAGAGTGGATTAAAGCCCACAGATTTGATTCGATGATCTCAATTATAAATGCAGTCCCCATTTATTGAGGTCTAATGACCCCGCCATGTTAATGCTTCGATTGGGAAAGGGTAGATCCAGTTCTATTTGCAAGGCTGGGAGTTTCTTTTTCTGTGTCTGTTGCGAGTTTTGCATAAATTAGTGAAACACTAATTTCCAATT
Organism: Drosophila limbata; assembly: GCA_963924055.1. Taxonomy (NCBI): domain Eukaryota; kingdom Metazoa; phylum Arthropoda; class Insecta; order Diptera; family Drosophilidae; genus Drosophila; species Drosophila limbata. The sequence goes on from OZ001355.1 coordinate 9,813,790, forward strand.
CCGATTTCAGTCATGCAAATGTTAATTGACCACTTAAGTTAAAACTTCATAATGATCGTTAATAATACTGAGCACGACCGTGGCGACCATCCATCCCATGCCAGCGACAACTGTAACCAAAAGAACAGGTTCAAATTGAACTTAACTAGCCAACGAACTCGTCGAACTACCAACCGTCAACCGTCAACCGCCATCCGCCATCCAGCAGCTACCAGTAATCGACTTGTTGGGACGAGACTCTTCAGACTCGTAAAAGATATGCAACCTATAACAGACTTACTTAGCACAAATTACACACATAGATACTCACACACACACACGCACACATAGATGACAAACAGTCTTGCGAAACCTGAGAGACCTGTAGCCGGAGGCTCTTAACTGTGCATTAATGATTTTTCAGCAAGCTAATTTTTGTTTTTTGTTTTTATACTCTTTTATTAATACTCGTACCAATGCCCTGAATAACCATAAAATGGTTAAAGTTAAGTGGAGTGCTGAGCGAGACTTCTATATCCCTAGGGATAGGGTATGCAGGGAATCTTATACAGAATTTACATTTCAGTTTCATCATAAAAACCAAGAGTCAAATATTTCGTGTTTATTCGTATTTATTCGTTTAGTTAAGTTAAAAACATTATAAGAATATTACATATTGGTAATATGTAATTATAATTTTAAAGTACATTTTAACGAGTTTAGGAAAGTAGCCAAAAGGGTTCTCGTATAAAGTGTTTTGGATCTTTACTAATATATAAATTGACGTATCTTTTAAATATAAGAATAATTGAAAAATTAAGAATCTTTCTAAATTTAGATATCACATATAATATTCTTAATGTTTGTAACGATTTTTAAAACGGTTACTTATTGTCATATTTATTTTAAAGTCCAATAAATGATGAAATAGATGGTTGAAATACATTCGGAGATTAAAAGATTACATTCGATTCGATTGAATTTGTAGAGTGGAATGTTAATGAAGTGCAGAAATTTAAATATCAGATAGTTTCTAATTGAGAGTCTTATCTTAATTGATCAACAAATTAAGGCACAGAAACACACTGACAAGATGATCACACAGGTGTGAAATACATACATAGCTGTATGTACAGCGTACACTCAATATATAAGTTTATCAAAAAAGTCTTGCGGTATTTCCGCAAGCTTGTCTTTGCAAGCGCGTAGCTCAATAAAAATACCGCAAGACTTTTTTGACAACCTTGTATATATGCTTACATCAGTGTATTTGCAAGATCACGGTTCATAATCAGAGCCAATGGAGCTGTTTCCTGTTTTGGGGCTGGACTCAGTGCGAAATGGGTCAAAGAGCCTGCATATTAGCGTCCATTTATCAGCGTGGCTGGAGCGGATGGAGCCACGTTGACTCGTGCCACTACCAACTTACCAGCAGATAGATTGTGGCAGCAGTAGGAGCAACAACAACAACAAAGGTTGAAATCTGCTGTGCCATGGCAGACAATTGGCTCGGCTGTGAAGAAGGAGGAGAAGAAGAAGCAGCCTAGCGCAACTAACTCTTCTCTTAGCCACAGATAATTGACCGTCCAATTTGAAGGCAGGCATTCTTATTCACATGTCCCCCTTCTCCATTTACATGCCCTGCCCTCCAGTTGTCTGCTACTGTGCTGTAACTGGGCCCATTCCCTCCATCTATTCATCACCCCATGCCCTCCTCTTGGACACGCCTGCTCTTTAGCGAGGGCACTTGGCATTGCAGCGCCTCGCGGACCATGGCGGTACACCAAATTAGCATCGTTACGGAGCCACTGTAGCTAAGAAGTATGGAATGCACGCATTTTAATTTGCTTACCTTTGAGTTAACTGTACTGGACAACTAAGTAATTGTCTGCACACAATCAGACAATATATACTATATATGTTCTCCCAATCTTTAAACTTATATTTAAAATGAGGAACAATGCTTAAAAGGTTTATTAATTAAAAAATGTAAAATTGAGTTTCAAAGGCTGATTCACAAATTTAAGTTCAAATCTAAACATTTCATTTTAAAAATTATAATCCCAGTCAATATTATGAAAATGTTGATATATTGTAAAGTGTATACTCACATCATGAGATTAAGATAACAACGGCCTTCAGTTATTGCTAAAACATTTTTAATTATGGGGCTTGTGTTTTTTCTTTTAAATGACTTCCAGCTTTACTCAATTAACCGATTTTCTAGGAGCTTACTTTTAAACAAATTACAACTATTAGTGGGATTTGTATGTACGAACAACTATTAGCATATAGAACCTTCCCAAAGGGGAAATATGTATTTGAAAACAGTTGTTGACTGTTTTAGGTTCTGTTCTGTGGCTAATTAGCTTGAAACTCATATTTTTTGGGAATACAAAATATATTTGCTTTTTTATCTTTAAAAAAAACAGAATTTTATTTTTCAGATAATTTCTTTATTTAATGGGTGAACACTTTTATTCACAACAGTTTGAATCTACTAAAAGAATACATATTCGTACTGTACCCATGAATGGTACCTATGAATACATACACTTCCGGATTGGGGCCACGATGGCAGCTGGCAGCTGGTCGCAGGCACCTGTCTGGGCCAAGTGTGTGTGCCTAATAAGCAGGGCCATGCTCGTAATAAAAAACTTAAAGTTCTAGTTACTTATGCTTATTTTGTTGGTTCAGTCTCGCCTTTCGTTAAGTAAATCTAATCAACTAACTAGCGTATATGATGCTTAACTAACGCAGAACACGCGACCCGACGAACACATTGAACAGCTGACAAAAGCTGTTTGCTATAAAAATGGCAGTCACCTGTGCAATTAATCGATAAGTTCAGTGAACAATTAGCAAAGTATGAAGAATAGGAAGAACAGGAAGAAGAAGTAGAATATCAACTCATGTACTCATATGAATATTCATGAATATATGAATACTACTATACCTACTGCATATGTATGAAGATAAAAAGATCTACTCATTGCTCTGCTACTATAGAATATAGTTAAATGTTGTATATGTATATTTAAATTTAACACGTAAAAAATTAGATAAATTTGCATAGAAATTGCAATGAACCTTAGCTTATTCGTGGAAGAAGAAGAAGAGGGAGGCGAGTAATTACGACGACAGGCAACAGGTAGCAACAGGTTAGTGTCAACACTGCACAACAAATAATTAAGTCCGTACACATGCTGATAATTACATATATTACAATTTAATTAATTTAAATAAATTACTAATTAACAAGAGCTTATGTATTATTGATATTTAAAATAATAATAAGACATCATAAATAATAAGTTGACAATTGTAAAGAAATGACAAAGTGAATAAATCACATACATATAAATAAATTAAAATTGATTAAATTTGTTAAGTAACGGATGTAAAGAGAACAATTCCAGCTTATATCCTGTAAATAGATCCTGTAAATACTCAAAAGCAATATAGTTCTGATTTATGATAGTATTTCGGCATTCCTCTAACTTGTTGCACAGTGTTGTCGCATGTGGCATGAAAACTTGTAGTTGTAGTTGTTGCAATTATTAGCCAGTTTTTGTAACCCGCAGCTGACAAACGACACAAAGTGCTCGCAAGTGCAAATGAAATAAAATCTACACACATTACAAAAAAAAAGAAAAAGTTGGAGAAAAAAAAACAGAGTAAAGATTCAGTTTTATTTTAGCCAAGTTTGCCAGCTACTGTTGGCCATTTTATGCATTTGGCTCTTGCGATACGATTTTTTGTTGTTATTTTCGTTGTTGTTTTATTTATAGCATAAAATGCTGTAGCAAGTTTGCCGCCTGCTCTGTCGCTGCCGCTGCCGCTGCCTCTGCCGCTCCTGAGCAGCGCAATGGAGCAACAGAGTTATTAATGCTTGGAATTTTCATAATCGAAACGAGTTTTCAACCGGCAGCCGGGCAGCTAGTCAGCCAGTCAGCCAGGCAAGGAAGCACGCGCAGTTCCAGTCGCAGCCGCAGTCACAAGTCCCAGACTTGAGACCTCGAGTCTTCGTGTTTGTTGTTGTTGTCGCTGTTGTTGTTGCTTTAATAACTAACGCCTCTCGCTGGCAAAAGTCAAGCTGGCAAGCTGCGTTAAGCAAACCAAGCCAAGACTCAAGCCCGGCTCGACTCGATCAGGCCAAGTCTGAGGAGGAGGGACAAGACAGGGCAGGGCAGGTGAGCTCCATGACTGGGGACTGGCAGTGGTAGAGTTATGGCAAGACAAGCACACGCCTTGCGCGAACAGGTGAAGCGTTTAACTGTACGTCGGCGGAGTCAGAGTCAGACAATCAGTTGGACGACGAGCACGGAGGGGGGGAGAGGGGGGCCAATTGACTTGGGGCCTGGCCACCAACCTGTTGGACTTTGTCGAGTAGATGCTGCTGGTGTTGTTGTTGTTGTTATTGTTGTTGTTGCAGTGCCATTCAACTAACGACTATAAACACATACAGTTTATATTTATTTAAAACAAGTGTTTAATTAAAAAAGTTATGCGATTGATTTTCAATTTTTAAAGTTTGACATTTATACTATTCGATTATTAGTTAATGTATTATAAATTATGCCACAATAGATAACTAACTACTAATGAACTTTATATCAAAAAAAGCTTATGTATATTTTCTTAATTTTAAACCGACTATAAACACATAAAGTTAATATTTATTTAAATTCAATTAAAAAACATATGTGATTGACTTTTAATTTCCAGTATTTGACATTCAAATTATTCGTTCATTAGTAAATTTACTATAAATTATGCCAGAATAGAACTTTTGTATAAAATGTAAAAAATAAACGTATTTAATCGATTCTGCTTCGCTTTAATATTCAACTGACTAGAAGCTCATTCTGTTTACAGTCGAACTTCCCTAATCTCGAATCACCATTATTCGAGCTATGGAGATATTCGACTTACAGAATTATTTTTCGTAAGTTTATTTATTTTTCTGATACTCATTTAGCTCGAACTAGCGAGCAATTCGACAAATAGAAGTTCGAGTTATGGAAGTTCAACTGTATATTTATTAATATTCCACTGTTATACAGTTTGTATTTGTTAAAAACTAATTCAAAAAGTTGCATTTAAATAATAACTAATAAAGAACTTTAAAATATTAAGTATAATAAATATTGACGAATTTTATATAAAATATAATAAAAATGCACACATTTCTTATACTCTGTATGTGCTTTGGGTGTGTTTTAATATTCTGGTTTCACATTCGCAACGCCGTCGGCTTTTGCGAAAGTTGTTGCATGCCACAACAACAACAACGATGAGGGCCGCCCCAAAGTTGCAAAGTTGCAGGTAGCCAGAGTCAGAGCCAGAGCCAGGCAATAGTAATGCCAACTGAGTTGGGCCAAATTAACCAGCTCGACATCAACGGCAACGGCAAAAGCTGCAATTTGCTTAAAAGCAGCGAACAAATAAAGGGTTTCAATGGCCAACAGACTGACGGACAGACAGCAACTGCAGATAATGAATCGAGTAGAATGAGGGCTTCGACTTCGACATGAATTGGGAATGAAACTGGAACTGGAGCTGAAATTGAAACGCTGCTCTCGATCTGTGGCATGCAACAGCAGCAACAACAACATCAGCAGTGGAGAGTGGCGGTCAGTGACAAGTGCATGTTCCACGTTCCCTGCCGACAGCTGCCGCATTTTAGACTCGGACTTGGACTACAAACTCATCTTCATCTTCATGCTCAAGCTGCACACACACATAATCATATTTTCTTATGTGTTCGTATTTGAATATGGCATCCACATCCTGGTCATAGCTTTTAATTAAGTACTTGTAGCTCTTTGACGCACTTACCTTGATGCAGCGCGACGTTCTCGGCCCATGAGCAGCTGACCATTAATCCTGCCCGGCAGCTACACTGATCTACAAAATATTTAATACGTATTAATTACTATTCTTAAACATTATCCAAGTTTGCTCATACAAATCTTTAATAGGTCCCAAAAACTAAGCAACCAATGCCTTCAAATGTCAACAAATTGTTGTGACACTTGAAAAACTCCAAAATGTATTGAATTAAATTAAATTTATTTTTTAGATTTGAGTTAGCTCTAAAATAAAAATATAAATATTTTTTAAAATAAATAAAAATGCATAATATAAATTTTAAATGAATATTATAATAATAAAAATTTGTTTGAAATTAAAAGTAAATAAGTGGCAGTCAATTTTTATATTATGGAAATTAAATTATTGACATTTTGTGGAACATATCTGACAATCATTAATTTAACAACCAGGACATCAATTGGTATTTCTAATTAATTATTTTTAAAGTTTTAATATCTCTTGTTACTCCTAATAATTATATTTTTCCCAAAAGCTGTATTTTTTTAGCAAAAAATAAGTGGGACGCAATGCGTCAGTTTAACACATTATAAGGAAAATATTTACTATCTTAAGCTAGATAAAGTACTTCAACTTTAAGGAGAAATCGCTGGACTTCTTATAAATATCCATAAATTACTTTCGAACATAAGTCCCAATTGTCGGAAACGAGTTTCACCCGTATATTTGATCGAGCCTAAGAATTTTTATGAGCTGGTCTTATCAAAACTGTGGTTCACTTTAATTTGTTACTTATTTTTTTGGCGAATATATACTCGTTTCATTTTATACATTTGCACAAATGCTGAAAACTATTATGCATATATTCCCCATCGAGTGTAGATGCTGTTTCATGATAACTTTGCAGTCGAAAATTCAGAATCAGAGTCTGAATGGGCAGCCAAGTGTGGGCAAATAATTCAAAATCAATTGAAGGCCTTTGGGACCCACAACGGCGTCCAGACATTAGGCAGAAAGCCATTAAAAAACAAACACGCACCACACTCTGCAGCTGGAGCTGAAACTGAAATTGAAATTGGGAATGGACAATGGGAAGGGGTTAAGTAAGGGGCAAAGTGCTGGGTGATAAATGCCCAAAAGCCTCCAAGCGCAACGTCGATAAAGCCGGCGCTGCAATGAGACTGAAGACTCTGGTCTCTAGTCTTTGAAGCCGACATCGGTTCAGACCTCGGAACCAAAGAAAGCTTATCAAAATACGCGACGAATGAGCAAGGAATTTTATTCATGAAATATTTACCGCGGCACGCAGTCGGACGTTAAAACAGGTTCAAGTGCCAAAGACCCACAGCACAATAATACAAGAACGGGTATGAGTATGAGTGTGAGTATGAGTACGAGTACTCGTTCATATGAGTTTTGAGCGTGATAAAAATTAAGTATTTATTAAATGGTCAATGCTTCGCGGGGTACAATTCCTACAATGTTGCAAGTACTCGACCCCACCCCAAAGTTGTTGCCTTCCTTTCTGCCTTAAGTCTTAAGTGCACACGATAATCATAAGGTGTGAACAATTTATGAACGCTGCCTGCAACATTTTTGCAGCAAACGCAGCGAGTAAAGAACTTTTGGATTGTAATTTCAGTATATTTGAGTATGTCTGTGAAATATTATAGTAGATATATGTTTAAATGCATTAAATATTTAATTTAAACAAGTTCATGTATAGCTTAGCTTTACTTATAATTTATTACAGTAAGTATTTTCAATAAACATTCTTTATTTTATATAAAGCTACGATCAAAATCAAATTAAAAGGTTTATTCCAGAAGTAAAGTCTAAAGAAATTCACATGTTTCCCGATTTGGATCCGGAAGTAAGGCTCAGTGAAACGGCAACAAGTTGTCGTTGTTTCTCAGATATGTTTATTTCTCTGTTTAAGACGTCAACATATTTTAAGTGCTCTTGACTGTCAGTTTTGGCAGTTGCAAGACGGAAAGGCTACTAAATCAAGCCAGAAATTAGGCACATCGCTAGGCGCTCGGTCTTGGTCCAGAGCAGATTTATGGCCTGTTAAAAAGTCAGGCCGCAAAGTGCCGGGCAATTGGTTAAAAGCTACACGCCACAGATACAGATACAACACGCCGATAACGGGGCGACAAAGAATCAGCAATAACAACAATAAAGCGCGAGCAGGAGAAAAAAGAGGAACACAAATGAGAGAAGAACGCACCACATGACCAAAAAAGGATGCAGGCAGACTCAGTTCAAGTTCATAAATAAAAGATGGCAAATGACAAGCGAGAACCAAAAAGGCAAAACAATGGACAAAAGCCGCCTCAACAGAAACAGGAACAGAAACAGAAACCGAAACCAAAGTCCAGACTGAACCTCAGTTTAAACTTGAACCTCGACTCAAATATGCAGACGTGACTTATTTAGGACAAATTGTTTGATTTACGCTCTATAATGTGAGTGCGATAATACTCTTGCTCAAGAGTCTCTGTGAGTACTAATAAATGTAATCAGTTGGATATTTTCAGATAAATATAACGAGTAGTTGGAATATTCGAGTTATCTTTAGTTTGTCGTCAACTGTGGGACTTACTCAAGGCACCATTAAAGCCAGACATTGAATCTTACACTTAGATAGTTCCCATAGCTGAGATAAGATCAAGGGATTTTTACTGAATATGCATAAGTGCAGTCGCCTTGCAGACCTTTGAATACACTGAAAGAAACGTTCAAACTCTTAAATAGTAATTCAAAAAATCAGCATAGGTCCAGTGATGGTTCGTGAAATTACAGATCGATGCGTAAGACAATAATTATAAATAAATATTTAAATACTACTAGATACAAAAAAAAAACTAAAATAAAATAACATCCTGGTTTTGATTTAAAAATTATAGTATATTTAACTCTAACTCTTAGGTTTTTATAAAGCTTAAAAATAAAGTTTATAAATACTCCAAATACCATTAAAATAATTAAAAAAATAAGAAAATTCATAAAATGTTTATAATATAATATTTAACAGCAGTAAAAAATAAAAAAAATAGATTTACAAAAAAAATAAACAATTTATAAAAATAATATATTTATCTGATGTTTTCTAATGATGTGATTATTAATAAAATGTATTGATAACCATGAATTAGAATATTTATTAAAATAAATTAAATGAACACATTTTTCTCAGTGTTGTTTTGTAAATATGTGAAGCGTCATGGACTTAGCTTGTTATTTGACACCTTCTACTTAGGAGTATGTGCACACAGGCCATCCATACAACACACACGACTGCTAGCCATCCCCATCCCCATCCTTATCCCCATCCCATCCCATCCCATCCCTGGTGCTATCCATATCCCATTCCAAGCTACTCAAATCGCGGCCTGACCAATGAAGCGTTGCTGTTTGGGTAAGTTCAGAAAAGAGCATAAAGCATAAGTAGAAACACACACACAAGGATTCAGACTTGGCTTGTGCTTTGTGGTGTTGGTGGTTGTTTCATCTAGGAGTGAGAGAGCGAAAGAGAGAGACAGAGATATGGAAGGTCATTGGCATGTCCTGGCAACGATCGAATGAAACGACGAGACATTATCGATGCCAACGATGGCTGAGCTGAGGGTGCCCAGTAAATTTCTTGGGTCACTTAATTTATGTTTTTATGCATTTTCTTTGTTTCTACTCTAATCGCAGTTTAACAAAAAAAACAATACAAAGCAACAAAAATAATAATAATAAAAATGCCAGCGCGTTATGTTCGCCTGTGTTTCGGTTAATTTTTGAATATTTAATTTGGCCCCTCACTGTGTGTGTGTGCGTGTGTGTGTGTGTGTGTGACACAGTTAGCAATTCATACTCGAAGTTGGAAGTCCAAGTCAGAGACGGATCCATGCGAGGGGCAATCGAGTTCTTTTGATCGCTCGCTGGGCATAATTAAAATTTATGGCCAATGCGCTTTAACTCGATTCAATTCATTAGCCGCCTTCTCGTCGCGCGGCTTAATTAAAAAGTTTCATAAATTTTCAACTATCGTATCGTATTCACCTGTTGTTATGAGATATGTTTATGGCTGGGACAAAGTATCAAATCCCATAAAATGCCTAAAGAAGGCGGTTAAGACTTAGTTTTTAGTTGTTAAATATGCAAAATCAAACTAAATCTGATTTGTATTTAATGGTTAAGCTTGGCTGTATCTGTAAAATTATCATCTTGCTATAAATCAAATGCATATCCTGTTCAGTCATACGAGACCCTTGAAACGCCACAACAACAACGACAAAGATATTTAATTTGTATTGGGTTTTAATGAGGACCAACCCACACATATACATACTTATGTACTTACACATAAGTAGATACCGCAGTCAAGTGCCAAGGAGGGATACGAATGTGTTCCCTCCATCCCCATTGCGATACCAATGATCTCTCTGATCGTCGACACGTGATTAGCATGCAAGAAGCAACAGCAACGACGACAGCAAACAGTTGACAGTTGTCAAATCCACTTACGCTCTTCTTCGTGGTAAGCAGTTTGTGACGAGCCTGCTGAAGGATTTATTTAAAGAGCAGACAGACGGAGAGTCAGACAAACAGACAGACAGACACACTGACAGACCAACAGACTAATAAGTCCGGTTAGGCATATACAACAAAAGTAAAGCTAAACTACTAAAAGGCCCGTTTTTTCAATGTCTAAATAAGGTGCTTGATAACTATTGAAAATATATTTTGACGTATAATGTATAGAAAAATGTATAAGAAGTCAAATTTTAAATTAAATCTTACACACAGTTTGTATTTATATTGAAAAAACGGCCCTAAGAATAGTATCTCTTGAGACTAGACCCTGAGAGTTCTTTGCTTATCTTTCCTTTGGGCGCTACCTGTTGTGGGGTTCATTAGCTGGCTAAACACGGAAAACCCTGGGACATTTATAGATTCCGAGTCGCGAGTTCATTGAAAGGTTTTCGACTAAGTACATACGAATACGAGTTCGAGTACTCGAACATATTCACTTCAAAACAGCTGTTCAACTTTACTAAATTCGATTGACTTGCCAGCATTAAAACCTATATAAACTACACCGAACATAATATACTCTATGAAAAAAAAGACTTCTTAATTATACAACTTTCCAAATTATATTAATATTTAATAAATTTTAAGATATTAAACTGTTTTTTTTTATTTATATATATATAACTCTGTCCTGACTGACTGACTGTAGGCCAAAGGAATAAAGCTATAAAGCTGAAATTTTCACACAACATAGCTGTGATAATTTTATTGAGCAATAAAATATGAAATACTTTCTACATTTATAAAACTTATTAATCATATTAAGATTAAATCACTTCCGTTCTCTCTCACGAAGTGGAAGGAAAAGCGATATAGATCTTTCTGCAGGGCAACTAGTCGTAAGAAGACATTGGCATTGGAACAATACACAACCAAATGCCAACTGTTTCAATAAACAATAACAAAACAAATGACAGGTTTTTCTGTGTCTTTTTATGTCCGCAGCTCTAAATATTCAGCTGTTTTCTGGACCTGGCTTCAACTCAGTCCAACTCACAGAATGTACAAGAGAGGTGGCTAGAGGAGAGAGGGAGAGAGAGGAAGAGGAAGGCAAAGGAGAAGTGGTATCTAGTATTTGCTCTGCAGCATGTTGACACAAGGGGCAACTTATGGCTGTAAACAAGTTTCCGTTACAAAGTTTTAATTTTCGAAAATTCCAATGTTTGCGCGACTGACAGCCGTAAAATATATTAAAAGTTGGACAATTAGACTTGTTCAAATAATTATTAAAGTTACAAATTGATTAAACTGGTTAGCTATAAATACAATTATAAACTATGTAACTATCTATTTAACAAAACTGAGACAGAAAACTCTGAGTTTTCAGTTGGATTTAAATTTGTAAATTAAACCATACAGCAAAATTAAGAGAATTATGATAGTTTCTCTTTAAGATTATGTTTTTTGGTTAACTTTGTGATACGTTTAAATTTTTAATACTTGAAATTACCAATTGATATAATATTCAATTAATTAAAATTACATATATAAAATATATATGTCAAGTATTAGGTATACCCGTTACGTGATGCTGCTGCAGGTATGACGAAAAAAAGAAAGAAATGAAAAGAAAAGAAAAGAAAACATCTGTGAAATAATTTCACACTATGAGTGGAAATCCGTCAGCCTCGTTGGCGTTTAACTTTGACAATTGATGGCCCGCACATTTGTCTTTCACTTGTTGCGCTTTTTTTGTGAGCCAACTTCTCTGTATGGCCAACTTCCCGTTTCTTTTCTAAGTATTTGTCAGTGCTTTTGCTTTTGCTTTTGTTTCTGTTTCTGCTTTTTCCTCTGCACTTGGCCACATTGTCTCCCTGTCTCTGTCTCCCATGTCTCTCTGTCTCTGTCGGCCTTTTCAAGTGAGCTCGTTTTGACAAATGTGTGTCATTGCTGGGGCCATCAAAGACCCGATCCGATCGTTTGATTTGTGTTGTTTGGCAAGCTGAAGCTATAGCTAAATATATACCAATTGATGGGCGACACAAACGGTGAAACGGTTAACGTGGTTAAATGTAAGTGAATGTGGCATGTCGAATACAATGAGATGAGATGAGATGCACGAACAAGTACTCACAGTACTCACAATAGCTGAATCAAAATCGATACTCATCTGCTTGAGATGAGTATCCCTTCTTCTACTTTTATTACAATTATTTTCAGTGAAAACCCGTAAAGTGCTTATTTAAAATTGTTTAAATTTTCCCAATATTCCCCAATATCCCAAATTAAATTATTTAAAACCTAACAATTTTATTTAAAGTCAAGTTTTTTCAAATTTCTCAATTTAATTATAAATATGAGTTTCTCAATTTAATTCTAAATACAATTATTAAATGCTTATCAATTTAATTTTGAATCAAATTATTTAAAATCTATCTACTTTAATTTAATTATAAATAAATATTTTGTTGGGCAATTTTAAATAATATGTTGTCGTTGTTAATAGCAAATAAAAAAATCGATACACCCAAAAGTATACACCATGTAAATAAATAGTTGTAGTTTTCCTCTTCTTACATTCACGTTTATTATTTGATAACGATATGCTCTTGTATCTAATCTGAAATCCGATGGCGGCTCGTTTTTCGCATCGGCGATCAATAATTTAAAACAGGAATCGCGGAATCGTTTATCTCAAGTGCCAAATTCAATTTCAAAGAACTGTAGTGCAATCTTATCATTAGATTTGCAAAGTGACTCACCATAGAGGTTCTACCATTAAAAGGGACAGTTACCATAAAAACCCACTTAGTTGGGGACTCGTATCAAACAAGTTTGGCCGCAATGAGAGCTCTGCACTTAATCCTATCCGCATTGTGCCTGACTGTGGCCACCTGCCAGGCCTTCGAGGACATAGTGCCCTTCAAGAAGTACCCTGCCTCGTGCCAGGAGGCGAAGCCCAAGAAGAACAGCGTCGTCAAGATCCAACTGAACGGCGGAGAGCCGTTCAATGTGTACTGCGACGTTACCACGGCCGGAGTGGGATGGTTGGTGGTCCAGCGTCGTGTCGACGCCAACATCAACTTCTTCCGCAATTGGTCGGCCTACCAGAAGGGCTTTGGCGATCTCGAGGGCAGCTTCTTCATTGGCCTGAATGCCCTGCATAATCTGACCACCTCGCAGCCCCACGAACTGTACGTCTATCTGGAGGACTTCACGGGCCAATCTCGCTTTGCCAAATACGAAAGCTTTGCCATTGGCAACGAGGGCAATCTGTATGGCCTAAACGTATTGGGAGCCTACTCGGGCAGTGCCGGAGATGGACTCAGATACCAGCAGTACATGAAGTTCAGCACCTACGATCGGGATCACGATAACAGCATCCACAACTGTGCTGCAGAATTCTCAGGTGCCTGGTGGTACAACAGTTGCATGTACAGGTAAGTGGGGACATCCCTCTCTCTCTCTCTCTCGACCCCTCTGAATGTAAATATCTTATCCATTTCAATTGCAGTAACTTGAATGGCGAGTATTTGGGTGGCGAATACGGTCCAGAACTTAGCGGTCGAGGCAACTGCTGGGTGCCTTGGCTGGGCGTCGATTATGCCTACAAAACGGTCAAAATGATGATCAAGCCAAAGAAAAAATAAAGCTAAATGACAAGAATACCCTCGAGTAAAATCCCCTAAATACATTCATTTAGATACATTTACATTATCTCTATCCATGCTGATGGAGGATCACTTGGCAGCTGCTCCAGCTCCGAATGATCCAAATTCCAAATATCCAAATTCCGGCTAAGTTTTGTGACAAACAGCCCGACAGATTGTCGAGCTATCCAAAATAGAAACGCTTAATTGCAAGTATTACGTTGAAAATGATACCAATAAACAGAACGTCGTTTTTGGAGGCGAAATTAGAACGAAATGCGACGTCTTCGTGTTATTCATATATACATACAATATACTAAGTATATATATATATATATCTTATGATCTGATGTTTAACAACTTTCAGTGTGGCGACAGCTAGGAAATTCTAAAAAAATGCCGACAACAATTTCCGAGCGCACATTTTGAAAGAATTTTGTTCCAAAACTCACACGGCCACAGACCATGGCGGCGACAAAGACATTTTCATTACTTATGTACCCTTCAACCGTAGGGTATACCAGCTAGTACAAGCAGCTGGTTTACAACCGAATATATTCGGAATAATTTCCGCACGAACAGTTCTTAGAATATTCGGTTTTTTTTGTTTATTAACGTTATCTATTATTAAAAGCTATTATTCTACTTAATCTCAACAAGATCGGAGAAACAGAAGGACAGTCATGGCTGATTTAAGCAATGCAACTGCCTTAAAGTATACAATAAAAAATAATTTAATGAGTATCCTATAGTTGGGAATCCTATAGTTGGGAAATTAGCCTTACCGCTTGTTCAAACTCCAGAAAGCGCATTTGTGGTGCGATATTTGGAAAAGTTTCAGCTTTCAGTTGTCGTTTAAATTTCAGAAGAAAGTGTGGAAATATTTCAACATTCGCTCAACGAAGGAGAAGAAAGAACGCGCATCATTTCAGAACCCATCAACGGCGACACGGCGGCAGAAAACCTCGGCACAATTTTCATTCAAGTCAGAGAAATTAAGAGATGTTGTACATTTTTATGCCTCCCCGGGCGGAGTAGCTGGCTGGGGATCTGCGGATTGTTCTTCTATTCCGTTTCTTTTTTTGTGCCTGTGTAGGTGTGCGTAGGTGTGTGTGTGTGTAAGTGTGTGTGTGTGTGGCGCTGTCAACTGCTGTTGAAAGATTTTCATGTCGCTGTTTCCATGCCGCCTGCCATCGAACGACAGACACGAAATTCTTGAAAAACATTTTTAAAACTTTTTTGAAATGACGGAAAAAAAGAACGAAAATTAAAGAAGGAAAGAAAGAAATTGTTCTTGGTTGTGTTGCCTTCGTACGTAAAAAGATTTAGCAATAGCAATGAATTTTGTTAATTTATGGCATTATTAATGACATTTTGAAATATTAACAGAATATAAAAAAATAGCGAGAAAAAAACACGACGATGTTTCAGCTGACAGAATAACAGGGGACATTTTCTTTTACTATTTATTTATTTTCTCTTTCTTTCAATCTCTTCTGCAATAATTATAAAAATAAAAACCATTTTCACTTGCGCAGTTTTCATTTTGAAGTCATGTGAGCTGCGTGTTTCAAAATGTTGGATCTCGAACGTTATAAAATTGTTGTTTTTTAACAAAAGGCAATTCACTGGGTCAGTCAGTTAACGCTCTGAATGCATAGTCGAAACTACTTAATAAATATATGCAGAATACTAGTTATTAGACACTTGTGAATGGCACGAGCTGATCAACCTGCATAATATGCAAATATCCAAACCAAACAAAGAAATTAAAATCCAAAAAACTTCAGTCGAAAACCTCCAAAGAAACGGACAGCAAATTTACGATTCAATCAATGGAATCTTTCAGGGTTTTGGGTTTTGTCTAACGTCTAAAATACCATTAAGTTTTAGAGCGTCTTTTCAGCTTCATTTAATTTCTTTTATTCTTTTATTTACCGCTTGAGTTTCAGAGTTTCAGTCAAGCCAGAAATTTACATTAATTTGAGAACAAAATGTACCATATTATGCAAATATTTGTTTGTCTCGACTCTGTCACTTCCCCTGGCAACAAATTATTCATAAGTGTATATATAATGTATATTTTTTTATATGCCGATTTAGCTTAGAAGTCGGAATGTCGAAACTGCGCTTAAACGCTTTACGTTTTGTGCTAATCAGAATAATTCGACAAGTGTTGCCTGATAACTTATAACCTGAAACTGAACCCGGGATTACGTTATTGAGACAAGCGCAGGCGCTTAATTAATGCTATTTAGATGAGATTTCGTTATTATTAAAGCCACATCAATAAACGAGAGAAAAAAAACCAAAAATCTAATAAAATCTGTTGCGTGTGCACATTCTATGCAATAAACTTTGATCCCATTCAATCTATAGAACAGAATTCAAATATTTGTACTGATTATTCTCAAGTACAACTTTGTAAAACCGAATGGAAAATAACGTTGAGAAATTGCTTATTAACAACATTATCCCATGAATGAATTCTCATGTCTTATAAACGTTATTAAGAGATTTCTACAGTATAAATTTCTATAGTATAAATGTTTTATTAAGGGGAATAAATTTAGGCATTTTAAACACAAGTGACATTTTTATTGGCCCCAAAAAGCGCACACGAATCTTAAAATTTCAACATGATTTCAAGAGATTTGCACCAATTTTTATTGGGAGCAGAAAGAATAGAAAAAACTTTAATTTAAAATAATTTATTTTGTAAATATAAATAAACTTTTGTTTTGTTGTTTAATAGCTTGCTTATAATTTATTGCATAATTAAATAATAAACAAACTTAAGATTTTCGAAACAATGAGCCAAATGGATTAGCATCATTTTCGAACCGAGTAAATTAAGAGAATAAATCTTAAATGTACATTAAGATGCTTGATTTCTAAAAATTGCTTAAAACCATTGTGAGTTTTGTTGGTCACTCGTTGCCAAGAGAGAGATCCCCCAATCCAATCCCAATCACGAACATCACGATCATAAGCGTATGAAAAATGTCATAAAACATCAACAACAACAACAACATCAACTGAAGATGAACATGATGCTGATGACCAAATACATAATTTGCATAAAATCACCTGAATAACGTTAAATATTTCCAGCTTATGCCATGAAATGATCATAAAGTTCAAGATAAAGCGGCGACACAGTCAGAGTTTTATGTAAAACAAGACCAAGATTGTTAGTGAGGCAAATGGAATTGTTGATACACTGACCAAAATTTGGTGTCACTCAAATACCTAACACAATACCGAATATCTAAGTTTAACAATTTAAAGACACAAATATGACACAACTTAAAATATTTCAAAAGTCAGCTCTAAATTCTCTCAGTGCAGATGCCATCAGAAAACGGAAAACTATGAGTCTGACTTATGGGCGCCTCAAAAAAAAATTCAACAAACATATTTGCATAAATCAACCAAATATAATTCAAACTATTTTACATTTTTAATGAACCGAAAAAACAACAAAAAAAAAGATCATGTACTCCTCGTTTATAGCCTCTGATTTTATTGGTTTATGCGTAATAGGCGACATAAATAAGAATTTTATAACGTGAAAATAAAAACGATGCCGACAACATTGCCATTAAAAAATATATAAATAAATTTTAAAATGTTCAATGCATACAAACAAATATTTACAAAGTGAAGAATAATTTTCTTATATCTTAATAAAATCGCGATATTTGACAACTAAGTTTTTAAAACGCAACCTGTTGCAGACGAACCGGAACTGTTGAGCATCTCTGAACTGACCAAAGGTGGCAGCCCAGTTCTGAAACACCAACAGTGGCTTTCACGAATTTAATATTTTTGATATTCGAAATTGTGTAGTTGATTATAATTTCATTATTGCTTTAAGCATTTGTTAAAATTTATTTTGAATTACGCGCCAGATATAAATATTTTTCAGGAATACTCCAAATATATCAGGCAGCTTTCGGTAGCCTAGCTATCAGCTGTTGCCAGTCATATCGATATTAGCAAACGCAACTTTGTTGTTGCTTTCGGCGATAGTGTTGGGTTTATATCGATATTCACCCTTATCAATATTAGCGATATTTTGTCTTGGACTATCGATGATATTGAAGCTCACTGCTGTTTTTGCCAAAAATATCTACAAAAGCATAATTAAATTAATAATAATATAAAATGACAAAAGGGCTATTTAATTAAGGTCTGCAGTTATATTACAAACTAAACGCAAGCCAAACGTATTGCCTGCTGAGATCAGGAGAACTCGACGAATCTACGCATTAGCGTACAACAAATATCTGGATCGTATATTTTTGAAAAAACAGAATGGAAGATCCTTTAAAACCCAAGCCAGTTCCTCTGGCAGCGGAAACAGTATTGTGGTTTGAATTTCTGCTTGATCCGCACAAAATATCACAGCACTTGCAATGCAAGAATCCCGGTATGTGAGATATGACGCCACCCCCTCCCCCCATTATCAAACTTCCCCTCCACCAATTGTTGCATTTGTTAAGAATATTCACAAATCAAATGAATTGCAGAGCCCAGCGCCGTGGAACTCATCATGCAGTTCATCAGCATGACGCCGGATACCGCGATAGCATCCACTGTGGTGACGCCAGGCAGCGATCTGCAGAACATAACAGGAGCCAGCGTGGGCGCCAATGCAACGACGCCCGCAGCTTCGGCAGCTTTAAGTGTGCCGCCGATGGCGCGGCAGGCGGAGATTGGCCTGCAGTTGACGCGTAAGCAACTGGCGCTGAAAATTCTGGAGCTCAAAGTGGCCACTTGGCTCAGATGGGACCTGGACGTGCTGGAGAAGAGTCTGCCCGTGGTGATGCAACTGGGTCTGTTGCGAGATCTCTGCACCATTAGCTATGGACGTACCGTATCCATTCCATTTGCCAGTGAATTTGATTTCCGCATTTGTAAGTTAACCACTCGTGTTTGTAAAGTCGGTAATCTCTAGAAGATCATGTGTTTCCATTTCAGCACCCAGTGGGAACGAGCGTGCTGCACGCTTTGCACTCACCATCTATCATCGCACGCTGCTCCGGCTGCAGCTGATCAAGGACAGCGCCCTAAAGGCGGTGCGTCCGCTCCTGTAAGACCATGACCATATATGAATATATACTATGCTCATAATTCCCATGCCCATTTGCAGGTTTCAAACGGTGGATCAGCTGCAGCAGTTCCTGGAGACGCCAACGCAGCCCTCTATCGAGTACTTGGAGCAATTGTGCTTATCTGCTGGCAGCAAGCCCTTCCATGTGTTCCACTACGACAGCTTTGTGACGCTGCAATGCGACAACTTGAGCACCGCCCAGAACTACGACATGATGCACCTGATCACGCCCCACGAACTCCGCGCCCAGCTGCAGTTCGAACTGGCCCATTACTACCTCCACACCAAGCAGTATCTGCTGGCGCGCGAATCAGCCGCCGCCTGCAACAGCAATCTTCAATCGCTGCCCCCGGGCGCCACTCTCTACTTCTGCCACATTCGGTCCACGGAGTTGGAGGGCCTCTTGCAGGCATGTGGCATCAGTGCACAGCAGAAAACGCTGTTGGAGCGCTTCCATCAATCCCTGCTTAACAACTATGCGGACATTGTGTCCATACTGCGCCTGGACAATCGTGCACGCGAGATTCCTCTGGTGAGTCGGCGTAACGTAGAGCTGGACATTGAGGGTGCCATCTCTACGGGATTGCTCAAGGAGACCCGCCAGTTGCTGCTCCAAGTGGCCGCTCTCAATGTCGTGCGCACTGTTTTCGAATGGGGCAACATATTTGGCAGCGTGGAGTACTTTGAGAAGTATCGCGACCTGGACTTTATGCCGCCCATTGTGGAGGCCATGCAGGACGCCGTGACGCACTGCAGCCAGCGGGAACAGGCCGCACTGAAGCACTTTATCATTGACTGTGTTCTGTATCAGCAGCAGCAACAGCAACAGGAGCAAAGCCGACAGTTGCTGGTCACTGCGAAAGAGATGGGCATCTTCAGCAATGAAGAACTGGTGGATCTGGACGAGCAGCTCGTGCAAGCGTCGCTGCCCGTGCTCAGTAACTCCCTGGCCACGCTTAGCGATTGGATATGCCACTCAAAGCGTGAGTTGGATCAATAAGTTAAATCATTTTAATGAGTTTCCCACAATTTCTATGTTGCAGTGACTCGCGTGGATGTTGCCGCCTTGGAGCGACAGTTGATAACCTGCACCAATGCCAACAGTGTGCGCATACTGCTGGTCAAGCTATGTGGCACAGCGCCAGGCAAACCTCTGTGGGCAATCAATTCCAGCTGGGATGTTCCACAGCCTCTGAAGACGCTTATCATGGCAATGCCCGTTAGCTTTTTGCAGGACTTTAGCTACGTATTATTGGGAAAGGCAAGGGAGCTGGCGACCCGTGGCAACTATATCGATGCCGTATCCATGCTGAGTGTGCTCAAGTCGGAGACGCAGCGCCAGGAGCTGGGGGGCAGTTCACAGATCATGTGCAAGCTGATAACGTGGGAAATCCTTCACATTCAAATTACGCAATGTCTCGAGGAATGGCATCAAAAACCGCTGGATCTGCCGGCTCTCGGCGGGAGATGTAAACAATGTCTGGGAGCTCTGCAAGCAGGTGATTCGATGATTCCGCGAATGGACATCCTGGAGAGCTGCGCCATCATGCTGCTCAATCTGACGGACTTTCCGCCACTTCTCTACCTGGACAAGCGATCGCAGCTGATGGAGTTACCCCTGGCCTTTGCCGCCACATTTACGGAAATGGAGAAGATGAAGGGACCCAAGAAAGCATGTCGTGACGCCTGGGAGCTGATGCTGAGCATGTTCCTCAATGTGCCCAAGCGAGCGACCTCCACAGGAGCCGGCAACGGCGCCAGCAGCTCCCTTCAGACGTTTCTCCAACGGGTGCGACACCAGAGTGTCTTTGGCCTGGCCATTTCCATGCTGGGAAAGATGCACAACATACTGAAAGACGATCCCAATCACGATCTGAGCTGCGAGTACATGCAGCTCTGGCCCACTAGCATTACCAAGTAGGAACATTAACATACTTTCTCTGACTGTAATAATTATGTTTCTTCCCCTAATCTTGTCCAGCCCCAATAGTTACAGCTTACGCAGTGTGAGCGAGACGCTGCAGTGGCTGCTCTCGGAGGCACTCAGCCACTATCCGCAGACCATCTCCTGGCTGAAGATGAAGGGCGACCTGGAGCTGGCCATTGGCAACAATGAATCCGCCATGCGATGCTATGTCAATGCCCTAGTCACCGGCACCGACTACTGCACCATGCCGCTGCAGCGTAACGTCGCCGATGACTATATGATCAGAAAGATGATCCGATGCGCCGCCAATCTCGGTTGCCACACACAGGCCACTGTGCTGTGCCAGTTCCTCGAGGAGATCGACTACGGCATTGTCTTTAAGAATCTCAGCGAGAAGTCGTCAAACTTTACGGATGCCATGGACGCCTACTACACGTGCATATGGGACACAACGCTTCTCGAATTCATCGTCAATCTGCATCTCAAGCGAGGCGAGCACAGTCGCAAGCTGGAGGCGGTATGTCAACTTGTGCTAAGCCCACAGTACAATGTAAACTCCCCATTCCATATATTCCAGATCTCAATGATGGGCACCTTGGAGCTGAATGCCAACAACAATGAGGAGATCAAACGAGAGAGCGCCATGGTCCGAAAGTCACGCTTCATCCGCGCCCTGGCCAAGCAGTATTTGCTGTAGTCCGTGGCGAGGACATCCCCCACTGAAGCCACGCCCATGCCCACAAAGATGACCAATTAGAATTAAGTTGAATATGTTTAAAGAAATTAAAAGAAGCCTTTATTTTGTGTAGAGAACCACTTTCTAATTTACTTGGGCCTCCTGCCACGAGCACCGCCGCCACTTGTTTTAGCCTTCTTAGCGTTGGCACTCTTCTTGGCCTCCTCGGCCTTGCGCTTGGCAGCCAGAGTGGCATTTGGCGTGCTGGGCAGAGTCTTGAAGAAACTGTCGAGTCGGACCTGCGTCTGAGCCTGCTTCGATTTCATCAGCTTCTTGGCGCCATTCCTCACGCGCTCCTCGTTAAACTGCCGATCGCCGCAGAGGAATTGCACCAGGCCATCCTCATCGGGCTCCACCCACTTGAGATCGATGGTGGAGGCATCGGTTACCTCCGGTTCAACGAACAATTCGCGGGCACGCTTGTAATTCCAATTCTCCGGCACCG
Organism: Drosophila limbata; assembly: GCA_963924055.1. Taxonomy (NCBI): domain Eukaryota; kingdom Metazoa; phylum Arthropoda; class Insecta; order Diptera; family Drosophilidae; genus Drosophila; species Drosophila limbata. The sequence continues at coordinate 9,836,008 of OZ001355.1, forward strand.
TGTACTTGCTGGTGTCGATGTTTTCCAGAATCGTTTCAATATCTCGATAGCTTTTGATCAGCTCTATGGCTCGCTTGGGTCCAACTCCTTTGATGCTCTCGCAGTAATCGCAGCCCATCAGGATGCAGAGATCAATGAACTCGCTGCTTGTTAGCTCCAGACCCTGCAACACCTTGTCGTAGGAGAACTCCTTGACCGGCATCTTGCGCGCCTCGCTGTATGTCAGATAACGCAGCAGCTTGCAGGATCCAAAGGTTAACGCATCCATATCCTCTGTGGCCGTGGCATACACCTTGCCCGCCTTGACAAGAGCAGCACACTGCGCCTCAGCCTCGCAGGGGGCGTCCACAAATGGAACTCCCATCAATTTGAGCAGTTCCTTGGCCTCCCGCGAATGCTCTTTGGTCACGCGCACCAGGCGTCGATTGAATTTATCCATCTCTGCTTCATCGCCCGCTTCGGTGGCCGCTTTCAGTGCCTTTTCAGCCTCCTCCCGCCGCTCGGCTCTCTTCGCCAGCTCGCCGGACTTCATGTCCGGAGGAGCACCGTCAAACACATAAACCGGCTTGATTCCATTGTCAAGCAGACGAATGGTGCGATAGAACATGCCCATTAAATGCGAGGTGGGATCTCCGTTCACTGTCGCCAGTTGGGCGCCCTCTGAACGCACTGCGATGAGGAACTGATAGAGACACATGCTGGCATCAATGGCCACTTTCCGGCCTGCAATTTTATTCAATTATTTCTAGTTCGACAGAAACACCAATTGACATACCGAAAAAGTTCTTGATCTCACTCTCCCGAATGGCTAGTGGCGCCAGGTCGGCAATAAGTTTTGAAAGTCCTAAAATTCCCATGATAAGTTATCAGTCTTTGCTTGCTTGCTTGTTTATTTCTGTCTCTTAATAATATGATTTCGTTTGGAGGAAGAAGAGTGCGCGCGTTTTTCTGCAGCAAATGTTGTGCACGCGTTTCGCTCTGAATGCCAAAAAGTGCATTTGACCAATATTTTCTCGATTACAAATCGTTTGTTTAAAATCAAATTAATAAATGGTAATGTGATCCAAATAAATATAAAAATTTTCGTTTATGTTATAAGCCAGACAATCCAATTATAAACCATTAAGACACTTTTGCCATATGAAATAAACTTTTCAATTCTTCGCCGCCATTCATCGGTTTTGTTGGCGCATTGTTATCGTTGTAAGTGCTCATCCCTAACGCCAAGCATAAGCATTAGAGTTGGGCTTCTTAGTTCAATTTGCTAAATAAGTTCAATCGTTAATTTTTCAGTCTTGAACTAAATCAGTCATTTAGTTCAGTTATTCAGTTGGTCAGAACGATGAATGATGATTTGGATAGCCATCTTCTTCTGGCAACACTGCCAACATTTTACATTTGGTATTAAATTTAACATCACCTCCGTATGTTATGTTAAATGTATGTTAGTCCGCTCTCTCGCTCTTTTGTTTCTGTGTTTCTCGCTCTCTCAAAACATCGATAGAAATTTCTCTAATAAAAAAATAAAATTTCAAAAATCAATTTTAAATATTTTTTAAAACATAATTCAAAAAAGCAACAAAATCCAAAATTAGGTAAAATAATTAACTTTATTTTAAAATTGGTTTGGTGCAATTCGCCCTACGAGTGGCGAAGTTTGGTAAGATGTTCTGAAGAAAATCTTTAAAATTCGAGAAAAATTGAAAAAAAAAATGTTGTGGTAAAATTTTCAAAATTCTAGCTTCAAAATTAGCTGCGGGACACTTTTAACACACTCGCGGAGTGGACGTGTTAAATGTGTCCCGCGAGATTTCAGAAAAGTAGCAGTAAATTTAGACTAGAGCAGAAAGCGTTTTGCGTTGGGAGCAAGCGAGCGCGATGCGGTAAAAAAACTACTGGATGTTTTGTTTTCTTCGGTTGCTCGTTATGTGAGAGCGGGAGCGAGAGCGCTGCTGCAGTGTACTAGCTACGCTGCTCATGAATGATCGTACGTGTGAATAAGTTCATTCGTTCATCTTAACGACCCGTTCATTTGAACTTTATCAGAACGAAGCGACAACTCTAATAAGCATGTCGGCTGACGAAAAAAAAGATAAAGCCATTGAAAATATGGTATGTAATTTACTAAAAATTGTTTTAAATTAAAGTATAAAGTGTGTGTGATAAACGCGCATAGAAAAATCCTGGACTTAAAATGTGTATCATGTGCAAATTGAGCGCAACAAATATTGCTCTCGACAAATCGGTGTTCATCTCCCCTGCGACCACTCGTTTATGTGTATAAACATGGCGTCGTTGCGTTTGTATGTTGCCTGTGTCTAGTTTTTGATGGGTGCGAGTGAGACAACGTGTGCATGCCCAATGCCCCCATAGACACGCATACACAAACGCAAAGCCCAAAAGAAAACTTGTGTGTGCTCTAAAACATACGAAAAAATAGCCGAAACGCATAAACCCATCGGTCGTTAAACGCACAAAGTTAGATGGTACTTGTAGTGCATAAGTGTTAAAGCCGCCAAAAAATTTGCAAGTGTAATTAAATGTTTTTTGCTTTTGTTTTGATTTTCGGTAGGATGCCAACACATCGCCTGAGGCGGAGACGGCGGCCAAAGACAATGCCGCCGATAAGGTAAGCGAGTCGAAGGCGCTAGAAAATGCAACGGAATCAAGTGCACCCGATGGGGAGGTACCGAAAACTGGAGAGAAGGAGGGTGAAGCAGCATCGCCACCCGCGACTGATGACGTCGCTGATAAAAAGGCTGTTGGAGACGCAACGGCTGCGACCGCGCCAACATTGGATGCAGGTAAATAAAAGCCACACAACTACTCTCATACACACTTACACACTCTTATTCTGTGTGCTTGTGTGAAGAAAGAGCGAGAAAAACAAAAATCATGAAATGAATTTTGCGCGCGTTTCACAAAATGCGGCGAATTCAAGTTGCCCTCAATTCATTTGCGTCATTTGTCGTTGTTGTTGCTGAGTTGGCGTTGGCGCAGCTAGCTAAAAGGCCGTGCACAACTTTTCGTATGCTGCGTGTATGTTCGCGGTTCGAATTCCCCAGTGGTCTTTGATTCGAAAAATGTTGGGTTAGGATTTTTCTAATTTCCTTTTCTCTCTGTGCCTCTTATAATTAAATTAAAAAAATACCCTTGGCTATTGTTCATACTGAACCCTGAACAATATGGTTTTGTGTAGTAAAAGCCGAGGTAAATTAAAACTTCAATTTTCATAGTTCCTTGCGCTCCCAAACCAAAGTAGCATTGAACTTCCCAAGCATGAAGACATTTCAACTAAAATATTTTTTTAAATATCAATTTAATAAAACTGTTAGCTGAGTAGGAAACCAATTCAGTTAGAATCCAATTAGATTAATTAAAAGGAGCTTGCTTTTTTAATTTAATTTGAGTTAAATTTTTTGCTATTAGATGAAAAGGATGCAGATACAAAGGCTGGATCACCAGCGCCGCCATCAGCAAAGAAAGTGAATAACAATAGCGCCAAGAAGGCAGCCAAGTCTGAGGAAGATGACGCAGACGATGCAGATGATTTGGAGGAAGAAGACGAGGATGACCAGGCGGATGATGGCAAAGATTCAGCTAGTGATGATGATAAGAAGTCAAATAAAAAAGAGACGACAGATAAGAAGAAAAATGAATCTACAGATGCTGCCAAGTCCAAGTCGGGAACTGCTGGAACGGACAAGTCGGCGGCCGCCAAGAACTCATCAAAGGCCAAGAACGGCAAGGTGGAGAACTCGGACGATAATGAGAAAGATGACGATGATGCTGAGGAAGACGATGGCCTCGATGAGAACAACGAGGTCGCCGAGGATGACGAGAACGTGGTAGCTCTGGCCGAGATTGATCGCATCAACGAGAATATCAACAAGACACGTGTCGATGGTCTTCAGACGCTTCATGCGGTAAGAAACGATTTCTCAAGTAATTCCAACTGATGGATTTTAAAATGTCTATCGTTATTTTCAAATGCAGCTCTGCTTTGGTGCCCAGGGCAAAAACAATGTGGTTAAAAAGAATCTGCGCTCCTTTGCTGGCTTCGAGTTTGCCAAGGATTCGTCGGAATACAAAAAGAAATATGATTCCATTAAGAAACTGGACAACAAAGCGCTGCGCAGCATCTGTGAGATTCTCACGCTGGATCGCAAGGGCAGCAAGGATGAGATTACGTCACGTGTGCTCAAATTTCTCATGGAGCCGGATGAATCGCTCTGCATTGAACAGGGCGACGAGGAGGAAGAGGAGGTGGATGATGAGGACTTGGACGAAGATGAGGAAGACGCCGCCAGCGAGGAGGACAAGAAACGTAAGAGCAGCAAGCCAAGCGTACCAACCGGCAGAGGATCGGCCCGCAATTCTAGCGGACGTCCCAAACGTGCTACGGCAGGCAAGAGTAAGCAGCTCCTTATAATCCTGGCTTTCAAGTAGATACTCATTCCTCATTGGGCTTTCAGAGATGTCCGCATATGTGGACCTATCAAGCTCCGAGGAGAGCGAGCAGAAAGTGACAGTGGCCAAGCGAAGACGGAACGATGACTCGGAATCCGGCTCAGATGTAAGTCTTCCCGAAGGTACAGTTCCACACACATGCGACTAATAACTATTGCTCTCTTCCCGTTCCCATAGTACAATCCATCAGCCAACTCAGACTCTGATGCCGGACGCGGTGCTGGCGGCGGCGCGGCTGGTGCAGCAGGACGCAAGCTGGCAGCACGTGGCAATCGCGGCAGACCAGCGCGCAAAAGTCGTCGAAGAAATTCAGATTCGGAGGACGAAGAAGAATCAGAGATATCAGATGCAGAGAGCGATGTAAGCTTAAATACACTTCAATCTCGGTTGATCTCTCAAGAGATTCCTTTTGCTCAATAGGTGCCCAAGCGCAAGCGAGGTGCTCCAGGAAAGCGTGGCAGATCTGCTGCGAGTGCTCCAGCTGGCAGACGAGGACGCGGTAGGGCGTCCTCTGCGCGAAAGCGTAAGGATTCTGAGAGCGAAGAGGAAGAAGTCTCTGAAGACGAGGAGGAAGAAGAATTGTCCGAGTTTGGTAGCGAACCAAGTGAGGTAAGTGCCACTAGTAAATAAAATCTCTTAGAATCAAAGTTTAATTCCTTTTTCCTTTAACAGGAGGAACGTCCCAAAAAGAGTGCGAAGCCCACAACGCCTGCGAAAAATAGCAAAGCTAATAACAAGTCTAAACCAGCTGGAAAGGGTGAGTCCAACAAAATTCTCGCATTCTCCAAAGATTCGACTTTATTTGCATTAAATATTACAGCCGCTGGTCGACCGAAAAAATCAAAGAAGGAAACGTCCGACGAGGAAGATGCCGATGACAAGGATGAGTCAGATGAGGATGAGCCATTAACCAAAAAGGGCAAAGCGGCATTCCCAACGGTAAAACAATACACTTGGGTATCATATAAATAGTTTATTAATCACATTATTTGCACTGCAGGACGAACAAATCCGCGGATATGTCAAAGAAATTTTGGACAAGGCCAATCTCGAAGAGATCACAATGAAAACAGTGTGCAAGCAAGTGTATGCTAAATACCCGGATTTCGATTTAACAGACAAGAAGGATTTCATTAAGGCCACAGTTAAAGCGGTAGGTGCAAATTATGAATATCTTTATACAAATAAATGAACTTGACGTCTTTCTATTTCAGTTAATTGCCACATAAAATACACAAAAAGGGAGGCATTCGAGCCTGGGGAAGATGGGCCAGCAGGAGCAGCTTGCAGAACTTGTACCAAACACTAAAAACGAGAAAAAGCAAAACAAACAACAAGCAAACTAATTTTGCCACTTTTTTTGAGAGCTGCTGCGACAACAACAAACCAACAACAAACAAAGAAACACCTCTAGTTTTCCTATAAGCGTATAATTTGTACTCTTTAAAACTAACTAAACTTTACCTTAAACTAAAAGGATCATGTCCCTTTTCTCTTGTGTACTAAGAGACGATTATCCATATATGCATGTGAATATGTATATATGTAAACGTAATTTTTAAACACTTATATTCATTTTCTTTATGAATGCCTGCGCTCTCAAACGGCTCTACATAAAGTGTGTAAAAAGATAAACATCAAACCGAAATGTAAACCGGAATAGAAACGGAAAAAGAACTTTGTAAAAAAAATACAAGAATAACGTAAAAACTAAAGCAAAAAACACACAATTTATACATTAAAATGTAGTGCTGATTGATTTGACATTCAAAATTATGTATTTTTAAATTAAGTAAAGAGGATAAATAAAAAATTAATTAAAATTCACACACTGGCAGCAGTACAAAAAACGAAGCATGGAAACCTTAACAGAACAAAATCCAAAGCTGATGATGATACATGATAATGATATTGCATGCGATTTCGGCAAATGTAAAAACTTTGTAAGCTATTTAAACGGACGGACTTTGGACGACAGAGAGAGAGAGAGAGAAAAATCAAGCGAAAGCATTAGGAATAATATAATTTTTGAAATGTATTGTTTCGAAATGTCATTTTTAAAATTAAGAATCCTTGACACGACACAAAATTCAAAATTATTGTAAAATATTTACAAGCTATAAGTTTTTTTTGCCATTTGGTGTTTGACTTTCGTCCCAATCAAAGGGATGCAACGAAGGATTGATTGACTGGCCAGTTTACAGAGTCAAGATAGTGTTATGATATTTACTTTCGTCGCACGTTCCATTTCCTCAATCGGTAATCGGTAGTAGTCCCCATTTTTAGTTTATCTCAAATGCTTGGCCTTGGTAACAATTGAAGACAGAACTATAGCAGGTTTCTCTTGTAGAGCGGCAATTTACACAATTAGGACTCACATATAGACCTACAATGTAATACACATATTGAATTATAAAATAATAAAAGCAAGGAATAATATCGTTTGGATATTCACACGAAACTAGATGTATGTAAATTTTAAATAAACAATATATTGAAAACTAAAAATACAATACCAGAATTCAAATAAATGTTTTGAAAACACACACACACACACACGCATTAATACAAGCATCTCAATGTACGTTTTCTTGTAGTAAGAAGAAATATATACAAAACCAAATGGAAATATGTATCAATTGATTAAACTCAACATAAACTTTTAATTCATGATATCGATGAAATAAAAGTTAGTGAGAATCGTACAAGAACAAAGTCAAATAGAATTTATTGAACGCTCTCTTTATAGAACAGAACTTAACCGTAAACCGCGTGCGTCCCAATTGCAATTGGATGCCTAGATGTAAAGCGATATTTTGTTTTATCTTTAAATGTTTCACTAAGGAAATAAAGACGGATGATGTATGTATATCAATAATATATCGCGACAAAATAAAATTCATACTGTGTGTTTTTTAATGGGTTTATTACCAGGATTTTCTATATCTATTTTACAAATATTATTTATGGAATCCTTTAGAAAAATAGCCGTTTCTGTTCATTTTCTTTTTAGATGAAAGTTTATTGAGAAATCGAAAAATTTCAATATTTGGCAATAATTAATAAAAATAATATTAATATACTTATGTTGTCTAAACGAATATGAAGGATTGATTACAACTAAATCGGTCAGTTTTGACATTGACTGGCAAGCGGATGGAGGATCGCGTAGAAAAGGCTGTAACATACAGATATTAAAAAGATAAAGATCAATTTGCAAATGTGGAGGACAACACATGTTAAAATTTAAGGTAAATATTATGTATCTAGTTAAATAAAACACGTAATTTTCAGTCAAAATTTGTGATAAACGATATGTTACGGTTTAAATGCATTGAATGGAATATTGAAGGATTGTTTTTCTTTTTCTTTTACTCAATTGGCCCTGGAAATAGATCAAAGCACATAATTTAAATCAAATATAAAGAAATATATGTCAATTTCAAAAATATCATTTGATTGCGAAATAAACGGCTTTATATTGACCCAAAAATTTGACGCAAATATAAATGGGTTCTACAAAAACTTACATACATATAAGATGCATGAATATATATATATTCTATACTATACTTACCACCAATGTAAGGGAGGATTACAGATTCGTTCTCTTTGGGGGCGACGCCTGCTGCAATTGAAAGAAATAAACGACTTCCCGATCCAACAAAACATAGCTGAACTAATTCAAACTCAAATCGATGTCTACCTCAAGGGAATGTGAGGTTGAAAACTTAGTGTTAACTGTCATTTGTCCCAAAATTTAATTAAAATGTTGCTTTTCAGCCAGCTGTACCATTTAGTATGGAATATCCGAACATTTGTATAATATTATAACATATCTAAATATAATTCTCATAGTTTTAAAGGTAATATAAGCCGCAAAGATCGCAAACAAATGATACCTTGAAACGACATATTATTTCACTGATAATCAGATATAGTACAATTATAATTAATCGTGGAGATTCGAGTTTTATATATTTAATATACATATAGTAAGAGTAGAGAAATAATCAAGATTGGTGAGATTTCAATTGGTTTGGAGGTACAGCGTGGAAATGCGTTGAGTTTGGCTATTGGAATATATAGAGAAATATAGATGACGCATATTTTGGTATGTACATATACAAATACAATTATAGAATACATATATATAGCAATATAACGAGTACATAATTATATGTATGATATGGCAATTATATGGATATTGTATAGACAGATAGTACAAGTAGATAGATATTCAAAATGTTTCAAGGCATAAGAGTATTGCATATTGATAGACCTGCTACATACCCAACAATTAAACGACAGTCACACTGAGAACAAAAGCAAAAGCCCAGATCCCTAGATAACGATAACGATCCCGTTCCCGATCCCATCCAACTCAGCGCCTCTGAAAATACGCTTGAAAAACGATTTTCATATATGGCAAATAAGTTTTGAAGAAATAATAAAATATAATAAATAGAAACGCATAAGTCGCATACGAATGAATCGTACGCATTGTGGTAATAGATTTTTATAGATATAAGTATATATTATATAGTTATATTATTATATGTGTGTTTATTCAATGCAGTAAGTATATCGTCGTAGGCTGCTGCGAAAGAGATTAGTAAATCTTGCGGCGGACCCACTTTCTTATACAAGTATTCATTAGAGAGAGGGTGCATATCATTTTCAGCTGTTGCAACATTCATATTTTTCGTTAAGAGACATAAAACTTAGGCTATTTATTGCATATAAGTGTAAATGTAAATATAAATATATTGATTTATAATGTTTTTTTTCCATAATAGCAGACCTATGGTTATATAGTTTACGCATTAAAATGTTTGGTTGGTTTTCATTGTAAGATTTGTAAGACATACACAATAACAACAAAAGATCTTACCAAGGTTCACACGCTCTTAATATACTATCAAAATTTGTTATAATCATCAATATTATTATTATTATCATTATTATATATTTTTTTAATTAGTTTTCATAGGGGTTTCGATTTCATTTTCAGTTTTCTGTTACTGATATGAACTGGTTTGAAGATGTCTGGATTTACTGAACGGCCTCTGAAAGTACATACATATATATAGATAGAGGTTGCATGTGTATAATATACATACATACATATATAGATGTTTAATTAAACTATTTCATACACATACATATATCATCATATACCACAACTTATCATTTAAGATCTTACCAAAATTATAGGTACAAGTTTGTGGGCAAAATAAAAAGAATAAAAAAAATTGAAAAATAAATCAAATTCACCAAAGGATTGCCATATTTTCAGACCGGACAAGCAATGGATAGAGAGCATGCAATCTAAGTTTGGGAGACCTTTGCAGTTCTTTGTAGTGACATGGTTGAATCCTAAGCAGTTAACCAACCAATCGAACTGAAATCAAAATGATGTCTTATAGCTAATTATGAACCATCTAGATTTAGGAGTGTCCTTAACTGAAATATGAAAACAAAACGTGTTAAACATATTGTAATGATCTTAAAGTTTCAATCTCAATCAATATTATGACCATATTATAATCAGATCAACAAACCAGTTTCATCATCCAAGAGAAAGTGAGAAAAAAAAAATACCATTTAATAATCCTAGTTATGATTTGTTCAAAATTCAAGTTATACAGAATATAGTTGGTAATTTTACAGGTTGAAAATCTTACCAGATCAGTTGATCAGCAACGTTGATCGTAGTATTTATATTGTTATTTATATATAGGTATAGGTTTATATATAAATATTAATTATGGGGCGTTTTAAAACTAAGCTAAGTTGGTTAAAACGTATGAGAGAAACGTGTTGCGGTATCAAAAGGTTACTGCGTGGAAAACATTATTATAAGTACATAAATATATTTGCATATTTATATATTTTGTGTATTTTGTTATTGTTGTCTTTCAAAGTGTGTGAATAATTTTCATCTAATTTTCTAGTTGGCAGCTGTCGGAACTTGCTCTCAAGATGCCTAAATTGACGACGAAAGAAATCATATGGATATATGTATGATATATAATATTATATATATGTAATATGTAAATATATAAATTATTTGTGTATTGTCCCACAAGTTGTGTGTCTGAGCCTGGACGACAACTGTATTTCTTTTGTTTTTCGCTTTTTTGTTTTCTGTTTTTGCTTTGATTTTGTTTGTTTTGTTATTAAGTATTAGAATTAATATTTTCAGGCAAAGTCACTTAAAAGCTATAGAAAATTATAAGTATATGAAAAACCAATATAATTGGCATATGTAATTAATGTATAGATATATATACACTGCCGAACATATTTATTGGCACAGCAAACATTTTGAGATTTGGGGGCTTAATTGTTCCCTGATCGTTAACATGTTGGTATCAATGGAAAGGTCATATAAATTCCTTTTGAATGATATAAAACATTTCTTAACCCATTAAGTACCCTTCGAAAATTTCGAGTTTATGTAAAAGTCATTTTTCGAAACTTTTTTCCTCGATTTTTTACAAAAAATATTTTGATGCAAAAAAATTATTCAAACAATTTAAGGAGTAACTGCAAAAAAAATTTTTCAAAAATATTTTTGCTAGTATTTTTTATAATTTTTTGAAAATCCTAAAAATGACCATTTTAACCCCTTTTTCCTACTTTTTACACAAAAAGTGCCTTTTTAGCAATTTTTAAAAAATTATAAAAAATACTAGCAAAAATATTTTTGAAAAATTTTTTTTGCAGTTACTCCTTAAATTGTTTGAATAATTTTTTTGCATCAAAATATTTTTTGTAAAAAATCGAGGAAAAAAGTTTCGAAAAATGACTTTTACATAAACTCGAAATTTTCGAAGGGTACTTAATGGGTTAAGAAATGTTTTATATCATTCAAAAGGAATTTATATGACCTTTCCATTGATACCAACATGTTAACGATCAGGGAACAATTAAGCCCCCAAATCTCAAAATGTTTGCTGTGCCAATAAATATGTTCGGCAGTGTATATATAATAAATTTACAATAATGCAAAAAAGCGCGACGCTTCAAGCTGCAAGTGTGCAAATTGATTGATTGATTGACTGTTTGTTTTGTTTGTATGTTTCTTTCTTTGATTGATTCGATTGATTGATGGTTGTGTTGACCGCTGGCGCTCGTTGCTATTCTTCATCTTGTCCATCTTTATGCGATTGCGACTGCGATTGAATTACTTTTGCTAATTTATGGGGAGGGGGATAAAAGACATAGGATAGTAGAACAATTCAAATGATTCACTGCAAAGAGTTTTACGCATGGTAAGGTAAACAAGATATCGTTAGGATTTCATATAAAAGAAATTGCAGGTAATTATTACACACATATATCATTAAGAGATAATACATAATGTCAAAATTCATAACATTAAGTTCACCAAATAAACAGGCAAGTAAAGCAAAGCATAAACCAATAATTACAAATACTCGAGGAAATTGAATGCAGCCAACGCCATTGACAATTTATCTGCATATTGATTGATCAATTGATTGATGGTTTCTCAATATGATTGAAGGAACGTCTACTCACCATGGCCAAGGCACCCACATCCACATCACATCCAGTCCCTTTAATGCTTATCATTCTTGTGTGATTTCTGCTGCTGTTGACCCGGTCCACCGCCTGGCCCACTGGGATAGCCGCCATAGCCGCCGCCTGGATAGCCCCCTGGATATCCAGCTGGTGGGCCACCAGCCTGGCCGCCACTACCGCCGCCTTGAGGCTGAGGTGCTCCTGGCGGATGACCCGCAGCAGCCGCTGCAGCATAATACTGTGAATATTGTGCATATTGGCTAGGAGTCATACCTTGGGCATAGCCGCCGGCTGCTGCAGCAGCAGCCGCTGCAGCTGCCGCAGCTGCTGCATTGGGCTGGCTCGGATTAGGTCCGCCCTGGCTCGGATTGGCCGCATTGTTGCTTCCGCCAGCGCCGGCTCCATTTTGCTGCAAATGTTAAGATTTCTCCAAATTAGCAAAACTCTGATGGAGCATCAATTTCTAAGCTTAGCAATTATTTGACCGACATTCCACAATAAAACCGATATGTTTTCACAAAGTTAAGGGGTAACATGAAAATATACGGATCTTTTTTGATGCATTTTCCAAATGAACAAAACTAAAATGCTAAATTAATTCGAACGCAAAGCCGTGATTAAAATAACTTTCCGCATCGAACTCGGTTAAGTTTTGAAATAGTTACAGAAGGTTAAAGTACTTCAATTAAAATGATCAACGTTTTTTTTTTTAAATTTTTAATATCTTAAATGAACAACATTAAAAAATTAAGGAAACAATTTCAATGCCAAGAAATTATCAATTAGAATTTTCTCAAAACTTTACCTTAGTCTTGAGCGTCTTTTCAATGGCTTCTGCCTCCTCGATTTTGCCCACACTGCGATAGTATTCGGCCCACTGTGCGCTATAGTCGGCACTGTTGGCACCGCTCTGTTGCTGCTGTTGAGGCTGCTGCTGTTGCTGTGGTGTCTGTTGACTTGGACCCGAGGCGTTGGTCGCCAGCTTGGCCTTCATCTGCTGCTCAATCATGTCAGCTTCACGATGACATCCAATTTGTCTGTACGAGATGTAAGGAAGAGAGATGAGCGTGGGAATCTTCTTTCACTGTTTTTGAAAACCTACTTGTAATACTCGATCCACTGTGCTGAATAATCCTGGCCACCGGCGCCAGCTGCTGCTCCTGCTTGGCCCTGTCCCGCCATTGCCATTTGTTGCTGCTGTTGGGCGGCAGCTGGATCCCAGCCACCTTGTTGTCCGTAGGCGCCCCAGGGTTGTTGCTGCTGTTGTTGTTGTTGGTACGCGGCCGCTGCAGCAGCTGCATTGGGATCTCCACCCTGCATTTGGTTGCCACCATAGCCGCCCTGTTGCTGATTGTGATGGGAATTATTGGATCCACCGCCACCACCTCCTCCACCGCCACTAATAGGCTTTCGCGAGATGACCGTCAGTTCCATGTTGATCTTTTCGGATATCATTTGGCGCGCAGCTTCCACCTGATCAGTGGTGCCTTTGGACTTGAAGAGCTTCTCGTTGGGCGGATTGCTGGCATTGCGATCCATTTCTGTGTGTGCTCCCGACTGCTGATTGATGAGCTTGATGGTCTCACCGCCACGTCCAATAACAATCTGTCAGATGTTCAGGTGAAATAGATGTAGACATATGGATAAGAAATGTTTACTTACGCCGCATTTGGAGGCGGGCACCAGGAACGTGATCTCTTCGCGACCCCCCTGGGCATGATTCACTCCATAGCCATAACCATAGTTGGAGTTGTTAGAATCACCACCGCCTTGGCTTCCGCCGCCGCCTCCGCCATTATTTCCATTGCGATTCATTCCATTGCGTTGCTGTGAATTACATTTTTGGAGCGAGTTAAATCATTGAATCTTTGGCCTATTTAATTCTACATTTTCTTAGCGGATTGAAGGGCGACTACAAACTGGGTCTTACCATCACATTTTCAATGAGTCCATCAATTGTGCGCTTGGCATCCTCCACCTGTTGACGTGTGCCTTGGATGACACAGCGGCGATCGCCCATCTCATCGTTTTTGCCCTGGATGAATTGCAGTTTGCAGCCGCATTCGGTTTGAATTTTGCGTATCATGTCGCCACCCTTGCCGATGACTACACCAACAGCGATTTTGGGCACAAAGACCTCAACGCTTTCGCCGCCATTGCCATTGCTAAAGTTATTAAAACCTTGATCTGAACCGCCGCCGCCACCACCGTTGCCGCCACCGCCGCGACCACCACCACCACCCTGCTGCTGCTGCTGGGCCTGTGCATCCTTTTGGGCAATGAGATCCAAGACCATTTGCTTGGCATGCTCAACCTTGGGTGGAACACCGGAAATGCGCAGTGGCTTGATAAGCTCTTGATTGGGACCATCCTGTATGATGATCATGCGAGCTCCCGTCTTTTCCTGCAACTGCTTGATGGTATCGCCGCCCTTGCCAATGACCAGGCCCACCTTTTCGCCCGGAATCATGATCTCTTGGTACGGCGGATAACCACCAGGACCCGGCGGCGGCATATTAATGGTTAGTAGCACCTCACAATTGCCACTGCCGCCACCGTTGCGATTCACCATCTGCTGCAGCATTTCGCGTCCCTTCGTGCAGTTCTCACGTGATCCTCGCAACGTTATGACTCGCTCCTGGTTCTGCATCAGTTCCAGCTTAGCGCCGGACTCGGCTTCCAGATGGCTAAGCGTGTCGCTGCCGCTGCGTCCCACAAATGCACTAACAATGCTCTCGGGTATCCGCACCTGCTCCTCACAGGTGGACGCCGGCCAGGAGGCCAAACGGGCTGCAACCGCAGCTGCTTGTGCAATCGCTTGAGTCATGTTTGCACCACCGCCCCCGCCGCCACTGCCGCTGCTCATGTTCGAGTTGTTTTGACCGTAGTCTGGACTGCCAAACGATCGCTTGCAATCTGGCCCACTGTCGCCGTCGTCGTTGTGGCGCTTAAAGTTGTTGCTGCCCCCGCCTCCTCCTGCTCCAGAAGGGCCACTGCTATCGCCTCCACCTCCTCCTTGTGACTGTTGCTGCGGATTTGGTTGAATCTTTGCGGCAATCTGCACAAGCATAACAAAAACGACTTTTCGTCAATAATTGCGCCTTTTTTCCGGCTAGGCTGATCTAGACAGCTCCGAGTCTACACTACGTGCTTCTTCTTACCTGCTTGGCACGCTGTATGGCAGCTGCCAACGCCTGCGATTGACTTAAACTCGCCTGCTGCGTTTGGAAGTCACTCATACTTGCAAATGTTATCAATTCAAGTGTTTTTTTCAGATAACTATGCCTTTTCTCTTTTTATTCGAAGCCAAGAGCCGACGCCCCGCACTTTTTGCAAAAACGCCGAAGCAAATTGGCGACGTGCAACTGGAAAATTCAATAACCAAATTTACTGTACGCCGAAAGAGGCGCGTCTTTATGTATATTTCCTTACAAAACTGTTGCGCGTTGAATTTATATTGTATAAAGCTTGTGCAAAGCTATTGCAAATATATTACACGCACAATAAATGGTATTTACTCCAGTTTTCTAAAGTTTTTTTCGGTGAAAATTATGCGCCCCAAAATGCGTACACAGGGATGCTTCGCTTTCAACACTAGTTTAAATATTTTCCAGCACTCTTTGGCAATGTGGCTGTACTCGCATCGATTACTTATCGGTGTATCGATAAGAACTATCGGTATGTTTTATTACAGACTCGCGTATAACTGTTTTTCTTCAGTACAAAACAAACAGCTGTAGTGTTGGGTAAACATTGCTCATTTAGGTGAGTCATTTAGAAGAGTCAACTCACTCAGATAGCTCACTTGCTCAGTTGCTCACATGCTCACTTGCTCAGTTGTTCAGTTGTTTAGTTGCTCAGAGCTATTCACTAACCCCTCACCCAACTAATCAAAAATATCATGTTACATTTTAATTTAAATCTGATGGTTGCCCTGTGATCAACAATTCGCTACACTTTCTGATGGGCGACATTCTGAATATTAAAAATGTGTATTGTGCTTTGGCGACAATCCAAGATTTGTGTATTTTCAAAGAAAGAATCTACACACAATGCCCTAAGAGGAACAACAGAGCAATAATGAGCAAAATAGAACAACTGAACAAGACTAAGCAACTGTGCAAAAAAGAGCAAGTGAGCAATAAAGAGCAATTTGGAAGGAACATGTTCACTTGCTCACTTCAGGGAGCAACTCTTTTTTGTTCACTTAGTCATAAGCAACCCAACACTAAACAGCTGAGAGATTACTTCGCATCTACCGAAAACGTAAGCAATAAAAATGAAAATAATCATGAGAATAACAAGTTGACATAATGTATTTATCATTTGCAGCTTAAGAGTAAAATAAAAACAGCAGTAATATGGCTATTGACTGGTTTGGTTATGCATACGCCGCCACAGTTGCCGCTGGCGGAATTATGGGTTATGCGAAGGCTGGTAAATATTGTTGATTGTTAATGCTAACTGTGCTAACATGCACTTTGATTGTATAATAGATTATATCAAAAACTCTTTTCTGTTGTAATTAGGTTCTATACCATCACTTGGCGCCGGTTTGGCCTTTGGAGCATTGCTGGGCTATGGTGCCCACATGAACTCCCAGGACCCGCCGCGCCCTCTGCTCCAGTTGGGCACGTCATTGCTGCTGGCCGGAGTGATGGGAGCTCGCTGGAATAGATCTGGAAAACTCATGCCAGCTGGAGTTGTCTGCATGCTTTCTGTGGCTGCTCTTGTCAAGAACCTGGTGCAATATAATCGCTACTTGCCAGTGCCCACAAAGGGCGCATAGAAATTTAAATACTCGTGATGGGAATTGTCTTGGTTGCTAATTACTGAACTTGCCGGCATATACTTTAAAATAAGTTTTGAATATACTTTTGCGATTTTTTGAGAGTGAGCATGTAATTTGAATGGTGTATGGTCTTTTTTTATATTAAAAATATAATGAGTAATTTGTAACGAACAATTAATTTTATTTCACTTTTACGAGGTAATTGTCGTTTCTTTATTCACTGCACTCTGTGAAAGATATGATATGATATGATTTCTGTTATTTGTTTAAATATCTCTAAAAATCAGTTAATTTCGGAAAAAATTATTTGAGCTCAAAAAAGACCCATAAATAAATTTAAAAATGATTACTAATCAAATCGACAAATAATGAATAGAATTTTCGATTAATCTGCAAATAATACCTATATATATTGAGTCTTTCTATTTTATATATATTTCATGTTTCATAACTTTACCAAAACTGATCCGCTTTCAAGCTGAACGTCATTTTAATTATGGCCTCTTAATATATGTTGCATTTAAGTCTTATTAATTTAGTTTCATTAATTTTATTTCGACGGAATGCGATTCTTACTCAATGCGATTTAATTAACTCGATTGAAAAATAGCTTTTCGAAAAATCGAGTTGACTCTTTTTTCCAAAATATCACAAATAAAAATACGGGAGCATTTTGTTTATATTATATGTATGTATTTATTTTATGCATATTCTTAAATTATTTTTTGTTGTGTGTGTGTGTGATAAATGTACAGATACACTTTATTTGATTTCCAGTTGTCTATATCTAAAGCTTAGGTAATATTATTATATTAAACTAATTAATTCTTATAGATATAAGGCAATGCAATTTTTTAAATTTTCGTTCGCATTAACAATGCACAACTTTCTCTACATTTTAATACAACAATTTATGGAATTGTGAGTTTTTCTAGTAGGCGAAGAGTGCGGCTAGGTAAATACATATCGAATTTTTACACCTTGTTAAGCAATTTTCTAAAAAAGATAAATATTTTTAGTTATGTGTACAAATTATCTTTTATCACAATGGAAAATTGGAAATCGTTAGGAATAATTTATAAAAATTGTGTTTGATTTAATGCCGAAATGAATGTGTATGAACTTTTTACAGAAACAGATATTATATATACAAAATATTATTTTCTTTTTTCATTAAACTATACACTACATAATATATGTATATGTGTGTGTGTGAATGTAATTAGCCATACACTAAAAGTCGGTATGTATTCAAATGTTTTTCACTTTCTTGGGTGCGTTTTTTTTTTAACAAAAGTAAATTAAATTAGTTGTGTCTAAAACTAAAAACAAATCAATAATATTTATAATATTAATAAAAATAAAAATTCTATCTAAAAACACAATTTGTTTAACTGCAAATATGAATTTGTTCAAATTTCAATGGCAATAACCAAACCAACGTGTGCCAATTCCAAACGTTCCTGCGGGATGTGCACTCCACTAGAACGGAAACAGCTTCCAGTTAACCACTAGGAGGATGCAAGAAACAAGAGCAAAACAAAAGACATATTAATTAAAATAATGTGAAATATGGAAATTATGAAATAAAAATGTTAGGCGTGCAAAGATGAGAAATGTTTGCTTGTTTTGTTTTTCTTTTTTTTTTAGTTTTATGGTATTGAAAATTTTGCAGATGGCGCCAAACGCCTATTGAGTGTGAAAGAGTACGAGTGTGTGCCATTCTCAATTAATTCGCTAATTTGTGTTCCACATTCCATGCGTTTCCAATAGCATAAATTGTTTGGCTGCGTTGTTGATATTGTTGCTATAGTTGAGTTTAGTATGCAAATAATTTGCGTTCTATTTATTGTGTTTAGTTGATTTTACGCCATGCCGTTTGCAATCTTATTCAAAAAGGTTTGCGATCAAAGATGTACCATGATGTCTACATTTTTGTATTTTATATGTATGTATTGTATATGTTGTTTTGCGTGGGGGTGTGTGTGTATGACAAAATGTATACGCATGTGTATAATGTTGAATGTATGTGTGTGTGCAGTATGCAGTTTCAATGCCAATTTGTTTCTTCATTGGTTTCATTATGAGAGTATAATGCAATATCGAGAGAGCGTCGGGACGAGAGCGTTAGAATGTTGCAGTGGTAAAAAGAAACGATATAATGGTTTTGAATTTTTTTTTTTTCCCAGTGATGGGTATTTTAATGATACGTTTATAAAAGACCATGTTGCATGAAAATTTGAATTGATTTCTGTCGATAAACGAGTTTTTGAATATTTTTACTACATATTTTTCAAATGAATAATGAATTTTTTGAAAAGTCAACTAAGTTATAATAAAGTTATATGTACTATATAATAAACTGAATTTCGTACTAATCGTCGTAATTGTTCATGCTAAGAACTACATTTCAAGCACTACTTTTGAATCGCTACAATGCGATTCATACTACGTTTTTTTATTTTAATTTTTTTAAGTTAAAAAGTTTTTAGAGTTTAGATGCTCAGGTGGAGTATGCAGAGTCATGCGCCAAGATGCTTAAAGTAAATCCAATATTACAACTAAATGGCCAATTACGAATGCGAATTGGTAACTCTAATACCTCAATAACCGATTATATATATAATATATTGTTTAATATAGCAGGCATTAAATACCACAAAATTTAAAATAAGACAAGCTACCTTTTGATTCACTAGTATTTTTTTAAGGCGAAGCTTTAGAACTACTACGATTTGTAATACAACTGTTGGTTGTTGCTTGTTCTTACCGCACGAAGGAGCAAAACAAACGAATCGAAATCGAGTCGGTTGAGGATCGGGGGGTGGTACAGTTATATGTCTGTATGTGTGTTTGTGGGTGTGTGTGTTGAAGAGCTACAGAGTAACAGTTACGACTGTTTTGTTGGCAGTGTTGGCAAGTTGTTGTTGCTTAAGCTGTTGTTGTCCTGTGTCTCTGTGTATGTGTGTATGAGTAGTAATAGTTTTAAGTTGGCAACTTTTTGCTTCTTCCGCCTGTTGGCTTTTCATGTTGTTGTTGTTGCTGTTGTTGTTTTACATGACTCGTGTGCGGCGTATCAGTTTTTGTGTTTTAATTTTGGGTTTCTTGGGCGTCGCAGTGCCATTTGTTGACTGTTGTTGTTGTTGATGTTGTTGCTGTTGTATTGCTGTTGTTATTGTTGTTGTTGTTGTGCTTGATTCATTGTCCAACACCGATGGCAAATTGTTGGTATTATCGCCAATGTAATTTGTCACATATGAAGGCGATGTCAGTTGATGTTGTTGTTGTTGTCGCAACGCTTGATGCTGCTGCTGTTGTTGTTGTTGTTGTTGTTGTTGTGGACTATAGTTATGACTATTGCTACTAATTTTATTACTATTTTTTTTGTATGCTATAATACTACTGCGATTTAGCGTACGTTTTAAAAATGGACTGCCATCAAAATGTTGTTGTTGTTGTTGTGGTTGTTGTTGCTGTTGCTTTGTGGCTGATGAGCTGACGGAGGTGGACACCGATGTTGTGGTGGCTGTAACCGCACCATCCAGTGTTGGTAAATGCAAGGCTTGTAATTTTTTAAAATACACATCGAATATTGATGATGTTGTTGGTTTTGATTTGGATGTGCTTGTTGTTGTTGTTGTTGGCATTGGCGTTGCTTTGGCTGCTGTTGTTGTTGCTGTGGCTGTGCTTGTTGTTGGTGTTGCCAATTGTTGTTGTTGTTGTTGCAGTGTTGTCAAGTGTCTTGGTTGTTGCTGTTGTTGTTGTTGTATGAGAAACTTACGTTTTTGCCGCTCAATTGCTTCATTGATCTCAATGCCGGCATTGGCCTCGTTTTCTTCATCAACTTGTTGTTGTTGTTGCTGTTGCAGTTGTCGCTTGTTGTTCGCTTCTTCACCGTTATTGTTGTTGCTGTTATGTTCTTTTGCGCCATTGTTGTTGTTGCTATTGCTGCCGCTGTTGTTGCTGTTGGTGGTGGCACTATAATTTGTAATTTGCTTTTGTACCAAGGGTATTGAAAAATGTTCATTGGACGCTACTTGGGACTGTTGTGGTTGTTGTAGTTGTTGTTGTTGTTGTTTATGTGTCGCTTGTTCTTGTGGTTGTTGTATCAAGTGGAAATAGTATTCAAGTTGTTTGCGTAATTCATGTGTGTAAATTTGAAATAGATTCGGTGTTTGTGTTGTGATTTTTGGTGTTGTTGTTGTTGTTGTTGTGTAGTGTGAGTCGCTGCTGCTGCTGCTGCTGACACTGCTGCTGGTGTGCGTTTTGACCACAACTTGACCATTTGTTGGCCACTGTCCTGCAGTGTTGTGTAATGCCAAATTATTGTCGTTGTCAGTGTTGTAAAGTCGCCGCAAATATTCAAATGTCTTGGCTCTGTCAGTTGTTGTTGTTGTCGTTGTTCTTGCTGGTGTTGTTGGTGTGTCAACGACAGCTTCAGCAGCCGCAGCAGCAACTGAGCTTTGTTGTATGTTATTATCCTGCTGCTCCTCACTACTATTGATGCCATCGGATTGACCATCATCTTCCCGCTCCTCATCATCATCATTGTCGTTGTCGCTGTCATTGTCTTCTTGGGATTCAATCTCCTCACTGCTATTCTCAACTTCTTCGTCTTCAGAGTTTGCATCTTTTTTCTGGCTGATTTTACTTTGTATTGCAATTGTTGTGTTGTTGTTGTTTGTGTTTTTATATGTATTATATATTTTTGGTGTTTTGTGGTTGTTGTTGTTGTTGATTTTTGTAAAGGTGTAAAAGGTTTTTGCATATTAAAATATGGTTTCTGTGTGTGTTTTCTGTGTATACTCAAGTTACTTGGAATTACGCTTAACTTACTCAACCAACTACAAGTTACAGTCTCTAGATGCAAATCTTACTTACTTGTATACTAAACGGTAGTTATTTCCATAGTCCGGTATGATATTCGAGGGCAGCGGGGTGCAGCGTCCATCCAAGCAGTGCTGAGGATTTATTTATAAATAAGTAAATAAATAAGTTAATAAATATATAAAAAAATAAGTAAATAAGTATATAAGTAAATGTAATAAATAAATAAATAATAATAGATAATAAATATATAAATAAATAAATCAAAAAATTAAATATATGAATAAATAAAAAAATATAAATAAAATGATTAAATGAATAAATAAATAAATGATTAAATGATTAAATGAATAAATAAATAAACAAATATATAAATTAATTTTAAAAAAATAAATAAATGAAAAATAAAAGACACAAATAAATAAAATATAAATAAATAAATACAAATTAAATAAATATATAAATTATTTAATAAATAAATACAAAATAGATAAATATATAGATAAATAAATAAATTAATTAATTAATATAAGTATAAATATAAATAAATAATTAATAAAAATATATACTTACGTAACCATTACCACAGGCAGATCCCTCGGCTGCCGGTCTGTAGGCGACACAGTAGCCCGTCTGGGCGTCGAAGCAGAAGAGCTGGGCACAGACCCGCTCATCCTTGAAGCAGGCATAGGTGCCTCGATCCCGTCGACATTGGGCGTCCAGCGAGAGCAACGTGCCCGGCAGGGATCTGCCCAAGGCGCTGTCCTCATGCGGTGCATTGTGCAGGCAGGTGGCGGTGTCTCCACTGGGAATGCATTCAAATAAGCAACTGAGGATGCGATTCAATGTCACAGTAAACTCACTTGAGGAAGTGGTGGAAGCTCTGCACGGTGCAGGCGGACCAGCGGAAGCCGCGTTCCGTGTGACGCAAGTCGGACATGATGTAGCCATCCTCCCAGCGACAGCGCTGGGCACCTGGACCGCCGAGGTAGCTGGGCGGTGGGGAACCATCGTGCACGGCTCCCAATCTATCAGCAGAGACAGAGACAGAGCCAGAGGTAGAGGCAGGGCGAGAGGGAAGGAGGAGGGAAGAGTTGAAATATCAGCAATATGTTAATTGATTAATTGCACGAATTGCCGAATGATGCCAAACGGAAATGCAAACGAGTTTCCAACTCCAGTTTTGCAGTCGTCGTGCGCCGGAAATTAATAAAGTTTTTATTTACTTATTTTTTTGTTGTCTTTTGTAAGTACATGAATGCAGTTGGCTCAAATAAATGGAGTGGAAGTGGCAATAAAAAATGTATTTATTCCGCGGCACGCCGAGGACTTGATACCCTTACAGAGCCCTGAATTCAGTTTTCGACGGATTGTTCCTTTAGAATACAAAGTTTTTTATAATTTAGATTAATTTCCCAAATGTCAGACTTATTTATTTATTTAAATTTTATTTAAATTTGTTCAGGATGCATTAGACAACAACAACTTCATATGCTGGGCGATTGGTTAAATGTTTCTAAAAATTAAAAAACTTTTAGACTAAAGGTATTTTGATTGATTGTTCCTATGACAACTGATTTTTCTAATAGATTGATTTAATTAAAGTATTAATTAAAATATGTTCGCCAAAGATTAATTATAAACCTATCAGTTTTAAGACAGCTATAAAAAATAAAAACAGACGGAAATGACCAAAAATATATGTATATACTTTATCACATATTTCCTCCCGAATTTAAAATGCTCTCTGCAAGGGTATTTATTTGTAGGCAAGCCAAGTTCCGTCTGTGATCAGTGAAAACCCGTCCTAGGTACTTACAAATGTCCCACTTCGTGGGCGGCCACAATGATGCCGCTGAAGCCGCCGGTGTCTTCGATGATGGCCACGCTGTTCACCTTCTCCAGTCGCTTGTTCACCACGCAGGCGCCGCCAACGTAGGCAAAGCCTGTGGGCCACATTCGTAATATGGCGAAAACAGAAAATTAGGCAATTAGTTTGGTCTGCCAACAGGAAGTTGACAATTTCAACTAGACGACAGTTAGTATATATACTAGTTGTAGTACTAGTAGTAGTTACTAGTCGCTACTTGTTGTCGCAGTTATTAAATGAAAAATAAAAGTCGCGGCTTTTGCAATTTGTCTTTACTTTCAAATTTTAGATATGGCCTAAACGCCGTTTATCTTTTATATAATAACTGTCTTTGTAATGTATCTTTGAGATACATGTGGCATGTGTCGTTACTTGAGTTGAGTTGAGTTTAGTTGAGTTGTGTGCATGATGTGGCAAGCGGCAATTTCCCATGAGAGCTCATGATGTGTCAAGAGTTAAGCCAAAAGTTGTAGCAGGGTTAACTTTAATACAGATGAAATTTAGTTACAATCCAACACCAAATTATTCCAGAAAAATTACCATCAACTCCTTAAGCATAAACATATTATTAATTTTAATTTATTATCCTTAAATCTCAAAAGATTTTAATTTACCAGAACTTCTTTAAGCCTAAAAATATAATAAATTTATTATTATTATCTCTAAATGCAGCGAATATACAATAAGCATTTTCAGTATTTCCTTTTCAATTTAATTCCTATTCCTATAAATAAATAAAATATATATCACAAGAGATGCGTGGCAGGCACTGTAGACATGCACAGTGCTCAAATGAAGTAGAGCAACAGTTGAAAATTTATCACACAAAAGTCGAGCGTGAAACACGCACAAATAGAGGAAAAGAGAACACATATCATACAAAGTTCAGAGCAGAAAACAGAGAGCAAGACAGGGAGGGAGAGAGAGAGAGAAGTTTACAGTTGGAGCAGCATTGCCTTCCTCTGCAACTAAACTTTTTTTTAAATATTTTTTCCTTTGCACATTTTTTTTTTTTGCTGTACAAAACGCGTGCGACACAAAATCACATAAATTAAGAAGTTCACTTGAAAAAGTGAGTACAGTAGAGAATATAAACATAGAGAGAAAAAAGTTCACAAACAGGAGACATAGAGACGTGCATGAAATTCAATTAAATTGACTTGAATTTATTTTATTTATATTTTTTTTTTGTAGATGATGGAGCGACGCTTTGGGTTCGGTTCGGTTTAGTTCAGTTCGTTTCGGTACGGTTTTGGTATTGGCGGTTGCCGCCTTTAATGTTATGACTTTTTATTCGCATTTATTTGTACATAGTCTGCGAACAAATTGTTGTTGTTGTGGTTGTTATTGTGATTTTACCTGCGGTACCGCGATTACATTCACCATATGCGGAGGTGCGACGGCACATATCAAGTCTGCGGGCGAAAATGGTTCAAAAATGCGTAGAATTGAGTTTGGATTCGATAACGTACATACATATGTATGTGTGTAGTTATGTATGCGTATGTACATTAAATTAAATTGATTATCGATTCGTTGACTTTTTTATTTTGATCGACAGGAAGATTTGTTGTAGTTGGGGCAGCACAGCATACAGTTTGGGACAGAAGACATTTGTAAAAGTAATTTGGCAAAAATAGTCCAAAATAAAATAGAGAATAGAGAATTCAAGTAGAGTAGAGTGGTAAACTATATCAACTAACACTATAAATAATCGAGTAGAAACTTGAGCAAAATCAAAATAAATATAACAAAATCATATCAAATTCTTGGCTATAACAATTATACCATGTTTAAGTAGCAAATGATTAGGTAAAAGAATTAACTTAGCATTATATCAGCAACCAGTAGGCATAATTACTAACTAACTATAGTATAAATTACTCAACCGGTTTATGGTTCATGATCAACCCGACCAAATCATTAAATTAAATTAAATGAAAACAACGTCTCGAATTTACCTAAAATTTGTATCTAAATGTGTGTGTGTGTGTTGTGTATTTAAATGTGTGTATTTTATTTAGACCCACACGCAGTTTTAGGCAAAATTTGTTAAATGTTTCTAGTGAAAATTACAAGAAACTATTGCAGCTAACCAAATGAAAACTTGTGTGTTTTGTGTAATTAACTTTTTTTGAATATTAATAATGATTCTTTTAAATAAACTTTGTTGGTTTGTATTTGCTTTTACCCGCTGTGCCTTTGGTGCAACGGCCGCCTTTACGCCTGCGACACATATCATACCTGTATCATGAGTAGACATTTTATTTAGATATCAATTTCAGTTGGGAAATATAGTATAGAGTAGGATGTAGAAGGAAGAAAGAGAGTTTGAGAGTGGGACGAGGAACAAAACATTGCTGCTGCTGTTAAATCTGAATCTGCAAGAACACAAGAAATACACCAAAACAGGGTGTCATCTTCATATCTACTCACTTGGTGATGGCCACGGCAATGTCGTAGACCGGCAGGCGACGCTCCCGGAACAGATACTTGCCCATGTCGGTGAGGGCGGCGGCTGAGTCAATGGCGTCTCGGCCCACACGATTGCGTTCCAAATAGGGCGTGGCATCGCGACCCTGAAAACAGAAGACGCAGCTTAGAATAAGTAAGAGTTCACTTGTTCTCAATGTAATTATCAGTATTCGGAAAAAATGGATGGAGAAAAGACAAAAATAAAACAGAAAGAAGCATAAGTAGTTTTATCTGGAATGTGTTAATTTTGAATATAACTATTATTCAGAAGAAAAAACTTTTCAAAATTGCTTTATCACTTCTAAAACAATAGAACTTTTCGCTAGATTGTGTTTAAAATTTTTTTCTGTTACTGTAGTTTAATAATGATGATTTGGTAACTCTACACACAGAAGAAATCATTCTAAAATTCAATTCTGATTTTATCAGGTACATATAATATTTTAAAAGTGCGGAATAAATATGTATTTTACTCATTTATTTACTTTTACTTAATAATTATATATTAAATATTTGTTAAATTAAGACTTAATGCCACTCAAATCACAGACAACTCAGCAATAAAATAGGCTTATTGCCCTGAAGATGAAAATATCTGAGATCAGCAAAGTTTTGACACCATTTGGATTTGACTTTATTCCGGAATCTCGTATATTTGTTTTCTGTGTAGTTGCAGTTGTGGGATTGGTTCACATTTGTTCAAGCCTCGCCTTAACCTTTAGCTAATAATGCTGCGAGTTCAATAGGTCAACTGATGTTGATGTTGAGGTCTCTGACCTTTAATGAAAACTATCGCCCATTAAGCAGACGTATGCATTGAAATTATTACGCAATTGTCTTGGCTTTTGACAACACACAACAAAACAGCAAACGACAAATAAACAAAAAGACAACAAAACAAATGGAAAATCACAAAATTTATGGCCCACTCAGCGACTGAAAATGTCCAACACTTTTGGCGTAGGCCGAAAACTGAGTTGCAGCTGCAGAGGAGTAGGCAGAGGGGCAAATATAGAAAAAAGAGGGGGGGAAATTTAAGCAAATGGAGTATGGCGGAGTCTGTGAGCCAAACGGAAACAAGTGAACGTGAAAAACGTGCTGTGACTTTGATCCGATAAAGAGGCAACGAGGCGATGCGATGCGATGCAATTCGACGCCACTGTGGTTGCAATTGCAACTGCAACTGAAAATGGAAATGATGTCGCCGGTGGGGCAAGTGCCCGACTGACTCTCGGCAAAGTCAAAGTCGTGTAGCGTATCTTGTGCGTTGCATAATTGTAATTGCTGCTGTTGCATCCCAAGGCAACTTTCATGCCACATTTATCGTGACTTAGGGGCGGTTTTCCCTCCTTTATCCCCCCCTCAAAGTCGCTCTCTCTCTATCTCTCTCTCTCTGTGTGCTTGACGTGACAGCTACATAAATTATTATAACACAATTGTCAATCATGTCAGGCCCTAGGCTAATCAATATGTTAATATCTACCATTCGCATTCGCACTTACACTCATATATAAATATATAAATATTTAGAACCCGTTCGACCAAGAGTCGACCCAAAGTGCAGGTTTAGATTAAAGCCACTAGAGGTGTCATTTTAACCAGAGATTTTATGCATTTTAAGCTTTCAGCTGCGACTTTGATTTGCTGTCATTTGCCAATTGTAGTTACAAATGTATCTGTAAGATACTTGTACATTGCCTGCATTCTGACTGCGCTTGTTTGTTTATAATGCGACATTTATGAACTGCAGTCAAAATAAATCTAAATAAGCAGATATATTCAGTTATTGCCCCACTGTACAATTATTCTTTACATATACAAAATACAAGAAACACATTTTTAATTTAAATGCCGCCAAGTGGCACTTGAATAGTTGGTTCTACTTTGACTTGATCTTCGTTTGATTCTGATTTTGATTTTGTGGCACACACACTAAATTAATTGACAATTTGACATATTGATTAATTGTGAGTGCGGGCACGTCTCCAACTCAAACTCGAAAAAAAACTATAAAGAATTTTAAATGTTCCGACGGCGACCTTGACGCTCAGTTTCGAGAAAGGCAAAGCACAAATTGCGGCTGGGAATTGCCGAATTCTACTTATAAAAAGTAAGATCGGATTAATTGCGAATTTATAGTGCAGTCCAAAAAGACGCTGAAGGCCTCTCAACTAACCACAATTGTTGACTTGACTCGGCTTAAAATTATTATATAATTTGCATGAAATTCCCAGACTCAACTAGAGTCCGAAAGAGAGTGAGTGAGTGTGAGAAGTGCGCTCAAAGGATCAGGCAGGACTTGACCTGGCAGTTACACAATGGACTCCAAGATACTTGAGTGTCTTTGCACGAGTCGGACTTTTCTTGCGCTAGCTTAACACACAAGTAATTTGTCAAGTAATCTAATTTGTATGGCGTCGGCCATTAGAAATATTACACATACGACCCGTTGCGAGCTCTGGGCGCCTCGCCGTAAGCGATTACGAGAGTACAAGAGTCTGAGTACCTAAAATGTAACCAGGCTGGCAACTGGGAGACCGGTTTGCCTTTCCCAAATTCACAATATAAGTAAATAAATAAATAGTGTATGTAGTTTGAGTGTTGTTTTGGTTTTGTTTCGTTTGTGTATACTTTTATTTAAGTTGGCTCAATTTTGCAATGTGGCTTTTGTGCGTAATTAAATGCACACTCTGTCGCTTTTTGGCTGTTTCGGACTTAATAATTTAATTTAATTTACAGGGCGCATAAATCTTGGCAAACTGTCAAACCGGCCGCAGTTGAAGTTGCTGAAATTTCTAGCATTTCGAAATGCGCGCTAAAATATGCGACTGGCTGCAGTTTAGCAAATCGAAACAAAATCCACCCACCCAGCTCCAACTGCAAGTCCAACTACAACTCCAGGTCCAGCTCCAATAACCAACTTCCACTGCAATGACATACGATTTGACTTTTGCATTGTGCCGAGCTGCGCCCACACAGCTTTTGGAATTGGGATTGGGTTTCGGATTTGGGGATTGAAATTGGAATTGGAATTGGGCGACAGGCGGTGGCCACTTTCGGCCACCACCCACGGCGCTGTCGGTTTTAGCCGCTTTGTTGTTTGTTGCCTTTGGGTCATGTCTTTGGGCCATATGCTTTTCCTTTTTGCCTTGTTATTTATGTACGATTATTTCTGGCACTTGCATTTCCAGCTACTGTCTGTGCTGTGACACTCTATAAACTGTGTACAGTTAGTCGAGTAATTTATTTGACTAAATGGAAAATTTACATATGCATTTTCTTAATTTTAAATATTTGTTTCTCATTTTTATTTTATTTAATTAAGTTAAACTATTTTTAAAATTAAATAACAATAGTGTGCATGTTTTTATTATGTTAAAACAATTACTTGGCTAACTATAGGTGCATATTAAAATATATAGTACAATTTGGCCTGGGGCCAACAGCTGCCAGCTACCTGAATTCCAAGCTTCGTTAGCCCAGGAATTCGTTATGACATTTGCAAATATGAAAGAGCCGAAAAATAATTCTTTGGCATGTGTCTCGTGTGTTTTTTTTGGGGTCTGGATCTGGTCTGGTCTGGGTGTGGCAATTTGCATTACTTGGCATTTCCGTGGCAATTGATAAACCCAAACAGATAAGACTTGAGTGGAGATTGTTGATTGGCAGCTTCAAATGTGCTCGATATAACCAAGTCATGCAGTTGGCTCCAAATAAATTCTTAAATAATGATTGCAACACTTTCTTTTGGCCATCGAAATATGTATGTACGCATGCTGGGTCGCCCAAGGACATTTTGTTTGATTTGTTATTGTTCACATAAATTAATCGGAGACTGACAAATAACCAGCAGAATTACTTAACTGCGTTTTGAGTTTTCTGTCGTGTGTTTTCAATTGGCGCAATTAATCGATTCTTGTTCTAACAAAACACTAGCAAAGTAGCTACTAAAATGCGTAGCTCTAAATTGTAGGTTGTACAACAATAAGTCAACCTAGTTTCGAGTTACCAACGCACTTAATAATGCATCAAACTTCAATTTATGGCTAAACTGAAATTCTAATCGACTGTGAGCCCAGTTAGTAAGCAGCTCTCAAATTACAATTTGCTGGCATATTAAATGCACATATATTTTAGCACACACACACACACAGATGCACATACATGTTTTTTTTCGACACGCACATAATAAATTGCGTATACGCAACGTTGCGTCGTATTGAAAAATGCTTGTGGCGCAAGCGCAACGTTCGACACGTTGTACAACTGTCTGTCTGTCTGTCTGTCTGTCGCTTGCAGCTTGTTTCCATGCGACAGGGGAGGGGGCAAGGTAGTCAGAGAGGAGGGCAGCTCAGCAGGTGTAGCTCAATTCTAACGGAAAGTTGCCCGCAATTAATTAAAATGTTAATTAAATGTCACAGATAAAAGTTCATTCGGTGTGTCGCGAGTGCAACTAACGGTAGCCCAGAACCACAACCACATCAGCTGCCCACGCGAATTTACATTCAATTTATCACATTCTGTGGGGTTCTGTTTTGAGGCAGTGTTGGCTTTAGAATCATTAGAATCATTATGATTATACAGTCGAACTTCCCTAACTCGAATCAGTATTATCCAAAGAAAAAGTTCGAATTATGGACACTGAGACTTATGGAATTCTTTTTTAAGTTAAGTTAACGCTATTGCCAATCAATTTAGAACGAGTCAGAGAAAATTATAGTTATAGAAGTTCGAGTTATTCAATCTAGCACTCAAAAGCTTCAATTCTTTTGCTAGCATGACTGTTAAGTTCAGCAAAATTTAAGAAGAAAGTGAGACAGCTCCAAATGAATAAAATTTTGTTAAAGCTGACATAATTTCTGATAACAAAATGTTGATTTGATGCGAATGTGAAGCAACAAGAAGCAAAATTGTTGTAGTATTGATTATAAAAACTACTTTCATCACAGACTCAAGAAGGAGGAAACTAACTTATGTACAGCAACTTTTCGCTCAATAATGAGTAATGAATAACTTATTGTTTCTGTTATTATTGGGTAACTATGATAATGTTATGCCACCTTGAAATGAATGCCAAATCTTATCGTAATCTACCAAGACACTTAATATGTCAAACATAATATTTATTATTATTAGATTCCCCGCCTCGTATTTCCCCCTTTGGCTTTGAGCAATGCGTGACTTTGTTTTCAACTCCATTAAGCGATTGCATATTTGCAAACAGACTTCATCGACTTATCGGATATGCAATATCATATAATTTGTAGCCCCTTTGCAAATTCTGAGTAATTACTTGGCCAACTCGAGCATGTTAACATTTCTGAGTGTGTGTGTTTGTGTGTGTCATAAATTCGCATTCGGATTTGTAGTTTATGGCCAGCGAAATATATTTCAACATTAATTAGTACGGTATGTGTGTGTTTCTGTCGCTGGCAAACGTTTAGCGACGGATGCAGCCAGTGTAAATGTATCTGCATCTGTATATGTCAATTACACAGATACATGGATGTATCTCATGCATGTGGGCATAGAAGAGGAAGTCGACGCTGTGTGAAATTGGGCAAAAATCTGAGTCTGAGTCTCCGTCGAGCTCGGCTTCGGCAGCCCATTAAATTATATAACAGCAGCCAACGCAGCAACAACAACAACAGCAACTGCAACTGCTGCTGCATTATTTATGCTGTCTAAAACAATTTTTTGTTGTTGCTCATAAGTGTGTGTGTAGTGTGTGTTGTGTGTGCTCGGCGTCTGCGAAAACCAATTGATGTACTTAGGGTAAGCCGTCGTGTGGGCTGCCGCTTCATGCAACTTGTGGTATTGCCACCAACAGGTGCCAGCCACAAAAAACAAAAACAGAAACAGTCTGAACAAAAAGTCTGCGCCAATTTACCACTTTCCAGGCAGCAATGTACCAATGGGTCGCCAGTTGCCAGACAGACGCTTCTCTCTCTCTCTCTCTCTCTCTCTCTGTCCCTCTTGTGGCAACGACAAATGGCTTCCTGAACTGTGTGACTTGTGTGAGAAAGTCTAGCGGGCAATGTGTAATAACGTTGTCAAAGTGTTTTATGGTCTCGTTATGCAACGCATCATTTGAAAGGGGTAAGAAAGAAGATAGGGGAAGGGGAGGGAATTGTGAGTGACAAGACAGCTAAAGGATCGATAATGTTTAAACACAAATCACAAATCATCAAAGATTGGCTGATTAGTTCAAACCAATCGATATATATTTCTAATTCGATTTGTGGTCCAATAGCACGCCAAGTTCGTTGCCTAAGTCTTTTGTTTGCGTGCTTCAAAATTTGCTAATTCCTTAAGCATTTAGCAATGTTTTTTTGTTATTGTTTTAGTTCTCTATTTTATGCTTTTTGCAGGCACGAGCATTTCGTTTCTAACAAAAAAACTTGTTAAAATTTGTAGTTGAGCTTTGTTTATGGCCCAGGCAAATAGCCAAATTGATTGTTCACATTTTTTCTAACGAATCGAATCGAATTCGAAGCGCATGCGTTGTTGCATGTTGTCTATCCAACAGTTTCTTTTTCTGTTTTCTGTTTGTAAATCGTGATATTGGACTTTTTTTTGGCTGCTCGCGGCCGGCAGCTGCTCCAATTTGCAATTGTCCCCTTTGGCGGCGGGTCAAAGTTGAGCCGACAAATGGAAAATGGATTACTCAATTAGTGAAGTCGAAGCAAGCGTAAACTGATTTGAATGTAGGATTGCTAAGTACTCGTACTTACCCGTGAGATTATAATGCCTGCGATGCTGATGCGAATTCTGGGTCCCTTCAGCAGACGATAGCGCAGATCCACACCGTTCCAGAATGAGATGAAATACCGTTTAACCTGTGCAGACGAAGCAGAAGAAGAAGAGCAGAAGATAGAGTGAGTAACTTGTTCGTAGACACATTTGTCAGAATCAAATGCAGTAACAGACTTTCATCTAAGCCGATCGCACCCAGCTCAGGCAACACAATAAATCAACAGTGAGTGATGTGCATAATAAGAAGGTGTGCTACGATCAGGCTTAGAGCCACATACACTGATAAAAAAAAGGTCTACAATTATAATTTTGGCCTCAAAACTAAGTATTTAATTTTAAAATTATTTTACTAAAATCAAATGTTTGTCTTAGAATTTTTCTTTTAAAGTTGCCTTAATTAAGAAGTAAAATATTTCAGACGAATGTATTTGATTTAAGGTAAGATGATATAAATAACTTTCAAATCATAAAACTAAACTAAAAATTTTAATAATATTTTCTTACAATATATCTCTTAATTTTGCCTTATTCAGAAAATAAAATATTTTTTCAGTGTAATAAACTCAGTCAAGAATCAACTAATACGAACAAATTGAAAACTAAATCCATTTTGATTGTCTCAGCTCATTTCTTGTATTCTTCATGGGTTACCTGACTGAATCTACGTTCTTTCGGCCTTTTGGTCAATTAATATGTGAACCGTGACTTCAATGTATGAACACACGTTCCCTTCTATCTATAGCTTAAAATCACCGAAACAACTTTTACAAATCTCCAGACGCGGTCTGGGAGTGTACACTGTACAGACTTTTTGACAATCACAATCTGGCAATCTGACAATCGCAATCTGTTGACAACTTTGTTTGCACGCACCTGCAGATTGTCGCCGCCATGAAGACGATAGCCATCGTAGTCGACGATCACCAAGACCTCAGGATAGATGACATATGGAGCCTGGCGTCTGGGACGCACACGCGACTCGGAGGTCTGGGGCTCGGCTGCCTCCGCTTCTGTGTCCAGGGCACCTTCGTCCTCGTCGTTGAGATCTTCAAAGTCCGGGCTGTTGCCGCTGCTTCGGCGACGTCGACTCTGGCGGCGCTGCATCCGTTCAAGTTTCTCACTAGCCAGCAAATCATCGGGCTCCATAAAGGCTGAAAGAGGCAGAGGAGAAGGTAAGCAGAGCAAGACTCCAAAATGAATCACACGAAAATAAAATGCAATCTCTTTATTAGGGCCAAGCAAGTCAGGTAGCTGCTCGTTTAACTGTATTTAATATAATTTTTCGCTCATTAAATGGCAGCCCCCAAAAAGCTGTTGCGAAATTGTTTTCTTATTGTTGTTGTTTTTTTTTTTTTGCAACAGAAATGCCGAAATACCATCCATAAAATAACCGTTTTTATAGTGCAACTAAAATTTAACGGGCTGGAATTTTGGCGCCACCGCAAAAGGTAAATGCATCCAGCGAAGGACAGACATCGAAAGTTCAAGCCTCACATTGAACTCTTGGCAAGAGCCGCAAAAGCCGCAAGAGCTGAACAGGAAATGCTAATCATATGCACGTCGATCTCTCCCGGAGACAGGCAGATTTATGCTAGAAGACTTTGAGAGGTGGTTTCTAGTTCAATGTTCCCATTACCTAAGATGGGCACATGCTGTAGATGCAGCTGAAGATTAGTGTCGGAACAAATGAACAATGAATTGAGGGAGGATCAATGTCAGACCGGTCAAAGCTAGAATAACAGATGGCATCATCTTATCAACTTTCATAGAACTTGTGCAGCACTCATGTCTTTCGGGTCATTTTTAAAGATTTATTTAACAACTTACCGAAATCACTCAGTTGGTCATCGGTTGCGGATGCTTCGCGTTTGTAGATGATGTGCTGGGCCTGTTCCTTGTTGTTACTCAACTCATGTGGCAAAGGTTTAATGACCAGATCGTGACCAATGCTGCCCTCCTGTAAAACAGTTTGAATGGGAAAATTGTTGTTAGTTAATGAGGAAAGCTAAGTCATAATATATGGCAGCTAATCATTTTTGAAATAAGTACTAAGGAGGCTGAACATCTTTTCTAAACTGGTCTTCACTGTGTGAAAACTTTAAAGTTCATTAACTAGCTGAGCATAGTGTGATTTTCTGGCTTCTTTGGATTGTTTAGTACAAACAATAATGAATGTTCTAAAATCTCTAACAATCTAAAAGCAAGTATGGTGTCAAATGTACAATATTTGTAGAGATTAAAAAAGATGAAACTAAGTAAGGTATTTTAAAACTTGTATAAATTGAATAAAAAGGCATCAAATGGCTTAAAAAATATAGCAACAAGTAATCGATTTTTAGAAAATTTTAAAAATTAAATCTCTGTCATTTCAAAACAGCTTTCATTCAATTTCTAGAGACTCGTGGACCTAATTTAAAACTCTCCAGCTTTGTATTCTAGTGAGAACTTTCCTTGCTAAAGCCATTTAAGATTCTTAATTTTTATTTTAATTTTTGTTAGCCTTTCAGTTTTAATTTAAATTTAAAAATAATTGATATTATTTTAATAGAGAATTTTGTTGCTTCATTTCACTTTAATTTTTATAAGTTCATTTGGTCAACTGTACTTAGCTCACATTAAATAAATAAGTAAATAAACAAGATTCTTTTGAATCAGTTCAATTACTGTTAACTTAACATGGCCCAAGACTGTTATGAGTTATTACTGTTAACTGTCACTGTTTAACATACAAATGCCTACGCAACTGTAAAATGATTTTATTATGAGCTCTCACAAGTGGTAATACAGGCTTGTTAATAATTTAATACATTTGTTTATTAAACGCATTTGTAATATATCTTCGAGTCGAATGAATGAGCTGGGCAACAGTCATAAAAATTAGCTGCAATTTGCATAGCTGTACAATTTATGCAAATCTCTTGATCTAGATAAAAATGTTTCTTGGGCGTTCGATTTTGTTACCATACATACAAATAGTCGATACTGTTGTTATACTGTTTTTATCGCCTCTGTAATTGCAATAATTAGCAACAAATAATGAAGAAAAGACCTTGAGAAAGGTTAGCTTAACAGGTGCTTAAATACTTAAATACCAATTGAAATTTTCGATCTCAATTCATCAAGCTAAACGTTCAGGATTGACTGGGGACCACGTAAACCCATCGAGCACCCACTCGAGAATCGAGAACGGCCCCCTGAGGCGAGTTGGGCTAATTAAATGTTGGCCACGCTCGAGAGTTGCAATTCCATGCTATAATTAAAATATTAAATATAAATTACAGCAGATAGATTTGAAGTGTATTTTTATTAATGTGCCCGAAACACGAAAGGAAATCTGACTCAGTGGCAATAATTATACAAATGATTTATAATGATTTGTTTATGGGTTTTGTTAGATGACGCAGTTTATTTTTATTGATGAATGGCAATTGTTGAGCGTGTTTAGAACTTGTCAGTTGAGTGAGCATTCTTCATTTGAATGCCAATCAAAATTCAGGCAGATATAAAACGTCAACAGTTCAATGTCCGTTTGGCAAATGCCAAAGCAACAAATAATTTTAGGCCATAAACAAATTGCCAGCAAAAGCCGCAACAAATTGCCATTGATGACATGCCAGGCAACATCGACGGCGACTTTGGCAACAACTTGAAGCCAACTTCAATGCCGTCTATTGGAAATTGCATTGCAAAGTGCGTTTCGCCAATTGAATGCAATCCAGCTGCAGAGTTGCTGTTGTTGTTGTTGTTGTTGTCTATGGCGATGGGTATTTGAATTATGAACAAGTGTTTGCGACATTTAAATGCATGCGAGATAACGGCGCACGGTGCGTATGACTTATGTGTCAGATAAACTCGTTGAAATTGGCATTCAACTTGAAAGCTTGTTTCGCGATTGCACACACAGTTATGAAAGGGCTTTTTCACTTGATTACATTGATTTCTCTCTATTTAACAATTTATTGGCAGCTGTTTAAGCCAAGCTTAAGAAACAGACACCAAATGGTCGCCGCGATTTCTCTTATCTTTTTCAAAAATTAATTTTGACTTTTTTCCTGCATATGCAAGTGTGTTCCGCCTTTTAAGCCACAACAACATGCAACAACTGTCTGGCATTGCAACAACATTTGTTTGATTTTGTTTATTTTTTTTCTTGGCCAGAAAAGCAGCCAAAACATTTTGGGCGTGTGCCATGGCAATTTTTTATATCTTTTGCTTGTTTTTGGCTCTTATTTATTTATTTGAGTCTGAGACTGAGCCGAGTTCTTTGCCCGGCAACTGACAACTGTTATGCAACGTTGTAAAACGCAACAAGTTGTAAGTTGAAAATTGTCTCGCGACGTTAAATTGCAATTAATAAATTAGCTAAAAAGATTTGTGTATATCTTAAAATTAATAGGCATTTCTTTGTTAAATAATTAAATTGCAAATATGCAATTGCCAAAGTGCGTCTTGTTGCACGTGCCAATTATGTGTGGGGAGATCTTACAACAAGGAAAACAGCAAATTGCTTTCAAATCACGCTCTTTTCGGGCACTTGAAATGAAGTTGTCTACTTGTCTAGTTTATGTAATCACCCACAACATGATTGTTATATCTTGTTGCCCAGTTGCCCAGTTGCCTAGTTGCCTGTTGCTTGTTGGCGGCTGTGTTCCGACTTGGCTAGAGACAGGCGCTGTTATTTATTACATGTTTCAGTTCAAAACGCAATCCCAGATCATGCCAGACACACAGACAGACAGACAGACAGACCGCACTCAGCCTTTCACACACAGTGCGACTGTCTCTCTGTCTCTCTGTCTGTCTGTCTTTCAGTTGGACAAGCCACCAAAGTGGCACCTGCACATACAACGCCCCAACTTGCCGCTAACGTCTTTGCATTGTGGCCAAAAGCGATATGATCTCAGTGATTCAAGCCACGCCTTGCTGATAAAAATCAATTGTCAATGCTTTGATGGATTTGTGATGCGATGATAATTATATTTGGCTTTTCTATCGCACGCTTATTAATCCATTTTAATTGCTTTTTCATTTCGCACAAATTAAAAGCGCACATCATCAACATTTTCGAGATATTTTCAATCTTTTCAAGTTATTTTCGGGTCTATTGTTTGCTCAGTTATTGCATAATTCAATAAAAAGTTCGCTGAACTGAAACACACACACACACATATATACACAGTATAAGCAAAAGCATCAAAATTAACTTACAATCAAAATTAACACCTTCTGATGTTTGTTTTAAGCAGATTTTGTTCACTACTTTGCTGACAAAAGCCCAAAAGCATCAACGTCCAATGTGCAAATATCGAAAATTATCAGACACCTCACAGCAACAACAACAACAACAGCAACAGAAACTAAAACCAAAACCAAATGAAAAAAATCACTTTGTGGTTTGTAATTTTGGAAATTAGCATAATTTGTGCAAATTCATGACACGAACACATCGACAGAGGCGCGAGGGAAACGAAGCTGAAGGAGATTCAATGGTTGTCATTAAAGCCTTGTTGTTGTTGTTGCTGCTGCTGTTAGCAACAATTGC
The DNA here is from genome assembly GCA_963924055.1 of Drosophila limbata. NCBI lineage: Eukaryota > Metazoa > Arthropoda > Insecta > Diptera > Drosophilidae > Drosophila > Drosophila limbata. Next base: position 9,874,291 of record OZ001355.1, read on the forward strand.
TACTGTCTCAATGAAGATGACGTCACAAAGAACTGTATTGCAGCTTGGATATTCTCAAATTGTTGCTCAAATTAAATTAATGGCAATTTCAGCGAATTATTGATGAGTTTTTTAAGCTGCATTTAAAGAATTTTACAATTTACTAAAAAATAAATAATAAATTAAGTAAACTCCATAAAAAGTGTGTCAAGTATTTGCTTTGACATCATACCAAATTTACAGTTTTGGATATTTTTATAAAAATACTTAAACTTAATGAACTCATAATTAAAGTTTTTAACTAAGAACCATATAATGAAATAGACAACATACATAAATAAAAGAAAAAGCTAAAAATTATTTAGCTAGCTGTATATTTTAAATAACTGTCGGTAAGAAAACTAACTAAAACCTGAGTTGAAAATAAAATATAGACTTTTTTCAATTGCTAAGCTTTTTTAAATGCAAATGTAAGGTAGGAAAATGTGCTTTTGAATGTCTTGGGGAGTACTTCTATATTGTATCTCAATCTTGAATAATATAAAATACTAATTTTTCAATCAACGATCTCATATTCATAGCAAAAGCTATTCGAGAACCCATGAATGGAGAATGAAGATCAGAGAGCAGTATTTATATATGTTTAAAGACAGAAACATTGATAGATATGAAAATACTCTACACATGTAGGTGAGTACAGGTTATCTGCTAGTCGAGCACCTTTAATTAGAGCATTTATACTAGTTGTTCAATATATTGTTTACGGCCTGTACAGTCAACTCGTGAGGTGTTATTTGGTTTTTTGTTGTTGTTATCATCTTGGTCAAGGTTAAATCTAATCGGCGCTTAAGATCACTGCTGTTCAATTCAACTGCATGTAGTCGTAAACTAAGCCAACTTCAGCAGCAACAATAATAAGAAGAACAACAGCAACAACAACTAGGCACAGCCTCAACAGTGTTAACAGTTTGTTTACATAGCGCGCAGCTAGTTAAGAAAAAAAAGAGAACAAAAAGTATAAAGGCAGCGATAGAGTATTTGTATCTGTATCTGTATCTGCAATTGCAACCACAAGTATCTGTATCTGTGTGTGTGTGTGCGATCAATGAATATTTATAGCCAACGGCAACAGGCACCGCCCATGGTCAGCTTAAGAACAAGAACAAGAACATGGCCCACACCACACACACACTGACAGACACACGGCTGACGTTCTAAGCCAAAATGCAATCAAAAGCAATCAAAATTAATTTGCTCATTCACTTGTTTTGGCAAAATGTATCTGCTAGATGCTTAACGCACTTGCCGCACATTTTGGCATAATTTGTTAGACACACATGTATATAGATTTATGACAATGTTTGTGCTCTTGTGCGTTGGCCGACAACTGTTGCTGCTGTTGCTGCTGCTGCTGCTGTGGCAGCAACAAGTTCAATGCGAACGGGGCAAGTCAAAGTGCGCTTTAAAGTTGCCGCTCCAATAACTTCGCATGACAAACAACAGCAGGAGGGAGGGGGCAGTTGGTGGTGGGCCAGACAGACTCTTAATGAAGTTGCATGTCAATGTCAGCCAAAGTTAAAATCAAGTCAAGTCAAGTCAGCTCAACTGCTGCCTGCAGTTATCCTTGCACTTACACACGGCTCAAGTGAAGGTCTCCCAAGGCTGTTGTTGTTGTTGTTGCTGTGATTTTTGGGCTCTATTTTTTTATTTATTGCAATTATTCATACTAACGCTAGAAGTCACAAGTTATAAGTAATTTATTAAATACATGTTTAGCTTCATTTAAATTAATTTAAAATTTAAAGCTTAAGTTACATTTTTAGGCGTCATAAGTTCATTAAAAGTTGCTTAATTGATATTAGCTGCAGCTTTAATTCAGTTAAGCTCCAAGTGACTTTCCCCTAATGGCGAGCGTGAAATTTGAAATTTGAAAAATGCACACAATTGCTGGCTGCTGTTAATCGCCTTAAGCGATCTGTGGGGATATTCACGTAACCGATACTGACTTATTAAAATGCAATATGCTGTACAGTGTACACTTGCAGGGGGTGAACGTTGTTATCAAATAGCAGCATTTTTTTCGAGGCAATTAAAAATCATTTTTCATGAGGAAATTGCTGTGCCACATTGGCCCAAATTGATTAAATAATACAAGTATAGTGTGTGTGTGTGTGTGTGAGTCCCACATATGTGGGGCATAATTGAAAAAGTCTGTTGAACGAGCTGCGGCTAATCCTTTGTGCATGCGTAAAGATCGCCAGCAGCTGATCTTGCTGCCAACCGACAACCAACAACAACAGCAGCAGCAACAGCCAACAACAACAACACCAAGTTGCTCTGGTTGTTTGGGTGTGATTTTCTATAACGCGTGCTAAACACTTTGTGACTGCAAGCGATCTGCAAGTTGTTGTTGTTAGTGTTGTCGCCATGTCGAATCAATTTTGTTTCAGTTTTGTTACAACAACTGCCAACTGACCAAACTTGAAACTTATAAAAACTTGAGCAACTAAATTTGCATTGGCCAAATCTTTATGCATCTAATATAATGCATGAGTATGATTCGTTATGTGGTGAAATTTGCAAATTTTTGTATACATTTCGGCAAAAAAAAAAAAACATCAAATTAATGGCTTGATGTAGGAAATGTGACATCTGATCTGGTTCGAATTACTTAACTCATTAGACGAAAATGTTTTACAAGCCAAATGAGAAAAACTAACAATATACTTTTAAGTTAAGTTAAGTTTTAAGTTAACCACTTTTACAATTAGCGATGAACTTTTTGTGTTAATTTGCGTTCAAATCGATTAAATGCAATTAAGTCATCGATATTAAATATACAATCTATATAAGGCTGAGGCTGCGAGTATAAAATCAAATAAGTTATAAATGTCGTCGTTGCATTTTTAATGTCAAATCGAAAGACTTAGGCAACAAACTTCGGCCAAAAAGAGCAAATAACATAAATTTAACACCGTCAGTTGGCATTGCCGATGCAAATCAAAGCACTGGCCAGTCGGTCAGTCTGTCTTTAAGCACATGCGATACTTAAATATGCTACTTAGAAATTGTGAGACAACAACAACAACAACAAAAATCACAGACAACACTAGTTCAACTCTGTGTAAATATCAAGGCTGAAACGGCAGGCAACAAGTCAACAATTTGTAAGTAAGGTGACGATGAAGAAGCTCACTTGGCCAGTTAGCAGATATATTGAAAAAAAAAAACTAGTTTTCTTCCAAAGATTTCCACCTTACAATGATGCTGATGTGCGCGTTTCTAATAGAGTTGCCCAAAACGCTGAAAGCCGTGTCCAAAATGGCAACGTGCTGTCGTTTTAGCTACCCAATAATTGTGCTGCCTGTGGATTTACTTGGCAGTATTTGCTGTTGTTCGTATTTACAGTTGTTGTTGTGGTTGTTTGATCAAATGGCATAAATGCTCAAATATATAGATTGTGATCTTTAACGTTGCTCGCGCAAAATGTCAAAGTGAATGCAAAGGGCAAGCAACAGAGTAAATTTTATAACGAAGGTGGTGCCATCATTTGTTGGCTTAAAAGGAAGACCTTAATGTGGCCAAAGAGTCGAAGGCTAGTACACTGAACTCTGTACGTATGAAAACAACTAGGTCTATATAAAAATTAAATAAGGTGGGAGACATTTGAAAAAGCATCCTTAAGAGGGAAAAGAGTTTGAAGAACTGTTTTCTCTCTTCTACTTTAAGTGAAGAGTTTTTGAAATAACACCCCCAATGTATAAATAAAAGTTTTGTATCATTTTAAGATTTTAGCATCATAAATAACTTAATATAATTTTGAATTAAATTGCAAACAAATGTTTAACAAATCAAATGTCGATCCTAAAGAAATGAATTTTTGAATCTATTTTATTTCTAAGAAATTTACATTTAATTCAAATGAAAAGCGAAATATTTATATGTATTATATAATTTGTGGCAAGTATTGTGTCTTCTCAGAACCGACAATAATTCATATTAATGCCTTAGTATTTCAGTTGCAGATACTTGAAGTTTATTAACTCATTCAGCATTCTGCCAGATACGTAATTTAAGATCACAGCCAAGTTGGTCCACAGATCTGGTTGCATCTGCCGTGCGACCTTTCGGTTAATTTGTTTAAACAAAACAAAATGTGGCAGACAGACGGTGTGTTAGTCTGACATTTGGCGTAATTAGCATTAATCAAGCTCGGCTATTCGACTTTAGTTGGCTTTGGCCCAAAATGCTTTATTTATTCGTATTCGTATCAGCAAATGGCACAGGCCATTTGGTTGCTCTTGGGCAGTAAGTATTTTAAAAAAAATTATGATTACGCTCTTTTGATGGATGGATGAATGAATGAATGATTGACGGCTTGTTGTGCGGGTTCCCCTTGAGCTCGTTTCTTCGTTGATAAATTTCAACGCACTTTGCGGCAGTGCAATGCACTTTGTAATTATATTAAACAATTAGGCAGGCGCCAAGCTCCAAAATAATTATTTGTCATCAATTTGCATAATTGCCGCAAAAACCCACGCCCCGAAAACGACCTTTGGATAAGACGCTGGCTTTAATTAGCCATGAAAAAGTACCACGATACCACCACGGATTATTATTATTATAAATACATATTCAATGTCAAATTCATATCCTTCGAATCTAACTGAAACTCGGAATTAATCGTTATATTTCAGTTTACCTTTCTCCCTTTCCCCTCTCGCTTTCAGCAGCCCCGCCCTAAGAGCATTCCAAGTTTAATGGTCCAAAGCTGCTGCCCATTTGAAAATGGTGTCGTTGCCGCTCCACATCATGAACTGCCAATGGCTTGTGTTACTTTTTATGTAATCGTGCCACAACAACAACAGCAACAGCAACAACAAATAGTGCGTGCCTCACACAGAGCCATAATTAAATAAGCTCACAGCACAACAACAACAACAGCAATAACTGACACAGGGAGTGTACAAATTTTGTTGCCAACTTGGGCAACTATGTATGCTGTCAGCAAGTTTGTGTCTTAAGTCTTTTGTTTGCAATTTGGTAACAACTTTAAGATGCCAGCGAAATGCGACATTTTTTGCAGAATTGAGAATAACTTTTGACCACAAGTTATATTTTAACTTTTGGCTAAGAGCGAAACCGGGTGTTGGCCAACTTAACAGATTTATATACATTTCAATCCATTGACTGGAATGAGAGACTCACTTTATGGCACCAACTATGCGGTGGGCCTAATTAAGTGGCCATAAACGAGCTGAGAGTCATCACAATGCAGGCAGTGCGTTCATTTTGGCCAATTGAAAGATTGCGCAATTGTCGCTGCCTTTTAGACATCTTCTGTCGATTCTTTTTTTTAATTACAGGTCGGCATTTTGATATGTTCATGCTGTTTAAGGTCAAAGCTAAGCCGGAAGACGGCCAACCAGGCGATTGGCAACAGAATCGGCCAAACGGCCAATCGGCCAAGAAACTGGCCAAGCAGCTGCGTCTGACTTGCGAAATTTTCGACGCTTTGCACTTCAAAATGTCAGCGAGCAAACATTTTCTACATATTATTTATGAATTGTTCAATTTTTCAATTTGAAAATTTTTTCAGCTTTACAACTTTTCCATGCAACTTGGCGCACTTGGCCATAACAAGTCGGTCAAGACGGCCGAGTCGTCGCATCGTCGAATGCCGAACCAGACATTGCTGTTTGACCTTTTATTGACCGACTGCTTGGCCAACTTGTCTGTGTAATTATTATCAAAAATACATTTTTACTTTTCGACTTGTGTCTTACAAATTAAAAATGAGCAACCGTCAATTAATTGCCAAAAAAATAATATAATAGAAATAAGTTGAAAGAAGCAGCCGGCCGAAGTAAAAACCTTGTTTATTGGCCATATTGAAACTGATGGTTGAAGCTCGTTTGTTATTGATTGACCCTATTAATATGCATATTTGCCGGGTCTCTTTTTCGGTTATTAATTATTATTTTTTGGCATTGTGACATTTGATTTTAACTTCATATTTACAGTCAAAAGATTTCAAGTCCAGTTTGTCATTTGAGTGATCATTGAATTCAACAAATTTTCCCAGGCCATGGTTGGAATGACTTCCTTCTTAACATAACATAACCAACAAACATTCGCACTTTGCGATATTACGAGCATGTATTTTGAGTTCTATTTCCGCCACAGGTTAAATGTTAATTGCCAATTGTTTGATAATTAAAAGACAAGACAATCTATCAACAACTTGCAGTTAATATTCTTTGCAAAGTGCTAAAATAACTTTTATTAAACAACTTGACAGCTACATTGACCTATAGCAAAAGTTGATTTGAGGAAACGCATAGAACATTTGGGGTTTATTACATACTTGATTGGCGTATAAAAACATGAGTACTTTTAATAGAAAAATACATGAGTACTTTCAATAGAAAAACGATATTAAATACATATATGTGTTAGAGTATGTAACAATTGCTTTCAAGTACTTGAAGTAAATTGAAATCGATTGAACTTAACGGGGATAAATCAAGTCGATTGAGAAAAAGTCTTTAAAGTTATAAGAAGGTTTCTAAGTAGTCGATTGAACTTAACGGGGATAAATCAAGTCCCATATTGATTGGGCAAAAGACTAGTTCCAGGACTAATGCTATCATGATTATAAGAAGTATTCTAAAAAATCCACTTTAGTTGAACTATTCTAATATTTATTTTAGTTATTAAGTACAAACTTGACACAGTCATAACTATCATTTCATGTTGATTTTCGATTTCGATGCATGCCAGGGAAAAAGTAATAATGTCATAAATATTTCAGTAAATTTGCTGACTTCTAATTGGTATTAAACAAGTATGTTATTCTAATTGTCAGCTACCTGATTCTGCGTAGCTTAACTACATATGATTTATGTGTGCTTATATTTGTCGTGGGCTATAATAATCCATACTTGTTTCTAGGCATATCGAAGTTTTCACTCGAACAAATTGGTCAAGGTGCTCGATTGGGTTGTGACGACAACTCGTGAGTGTCTTTTGTTGTTGTGGTTGTCGTTGTCTCTTTGCAGCTGGTCATTTGACAATGTCGAATGTCTATCGACATGCAATTCACATTACGGCTGCCGTTTTGCCGCCGATCTTGCGGTGTAAATTAATGCTTAATCAGCAGAAATTGTCTAAATCCGCAAATTAACCGCAAGTGGCAGGCGTTTAATTGTAACTGCCCCAAGTGCAGCCCACAACACAGCAAGTGTCGGCCACATTTTGGTTTTGGCCACAACGGAGCCAATGGTCAGCCTGGTCAAGTGTCCAACTTGGGCCACAACAATAGCTGACAGTCATAACAGGCCAGGCCAATAGAATCAATAGAGATCATTGTTAAGAGCACGCTGGGGGCGTGCTAATTGAAATTCTTGGTGCACATTTATTGATTGTGCTGACCTTGTCAAAAAAAAGTGGAATAAGATAAATGTAATTGGTTACTTACCATTATCAAGTCACCCGTTTCCATGTGACGACGCATCAGAATCGCAGCCATATTTTGCTCATCCTGAAACACTTCGCCAATCTCATGTTTGTGATGCTGCAAAGGAAGCACAAGAGAGAGATTTGTTGTTAGTTCTGTTCTGTTCTGTTAGTTCAATTAAAAAGCAATTCAATTTTTATGGTCGCATTCCAAGCATGCCAAGTGTAGTTGAAGTTGAAGCTGGTCAAACTAAATGTAAGGTAATTTTTCAATAAAACACAAGACAACGAAAAAATGCTGGTCTGTAATTCTGTTTGTTGGCCAAGACAAAAGGCAGCTGCATATTAATTAGACAACGCCACTGGCATGAGTAGGAGACAGAGACGGAGACAGAGACAGAGACACGTACAAGATTAAGAGCTGCTCTTGATCTGGGATGAAGCCAGAGCTCGAAAAGGCAGAGAGCGGAGAGTGGAGAGCGGAGTAGTCGCTGGCTGCGTGGGTTATGCGGCTGCGGAGCTTTGATTTATGCACTTGGTCAGCAAATGTGACGCCTCAGCATGCACGTCACTCATACGCCGTGTGTATGCCGTGTTGTTGCCTTAGCCTGACCATGAAAACACAAAGTCTTAAACTAAAGCTTAAGCATTTGACATTTGGCCAACAACAGCTTGGCAACGAATGTTGATCTGGTCTTTGGCTAATGTTATTCTTGCTATCCTTTGACATCGACATTCGCATGTTTTTCATGCTTTTCACACTGCAAATACAAATTTTGTTTTTTGGTTTCAAGGCAACTTGGATTGCCAGTTGGTTTTGGATTGCCAAAATTGTTGAGCTTAAAGCCCAGGGGAAATATGGATTAGCATAGTGCTCTCGATAGAGATTTATTTCGCTGGACATACGAAAATCAAATTGTGCAACTAATTAAATTAATTGCCGCTGCGCCTGCCCATTAATTCTGTAATAAATATCAAAATAAATGTAATCTGACACTTGACATCAGGCATTTGGCATTGACTGCGTATTGGACCAGGCCAAGTCTCAGAGCCACAAAACTTGTCCGCGGCGCTCTATCAAATTACAAGCATAAATCATTTTCATAACTGGCCAAAGCAAAAAACCAAAACAAAATAACAGATCTTTATTAAAAAACAAAAAAATGTTAATAAAAACTAAGCCAAGTGCCAAAATCAAAGTCAGTGCAAAGTGGCCAAATGGCCAAATGGCCACTGGCCAATAACGAGCCTGTCCAACTGTCTGCCTGCGTGCATGCGATGAAAGCAGCCTGAGAAACCACATAAGCCATAAATCATAATGAACCATGGGTTAGTCGAACAATGGAGCAGCTTTTGAAGATGTAGTTTTCAAATTGAATCTTTAACAAGTCCCAATACATAATTGAGTATAACATTTGTTTGCAATTGATATGTAAAAAAAAAGATGGAAAATAAGATCTAAAGATTATAAAGAGAGTTTAGGAGCAATTTATACTTTTGATAAATAGAACGTTTAAAGTTACAAAAAAAGTGTAATTTTTAAATTATAATTTAAACAAATCTAAATACATAATGGAATACAATATTTGTATGCAATTGATAAGCTAAAATAGCATAGGGAAATTAAGATCTACAGACTATAAAGAGAGTTTTAGATATGAAGTACTTTTGATAAATAGAACGTTAAAGATTACGAAAAAAAGAATCAACGCAAAATGCATGAACTCAACACTTAAATATAAATTGATTGTAAATTGAGACTGTAAATACGACAGGATACATGTATTAATATACTTAAAAATACTAGTTAATTTGTCGGTAATGGAAACCAAGACTCAACTCAAAAATGTCTGATAAGAAGTTTGTCTCCTAAAACTCGAGGGGAGTAAATACAAACAATATTGAAATAATAAATAACAGCTAATGAATATCAAAAGTTTAAAAAATTAAATTTATTTAATTTATATATTTAATTACGACAAATATTTAGCAAATATGTCCGAGAAAGAAATAACTAATCTAATCTAACTAAAAACTAAGACATCCTGCTTGCGGATGAGCAAACTCCTTTGGCCAATAATCAATTAATCAAATCAGTGGCCTGTCGCCTCTCGCATGTCAGTTTGGGGCGTGGCAGCTTGGCTGTTGACCGCGAAACGTGTTGACACGCAAACGCACCGGCCAATAAATAGTAATTTTCAATGTGCAACAAGCATTTATAGCTTAATTTGTTGTTGTCGTTGTTGTTGTTGCTGTTGTTGCTGCTGTTGTTGTTGTTAACGGACTGGCTGACATGTCTTGGCTAACGACCTTGTGGAAATAAGTTCAAAGCAACAAGAGCGACCCCCACAAACAAATGTCTCACGTATTTTTTTTCTGAATTTTTGTATATATTTATATTTCTATTTCTACTTAATTCAGCTGCCAACTGGCAACTGGCAACGGGCAACAAGAATCAAGGCACTTGTTGTCCAATGCATTGACCAAGTGTTTGACCATATTTCTTAACTGTTAGTGTCCGGTGGCCACTTAACGTACCAAAAGACTTGTTTTTTTCTATTTTTTTGTTGCTTTTATTATTCCTTTTTTTCAATTTTTCTTGTGTGTTTTTTGAGTGCTCTTGAATTGACTTTGCATGCTGCTTGACCAATTTCCTTTGTTGACTGGTTGACAATTGTGCCCGATTTGGCTGATTTTCTGTTCTGTTTTGCTGCAAATGCAATTTTAATTAGCCAACTTGTAGAATTGTGGCATTGTAGAACTGTAGAATTGTCAAGTGTCGGTTTTTTCTTATTAACGATGTCGTAAATTTTTAATTACAAATGCCAACAAGACAAGGCATTATGCAGATTTGATTTTGATCTCCGTCAATGAAATTGAAACCGTTTTGCAATATCAAATGGGGGCTTAATGTAAAACCCACGTCTCACTTCAGTTTACAGACAGTTTCGGGGCACAAGGGCTACAGTTTGTTGCCTTTCTACAAGTGTGCGTATTTCGCATAATATTTATTATTTTTATAAATTGCGGCTCATTAACGAATTTTTATTTTTGGAACAGTGAGTGAAATGCACTCACAGCCAAATAAGATGAATGGTCACTTAACTAAAGAGCAGCTTTCTAGCTGTGTATGTGTGTGTGGGTGGCACAATGGAGAATTGTTTCAACGAGAAAGTAATCTCTCTATCTCCTTCTCTCTGAAACTAATCTAATTGTCTGTTAAGTGCTTGGGATAACTCCAACATCTTTATTTCTTGCCCAGCGGTTAAGTAAAAGCCGCATTCGAAGTTAACAACTTCCTGACAGCGCATTTCGTTATGCAAATTGGAGCAAAAGAGAAAGAGACCATGGCCGAAACAAATGACTTAGGCAACGAACTTGACGAAGTGAAAATTAGCCTTTGAACTCGTGTGCGAACTTGAGAGCTACGCCTCAATTTATCACAGCTTATTATCGTGCGTAGCTTGTGAACAATTTCATTTACCTTTGCTGGAAATGAAAGCGTAGTCGTTCCATGTGTGTGTGTGTGTGTGTGTGTGTGACGTCCACAGTGCAATAAACCAAACCCAAAAGCTTTACGCACATTTGTGTGCATAAATCCAAACGACGTTTAACCACGCTAACTGACAATTAACGCATTATCAGGCGACATCGACGTCGACTTTGATGTCATGTGTGGGCGTTACTTTGTTTCTTCGCTGGTTACGCATACGACGCGTTGGCCGCCGACGCGAGCACATAATGATTTCCATTTATCGAACTTGATTTGCCGTGCGCGTTTATTACGCACCATTATGCACTCTCAGGTACGAATACTATACACAATGCCAGGCACAGTGTTCCCCAGTCACAATACTCGCAGACAGTTGATTGTTGATTTCAATGCTCAGTCAGTCAGTTAGTTTTGCTTGTTTTTGTTTGTTTTGGCCACGCTCTTCTGGCCGTCACAATGCCAAGGCTTTTGATATCGCTTGTGGTCCCAAAAACAGTCTCATTGTTATCCCATTACTTGGCTAATTACACATTTCAGATCGGCCAGCGATGATCAATGTTATGATTATGTCAGATTATTTCAATTGCTTGCTCAAACTCAACGGATTAGCATAAAGAGTCGGATGTGAGTAAAGAGGAGCGTGGGTGGAAGTTTGTATACAAATCGAATATATTTATACAACTGGAGTGACAATATTTGAAATATATTATGATGTATTGCAAATTAAAATATTGTGGTATATTTATCCATAAATTAGATTGTAACTTTTACATAATTCGAATTATTTAAGAGTAAAAAAATAGGAAATAGGAAATCTAGGAAACTTTAATAAATATTTTGCATTTAATTTAGCCAACTTTCAAACCAAAAACATTGTTTATAAAATATAAAAAAATCAAGGAAAATTAAATAAATATTTTGTATTTAATTTAGCCAACTTTTAAACCAAAAAAATTGAGGGACTTTTAAACGAAAATAATATAAAACATGCCACGTTGTTAGATGAATTCGTTCCCTTATCCAAAAAAACGAATCAATAGCTACTGAATTTCTTGCAACTTTTGCCAAGTAATAAAAGGTTTCTGCTTGAAGATTGCACAAATAACTTCCGTGCTGACTTTCATTAAAATATTTCTCTTGTGGCCGCCAGATAAGCAAATTTCCCAAAGGCAAAAATCTCACAAATATACATGTATTTATACTTCTCATATGAGTGCATGTCAAAGTGGCTGACCAGACTCGTTACGGGTACTCAGAGTTGTATTCGTACTCGTACTTTAGTTTAGGCAGCGGCAAAAAAGGGAATGAACAACCTGAGATTGACTTTGTTGGTTTGCCGATTGTTGTTGTTGCCGTTGTTGTTGTGCTTAGCTACAAAGCAACAAGCCGCACAGCGTTAACAATAACTGCAACATGAGCATGGCTAGCAACAAAAACAGCAACAACAACAATAACAAAGGCTGTCAGGCAACAACTCGGGAGCATTATGCAACCGATTGCAGCGTCTGAGATCGGAGAAAAAAGCTAGCGAAATGCAACTAACGATGAGGACAGCAACTTGAACAACAACATATACAACAGCAACAGCAACAGTTTCAACTTGAGCTGCTTTCTACGAGTATACGAGACACGAGGCTGACTTGTTGGCCGAGTGGGAGAGACAGTGGGACAGTGAGCTAATTTCGAATTCATTCAGCTGCCAAACGTTGGCCATAATCGCCAGCTCATTAATCAAGCAGCCTTTCGGCGCCTCAATGCAACGGTTGCTTGCAACTCACCAAATGGACAGCAAGTCGAAGTGGTTTTGCAATAGTTATAAGAGTATCTACTACTACTACTATTGCTACTAATTTTTCTACTACTCTATCAGAAGGTGTCTTACAATGATAATGTGCTCACTACAGCCAGTTACTTAATTATCTACATATTTTTATTACTACTAATATTTCAATCACAATTCCTACCACAAGTTCTGATTCATCTACTCTTATTACTGATAGAGTATCTATAACTACTACTAGTGCTACTACTTTTTCTACTAGTCAACTAAAGATGTTTACAATGATAATGTGCTCACTTCAGTAAGTTTCTTTTATTGCTATTAATATTTTAAGCACAATTCCTACTACAAGTTCTCATTCATCTACTCCTATTACGACTAATATATCTAATACTTTCTAGATATGTCCACTATTATTTCCTATTTTATTATGATCCCTTTTTCTACTATTTCTACTACTTTTATATCTTGTGTCACAATTGCTTTAACCACATTTTAATTATGCAGTCGGCTTCAAAAATGCATTCATTTTGTTCAAATTTTGAAAACTTCATCAACTTGCTATTTGGCCAAAGCTCTTCATCGAGAGCATACGAATAATGCACATTCATTGCACAAATCGTTTGCTTTTGTTATTGTTTTGCTTTTGTTTCTTTTTCTTTATGGTAATGTTGCATTGGCCGCAGGTTGCCAAGCCCAGGGAACTGGGGATTGTTTTGCTTCGAGTACTGCTGCCGCTTTAAAGGCGATTGCCAATCGATTGCAAGCAACTTTGGACGTATTTACATACAAGCAAATAAAAAGCAAATGGGTTCCGTAAGTTGCCAAGGCTAAGTTCTTATCCCTCTCAATGCCTAACGACTCGTAAATAATTTGCAATACAGTTAAATGTGAAAATTTTCTTAGCAAACTCCTTGCCTTCCAATTTGCAACGCCTTTTTTCAATCGTAAATATTTTTCCTGTTTGCGAAAAATTCGTTATGCCCATTTAGACGGCTTCCATAGTGGCAGACCGAGGAAACCTGCACCTTTATTTCTATGTACATATTACGGGATATACTTGTATTTGATTTTGTTGTAGTATTTTATTAAATTTGTTGCGCCTGACCTTTGTGTGGGGCCTATCGATTGAATGTAGAGGTGGGAGTGCCGTGCGACGCCTTGTGTTTGCCTTTATTTTCGTGGCAGCAGCAGCAGGAGAAGAAATATAAATTACAATGAAAATTTTAAGGCGTTGCCTTCATTGTTTGCTCAGATATTGAACGAAAATTTCACTGCACGAATCGAATTTTCATCGAATGAAAAGCAACAGAGAGGAGAGTGCAATTAAAGTTCATATTTGGCTGAAAATCTAAGTTTGAAAGTTAACTTTTGACACTTGAAAACCGAAATCTGAATCATTTCCCTGGCAAAGTTTGTGGCTAAAGTCTTTTGTTTTGACTAAGCACTTGGAGGAAAAAAAACGAGGTCAGCTTTTCGCGCTGTCAATGAGAATACGAGCATATTTCCCGCGTGCGGTTGATTTCTAGCATTCAAGTTAATTCAAAACAAGCCACAAAAGTTGCCAAAAAATGAAACTGAAACAAAAATTAACCCATTCATGCCGCAAATTAGAATAAATGTTTGCTTGATGGAAGGTCTCTCAGGCAAAGTGCCGCCATTAGTAAACGAGAATTGCAAACAACAAATACAAAATAATTCAATTGTTGTTGCTGTGATGTTATGCTCCATAGCCAGAGGCCATTTGTTGATGTTGTTGTTGCCGTTTTGTGGCATGAGTCAAAGTTTTTCTTGCGGGCGAAAAATAATTGCCAAATCGCGGACACACTTGGAAAATGTCTTTTGAGAGTGTATGTGTGCGTGTGTGTGTGTGTGTGCGGGTTTTGCGGTGATGTTGCAATAAACCACAGCGCATTTCATTTTTTTCAAGCTGAATTATCACACATAAATCACGAAGAGAGAGAGACAGAGAGAGAGAGAAAGATCGAGACACTGAGACTCTTTGCCTGTCATGACATTTCACTTTCATTTCCGAAGTTTGTGTCTGTCTTGCATTCAAATCATTACTTTTTTGTGCTCAACTAAGTGCATAAGTGACTCCAACTGTAAAGCCCAACGATCCATTGGCATCATAACATAAAGCAAAGAGAGCTCAATAATAATAACTATAAAATTCACTTGCACTCACTTCGTGTTGCCGCCCAGTTTGCCAATTGAATTTAAATATATATAAATATGCAATAAAAATATATATATATACAGTAGCGAGGTAAAAGAAAGTGAACACTTATAATGGAAATAAGTCACGTTCATGTTCATGGCAAAAGTCACAGACATATAAAGTGTTTTCTGTGTGGGTTTCATGTGAAATTCAATTGCTGTTAACCCATTAAAAAGCATGAAAAATTAATTTAAATAAATTACAAGAAAGAACACTTAATGGAAGAGTGAAAGACATTAACTCAAAGCAACAAGTGCAATTTCTGGAACATCGAAGATGAAGGTAATTTAATTGCAGGGTATATACCCTATATTAATGAATATACTTAAAAAACGAAAAAATTAAATCAGCAAAGAGTTTACATACCAAATTAATAGACAGTTAAAAGGAAGAACTTTAATATTAAGAGTATCAATATAAATATACATTCGAGTCATCACTGGTTATTTAAGCGATAATCAATTGCGGATTTATGAATTAGCATTACTTTACACCTCATTGAATGCCTGAGTGTCATTTGCTATTAGAGACAATCAACTGTCAATTTAATGTCACCAACTGCCTGTCATCAACTTATCTGACTGCTTTTTATATAAGCCGATTTCCGCACGTCCTTGACTTTAAAAATTTGATTTTATACACATATTTGACAGCTAATTACATAACAAGCAATGTAATTAAACACGAGCTCTACAGTAGTTGCCGCCTTAGAGACTGAGACTGAGACAGAATCCGAGTCAGACTCAGAGTCTAATCTCTTTATCACACGGCCAATTAATTTTGATTAGATACAGAGGCAATGCATGGAAAACTCGTACAAAATTTATAAAAGTACAACAAAAGCAAACATTAAAGCAAATAGCAACAACGAGAGAGTGGCAAACGAAGCGCAACTAAAGCGAATGTTGATAAGAAACAAAATGCGAGTAAGCGGAAGACGAATCGCTACATAGATACACATAAACAAATCGAATAGAAAACTAAAAAAAAAATAAAAGCAATAAAAAAACCTTACAAATTATGATGTAACAATGAAAGTGCAGCAAACATTGAAGAAACCAATCAAATGGTCGACACAGAAACGTGTTTAATGCGCCCAATATGAATAACAATTGTTTTGGAACTTCACCTTTTAATGTTCAAAAGATCGGATCTGATCGTACGTCAGATATCGAATGTGATCATTGTCTTCACATCTAATTAGGATAAAATATTCGCGTGATCGGTTTGGATTATATCCCATAAATTTAGTCATGTTTAAGTGTCCCTCTGATCGTTCTTCTCACCTTTCATTTTTACAGGGTATGCTTGAGATCGGATCTGTTCATTGTGATCATTGATAAAGAGCCTTAAATTTAAAATGTATAGAATAACCAGAGATCATTTCCTACGTAATTGATGTAAATAGTATTCGCCTGAGATCGGAAATGATCATTGTCCTCACGCTTTATAAATTCGCATTACACTTTTTATATAAATACTTCGTATATACATCTGAGATTGAATACGCTCACTGCCCTCACATTTACTTCGGAAATAATATTCCTAAGATCATTCTAAGATCGAATATGATAATTTAATTTGTAAACGATATCCCGAAGATCGTTTTCATATTTTTTAAAGCTGATCGTTTGCCTCATATTTCATAAATCTGAATCTTATCTAAAATGATCATTTTCGTCACACATCAGATTTACATATCTCTAAGATTGAGCCTAAGCTTTCCCTCACATTTCATTAGGATGGAATACGTCTGAGATTGATCCTGATTACTTTGACTGAGAGTAGACTGATCACTATTGATTTAGGTGTTTCTAATATTGTAATTAATTGCACTCGCACTTACCTCCTCGTTGAGTATCTCCTGCATGTCCAGGCCATGTGTTGCATTCGGCTCACTGCCCACTGACCACATCCTCAGCTCATGGGGCGCTCCCTTGAACAGACCCTGCGTGGCGCGCAGCGTGAGATTCATGTGTTGTCCGAAGGCGCTGAAGGAGACGTTGTGTGATTTAATGGCGCTCACGTCGCTGCCAAATAAATGATTGCTGCCTCCGGCGGCTGCCTGCTGCTTGAGCTCACTGTAGTAGGCATTTTTGCTTAGATCCTTCTTTACATGATGGGGCGGCAGGGGCGTTGGATTCCCCAGGGATTCACCGATGCTGCGTCGCTTGCGCTGGAGACTAGCGTGGGGCGTGTGATGCAGCAGCTGGACGAGCTCATAGTCAGGCACTGCGTCGTGTGTGTCCACATGGAAGACTGAATGCAGTTGCTCTGGCGACATTTGTTTGTGCAGCTAACGGAGCGTGAAGGAAAGAAAAGAAAGAGATGTAAACATGTGTGTAAATAAACAGAGATCGCCTCTGGCAAATAACAAATTGTAGCAATTGTTAAACAATTAATTGAAAAATTATCAATGATTCAAAGCAATAAAGGCACGCCATGAGCACAAGTGTTTATACGGTTTGTACTCGTACTTATTTACGGTTGTTTTGTTTGCACGGGCACACTCAAGTGGTCTAGAGATTAACGACTCAGCTGAGTTGAACCGAACTGAGCCGAGGTTTGTCGGTCGCAGTATCTCGCGAGTATCTTCAGCAAGTGGGTCAGGGTCAGATTCAGAGTCAGAGCCAGAGTTTCTATGTGTATGAGGCCTGAAGAAACCCAAACTAATACGGTTTAAATTGCTTGCGTGTATCTTAAATCTTAAATTGGAAAACACTCTTATCGCCAATGCGTGTTTACTCGCACAATAACTTGTATGGAGAGTCCCCACACAAGAGTATTTCAATTAATATTTTATTTGATTGTTAATGCGAATATAATTTACACGCTATTGTCGTTGTTTGATTTTTAATTAATATTTTAGTAATGCATGCTATTTATAGTTTTATATTAATTTTAATGTGTTGATGTGACTGAAAATTGTTTAATCCGACTATATAAATAGATGATGAAAAAATGCCTTTTCTTTGTAAGTTTTTTCAATAAACATTTAATAAAAAGAAACTATAATTTAAGTTTCTTCACCTATTTTTCTAATATTTTACTTAAACTTTCCGTACTTTCTTCTTGCCACAGGTTAGAGTTTTAAAAGATACTCTATCATTTTAAGTTTTTATCCCATTTATTTGCATTACATTAGCAAACTACATAATAAAAGAATTTCTTTAAGCTTTATAATTTTCTTAGTTTATAACTATTTCTTAAAACTTCTACTATTAATAATCCTTCTATTTCCTTCTTTTTCTCAGTAATTTACCAATTTTAATCAATACCACGACTTGTTTTGGAGCTGTTTATCTAAATTTCGCTTAGTAAGGTAATATAATTCATATAATTTTTTTTGTCCGCTATTCGATTTCCATCATTTACTTGATTTTTTATCTAAAACCGCATTTCCGTCTATTCGGAATATCGTTAGCAACGAAATTTATCGCATGCATTCCAAACAACAACGGCAACAAATCGACAATTCAACACAAAAATTTGTTACAGGGTCAAAGCAAACTAGAATTTCCTTTAACAAACACAGGCCACAAGCCGGCGGATAAATACAAAAGACTTAGACAACGAACTTGCTTAAAGTACCATGCCACAATGAATGAAGAAAAAAAAGTCTGGCTGGCAATTTAGGCAAATTTCTTGAATTTTGAAGCACCATAAATGGCTCGCCGCATCGGAATGGGTCAAAATTGTACAGCAAATGACGACAGCAACAGCACAAAGTAACAACAGTACAACAACAACTACCGAAAGTCAGAAGATGACAAGGTAAACAACATGAGGTCTGCCAGAGCATGGATGAAATTGTTGTCGTTGTTGTTACATTTTTTTTTGTGTATTGTATAACAGTTAGCGTGATAATTCTGTTTTAATTGAAATGCAAGCAACGGCCGTCGAAATGAGTGGCTCGAATGAGGTAAATGAGTCGAATGCGACAGGTGAACAAACGCGCAAAGAGCAGAAGCAGAAGAAAAGCAGACAGCAGACAATGCCAAAGAGTTTTTACTTTCATTTGAAACGTGTTTTGACCACAGACAACAGCAGCCGCAACAGCAACTGCAGCTACAACAACAACGGCAACATCTCTTGGGGGTCGACTGCAGATTGAGCAACTTTTGTCCATTGAAAGTGAAACTGCTAAGCTGATGACGCGCCAAAAGTTTCCTCTCCACTTTGAGTCAGTCTGAGTGCAAAATGAGTGTTGTGAGTACTCGTTTTGTGAGTGTATTGCTGCTTAGGGCTTCCTGGCTGAACAGTTGGACATTTGGAAAGCTGAATGCACCTGCAGCAATTTGCAATATGCAAATCTCGAATGAGGCCACACCCAAACACCAAACACCAATCAACACTTGGGGTCTGTTGGTTCATACATTGATAGATGTAGATCAAGATTTGTCCGAGTGCAAGGGGGAGGGGGCATGGGGTAAAGGGGAACAGCCCTTGCTGCCAATTAATTGCAATTAATGAGAATCAACAGCAAATTATGCAAAACCGTCGCCATTTGATGAACAAGATCAGCGGCAGCGATTAAACTGAGTATTTTTAACAGGGATGGAAGCAAAATTCGTTGGATAAATAAAGTTCACGTGAACCGGTTTGTATGGATTCGTTGGCACAAAAAGAATAAAGTAATTTATTAAATTATATTAAAATTATTAAATTACATCAAATTAAAATAATTTAATGTGCCTATTATTAATATTGAATCAATAAATAAGATTTTAAAAATGTTGAAAATGAATGATTTCCATATAAAATAATCTTCTATTAAGAGAGTTTTATATTAAAATTAATGATTTTTACACAAAAGAATGTCCTTTTAATTTAATTTAATTAATTGTAAATTCATTTAATAGCATAAAATTAACAAATGAGAGTTTTAAAATAATAATGTTCTCTAAATTTAAATTAAATTCATTTGAAGTGAATGGAATAAGATTGATAAAATAATAATGGAAGATTTTCACAACAACTGACATTTATAGGTAGAGTTTTCTAGCAGTCAAATTGAGACACTCTAGCAGACTACACTCCTAAGAACAAGGTGAACTTGTCGCAGCTTAAGAGCTGCATGAACCAGTGAACTGAATCCCAGTTAATCATTCATCGATGGCTCACATCAACTGCGACTCGACTCCGACGTTGACTGCGATTTGTCCAAGCGGCGCGCGCTTTAATTTTCGACGGGGTGCAATGACGGATATTGTGAAATTTGTGTTTGTAATTTGTATGGCTAGCTAAGTCCGATGTAGCTGTTGTTGTTGCTGATTGTTTTTGCTTGTTGTCCGCTGCTGGTTGTCCGGTGGTTGTTGTTACTGCTGCTGCTGCTGTTTTGTGCGCGCAATTACTGAAATTGTGTGATTACTCATACGCCCGATATAACCGGCATGGTGAGTACGTCTGTGACTCTGACTGCGACTACTTAAGTGCAGCAACAACAAAGACAACAGCAACAGCAACAGCAACAACAACAACAATAACAACCAACAACTACCAACAACTTTGTGGCAGCCAGCAAGTCAAAGTAAAAGGTGTAGCCGCCATATTAGCGCAAAAAGTGTGCTTCAAATTGGCTGCGGGGAGGCCAATACTCTTTTTATGGCATACACACACTTATCTCGCACACTGTTGTGCGTTGTTGTGTGTCGCTATATGTCGTGTGCGTTGTGCAATTTTCTAGCCCGGTCAAAGTCAACATCAACATCAAAATCAACGCCTCTCAATACGAACGAATGCTCGGAAGAGTGTCACTCGACCTTTTGCTTACCAACCATACAAAGAAATTATATTCACTTCAACTGCGGACAGACCGACAGACAGACAGACGAAGAAACAGAGAAACAGACTAATGTTAATAATATAACTACTCCGTATGTCTTTTCGTTGCTGTTGTTGTTGTTGTTTGTTTTTTGGGAGCTTTTCGTTGGGTGTCTTGACCTTGCCGCACCTGACAAGCGCCGGAAATTAGCAAATGCTTCTGCTGGAGCCAAAATTGTGTTCTTTTTGTTGTTGCTATTTTTTTGTTTATGCACAAAATTAACAAAGTGTGAAAAGTTCAGTTTGAAATACTCGTTGGTACGACGAATTACCTATGACTTGGGCTCTGTTTAATTGCAGACCATAAATGCTAAACCTTAAGTGTTTGCTTTTCCGCGAAACACTTTCCGATCGGGAACTCCATAACATCTTTTATTATGAGTGTCATAAAATTCATTACAATTTTGAAAAGGGAAAATATGCCTAGTCAGGCCTGCTCTAAAAATCTCTAATAAAAAAAGTCATTAAAATTAAAGCATTCCCAAACAACCCAAGCAACCAATGCTTTTGAGATTTAAAAAACTTGCAGTTATTGCAGTTTAAATTTATATTTTTAATATAATATCAAATGCAATTGTCTTTAATAACCTCTAGACATTTGCTAAACACTCCTGAATATCTAAGCAACTCTGATCTACAAAGCTATAAAAGTGCAAAAGAATGCAAATGTCCAAATGTCAAGTCATTGTTGATAGATTTGACAAGGTGTTAAATTTATTGAGTTACATAAAATTTGTTTGATAAATTTGTTAATTATGCAAAACATACTTCAAATATATAACTTTGTTGTCATTGGAAATAAATTGAGGGCAGTCCATTTTTGTGACTTCGAAAATGTGCTTAAAAAACTTAAATCTCTGACATTTATGGAACCCGACATTTTAAACATTTGTTTTCAAAAGCAATTCTCATATAAAAATCTCTAGAGATTTGCGAAACACATCAGAATCTGTGGAATTCTTATAATCTTTAACTCTAGATATTTTTAGCGATTGCAATGATTATTTTATAATAGTTATGTTTGGGCTCTTTCTCACCCAAACACACACACATATTGAATATAGCACTGTCGGGAACGTGACCCAAGACTGAGTGAAACCAAAAGATAAAGCCAAGCGTGACAGACAGTCACAGCAGCAACAACAACAACTACAAGCATTGGTAACTACTGTAACAACAACAACAACAACAAGCGCAACGAATCGTGCCACACAAATTTCAAACGCCAAAAGTTCTTGATTTCACAATTAAAAGGCTTAATTCATTTGGCCAACAACAGCAGCTCATATTCCCGGCCAAGATCTAAGGAGTTGGTGTAGGAAGAGGAAGAGGAAGAGTCAGAGCAAGACGAAGACAAATTCATATTTTGTTTGGCAGCACATAAAATATAACTAGATTAACAACAATAACAACAATTAACTGCAATCTGGCTGACTCATGCAGTTATAACGAATCGATTCTTGAATTTTGTTACTGCCAGTTGTTGTGGTTGTTGTTGTTGTTGTTGCTGTTGTTGTTGTCTTTGCTTTGCCTTGTTGGTTACCATAATTTTTATGCTTGGCTGCAATTTGAAGGGCCTCGTCATAGTTTGTTTTTTTTTTTTTTTTTGCCATTTTGTAGTTGTTTCCACGCAGCAAAAAAAAAACAACAACAGTCAACTTTAATTGCAGTTAAAGTCGCAATCGAATACTAAGTCTGAATTTGTGCTGAATTGTTGCAAGCAACAGCAGCATCTCTGGTAATGGCCAAAAACGAAGGAGACTGAAACCATTTTTGGTCTAATATGGATGTGTCAAGGAAGCAAACTGAGATGTGTCTGAAAACAGAGCCAAAGTTCTAAGAGATCGATTAAGATTTTTTGTGTTTGTCTAGAAAACACTTTAAAGTAATTTTGACTTTTGATTACATTGTGTTACAGACTAAATCATGCTTCTAAGATCAATAGCATGTTTTGTCTATACACTAAAAATTTAATATATTTTTTAAATATCATTCAGATATTAATATCATACTAAAGTCAGATTTATGCAGAGAATTGCAGTTGCTTTCTTAAGACAACTTGATTGGCACTGTTCTATTCTTAGAACATGTTTTATTTGATTTGAAAACAGCGCAAAATAAACTTGATTAAAGCATTTCTTAAACTTGTTTCAATTGAAGCTGATGTTACTGTAATTTTGACACCGGAATTTCTTGATTGTTCAGCTCAAAACTGTTCAAATAATAAATCCCAAGTCTCTTTGGAAAACCATAAAACAAAAGCATAATAAAAACAATAAGCAAATGCAGATAACCAAGCAGAGAAAAAAAGAGAAGATGAAGGGGGAAATATATGTAAGAAAAGCAATCAAAAGGCAAATGTTGAAATAATTACAAGAACTTTTTACGTTCGACCTTGGCCATAATTCGTTGGCGAAGCTTTTTCTTTGAGACAAAAGCTGAGCGTGCGTTTGGTTTTCAATGAGTGTTGAATACGTACGACTACACTCAACTGTATTTATGAGTACTTGTTTTGTTATTAACAATGCCATTTGTACCTTGCAAGTGTGGGTGAGAGAGAGAGATAGAGAGAGAGAGCGAGCGAGTGAGATGGAATGAGCTGAAGTCATAGACTGATTCCACCGCATTGTTTGTTGCTCGCTTAAAATAGTTTTGTAATTTAATTAATATACAAAAAATATATTTAAATGCCAATTACGCACAAATGCAAATGACAATGAAATTGACTTCTTGGCGGTCGTTGTTCATTCAAGTGTCAAATATAACCGTTAACTGCCTTTGTCTTTGCCCCCCAAAAATATAAAGGTTTCATTGCATTGAATTGATTGATGAGTTATTCGGCTTTAACCGAAAAACGTGATTAACATTAACGTGGCTAGCATTACGAGTACTTACATCTGGCAGTGCCTGGCATATTGTACTGGCCAATAGGAGCGTTGTGATTGGGCCCAGTAATGAGAACATTGTGTGTTGTGTATGAGTATGTGAGCTTAACAAACTTAAACTGCAAAGAAATGAAAGAAAAACAGCAAAATAAATATAAATATGAAATAAAATATTATTTATGATAGGACACAAATTTTAACAAATAATAAAAGCTAAGACAATAAATATAATAGTTTACAAGTTTAAATGAATACAAATAACGATTAAATTATATTAGTAAAAAATTGTAATAAATAATAAAAGCAAAAATAATAACAAGATAAATATATAAATTTCTTTAAATATAAATAATGAATACAATTATACTAGCTAAAAAATGTTAATAAATAATTAAAGCTAAGATAATAAATACAATAAATTATAAATTTATATTAATACAAATGATGAATAAAATTATATTAGTGGAACAAATAAAATTAAATATCAATTACGCAAATATTAATTTCATGTTTAAATTAAAATCGGATTTTATTTATTTGATTGCAAATCTTATTCAAAACGCACCCCGCTTATAGCCAGTTGCTTTTGGCCATTTCCACTCTGCTCCCTTTGGTCACGCTCAAATGGTCATTATGTCTGTAAGCCAACTTCTGTAGTGGCATCCTCTGGCTAGTCAGAAACTGTTGCAACTCTAAAGCTGTTGCTGTTGTTGCTTGTACAATTAATAATTAGTATTTATTGTACAAAACCTACTTTTCTGGCCCGCTGGCTGTAATTAATTGTTGCGTAAGGCCAAGAAGTTACAGGCAGCTGCCACAACAACAACAGCAGTAAAGAGCAGCACTGTTAATGTTGTTGCTGTTGTTGTTGTTGTTACTGTACATCCGTCCGGGCGTAAATGCCATCGAATGCGGCTAATTGTCAATAATGATGCAGCGATGCGTGGCAAGAGGCGGCAGCATCCACATCGACAACGACATGGCCAGACCTTTGACAAACCAACTGAAAACAAACAAAACTGCCCAGCAACAAAACCAACAATAACAACAACGACAACAACAACAACGACAGCAGCTGTTGCATTTTGCAAGATCGACTCTTACAACAAATGGCATGACATTTGTCTTTCTGATTGTTGCAGCTGACGGGGAACAGAGGCAGAGAGGGACAGAGGGTGGAGACGACAGGCAACATGCAACATGCAGTGGCATTTTTTGGCATATCAATTTTTAGGGCAATTGACAGGCAAATCTTGCTGCAACTTTCTTAGTTGCCGTTGCTGATGTTTTTCTGTCTGGATAACGCAATGACAACTGAGAATGAGATGTTGCAATTTCCAAAACAGTGAAACATCGATATAGATACCAAAATAAACTAGTGACAGAGTAAAGAGCATGGTCTATATAGTGAAATATTTTCTGAAATTTATTGAATTTATTATAGTCGAGCAATAGCTGTGGCAAAAATTGTTTACTTATTTTTTTTTTAAGTTTTAAAAATAGTTGAGTTTAATGAATTAAAATATTTAAATTTAAGCTTATTCCAAGCACCACAATCAACTAAAATTTTGCATAACAATTACTTGACTAACAGTATATGTAAATAAAATAATTATAATTATAATTCTTATTTTTTCATGTTTATTAAAAGTTTTATATCTACGAGCTAAGGTGACATTTTTATAAACAAATTTTATATATAAACTTTATAAACTTTCACGATTATTTAAACGGTAAACAATTGAAATGATAGATAAACATAATATGCCCATGTGGGCGTTTCGACAACTGCAGCTGTGCCCTGTGAAACCAGGCCAAGATTATCAGTTTCTCTAGGACAAACATCCCCCCGGCTAAACGCCTCAGCGTTGCAATTACCGCAAGCCCAGAAAGTGAAATTTTCCCAAAACATTTAATTGTAAATTATTGGCAGTTTTTCGACGATTTTGCTTTATACGGAGAGAAAAGCAAAACATAGAAGCGAGACACGTTCGGTTTTTGGAGGCGTGCATTTGGCGTCAAATGTGCTGAAATTGAATGAGTTTTCACTCGACAAGCAACGTTTGGGTGGGGTCTTTTTTTTTCGAGTCCAACCCAAAGGCAATGCCCAGTTAGAGATGAAGACATTAGTGGGTCAGTTTAAGGTTAATAGCAACCGTGCAGATGTAATTAATCAACTTGGCTAGCAGAGAATTGGCCACGAAACAATAAATTCAAAAGGAAACTAAACGAAAGACTTAGGCAACGAACCTGTTGTATTAAGCTATTAATTATAATAAATTTGCTGAACTTTACAATATAATATTTGAAAAGAATAACTATTTATCAATAATTCGACTGCTCTTAAAAATGTTCTTCATACTAGAAAGTGATAACAATAAAATGCAAAATCAAGGCAATTCTCTGAAAAGGTAGCATATTAAATATTTAGAATTTACATGAAATTTTTCCATAATTCAAGAATTTTTCCACGAAATTTGCATATTTGTTGAATGTTGAATGTTTTACTTTGTCAGCACTGCAAAGTCGTCTAAGTCGCCGTCAAGTTCACTAAGCTTCGCCCTAAGGGCAAATGGCTTGCTCGGCTTTAATTGGCCCTCAAAAACAAATGTAAGTTCAAAGCCAGCAAGTCAGCTAAATGGGCAACAACACTCGCATAAATTGTGTGGATAACCTTGGGCAAGACTTTCACCTGAACGGAGCCACAAACAATAGAAGATCAGAAAAAACACACATCATCAAAACGGAATTAATTCATCAAGGTGTCAAATTATGACGAATTTTAAATTTGAAGCAACTGAAAACGAATGTCAACGAGAAGCCGAAAAAGATAAGGAAATCGAGATGCTACCGAAAAATGAAAAAATGTTTGGGATGAAAAGATTGCTAGACTATTAAATACCCTGTTCATAGTGGTAGTTGAAGAGATTCTACAAAGCAAATGTTTTATATTTCTCTAGCTAATTTGTACCTTTGGCATACCCTAATATTACACTCGATTATAGGTCATAAGGCATATTGAAATATTTATTTAAAACTCGTAAACGTGACGCGCTCATTTTGTTTGTCGTTAAACACGAATTTTACATAAATATTTAGTAAATACAGTTATGCGGCAAACGAAACAGAAATCTAAAAATCAAATTCAAATTCAAAAAACCAAAAGAAACTTGTAGTTTTTGTTGTTTTGGCCATATTGTCAATGTGATGTTTGCCGTTTGCATAATTAAGGTCGATTAGGGTTATTTCTTATATATTATACTTGTATTCAGATGATGATCATGATAATGATGATGATGATGATCAAATGAATCTTGAGCTCAAGGTTATGGTTATAACAGTGCCTGACAGTTGCAGTAAATCAGAGCTTTCTGAACTTGCACAACTCACAATAAGACCATATATGATTTTATATATATACCATATATTTATTTATATCTTTATATATGTGTTTTCATTTTCTTATAGTTGTGGCATCGCGTGCACGACCAGCTGTACAATTATGTAATAGACATCAAATGGCAACAGCTTTCTCAGCTCGGCGCAGTTTGCAATGTTTGCCGTCTGTTTGTTGAAGCAATTAAGCTTTGAGGGGGCCACCAATTTAAAAGCCGTCACCAAACACAGAAGCGCTAAGAAAGCCAACAGTTAAATCGTTTTTGGCCACATTTCAAGCTAAAAGTGTGGAATTATGCCAAAAAGCATTGAAAGAAATATATTCAACACAGCCGACACGCAACAGGAGATGGACAGAGGGGTTGAGAGAGGGAGATTGAGAGGGAAAGAGATAGGCAGAAGAGAGGTAGGCAGTCAAAAAAAAAAGCCAGTTGCATTGTCAGCTTCCGCATAATTATGGCGACACAGACACACATAAATATTTAACAGTGTGTGCGTCTGTTTTTTGCCAGTCCGTTTCTGTTTCTGTATCTGTTGCATTTTGTTTATTGTCTGCTTATGGGAATTTTTGATGGCTTTTTGCTTTTGCTTTGGGCATTGTCTCTTTCATTTTGGCTTTCTTCACCACCAATTCGCTGACACAACAACGAGCAGCGTCTTAAACTGGAGGCGTCAGCGCTTTACTTGAATTGACATTGACAGTTGACCAGTGCCATAACCAAAGCCATAGTCATAAACATAGCCACTGTCCGTCTGCTGTTTTCCTCTCTTGGCCATCTGCTGCTGCTGCTGTCTCTCTGTCTCTCTGTCAGCTGTCGTCGGCATTGTGCTGATATCATCGCCGGTTTTGTCCACACCTGTGCACTCTCGGCTACTTAGTTGCCTATTTGTGCACATTGCTTGATAATGAACTTATTTAATTTTTTTTTTTTTGATAACTGCTGAGCTGTGCAAAATGCCTTTGGGCATTTGCCACAGCCGTCAAACAGGGCGCATGAGTAATGGACTTTTCAGCAGCTGTGATCGGTTAAGTAATGATTACGACCGAAGTTTTTAGTTTAACACATCAAATGTATATGTTGGTGTTAACTTGTATAGAAAGTTATATAATGGCTAAGATAATTGAATAATGTAATCACAGCCTTTTTAAAACCAAGCGAAGCTGGCAAACAAGCATGGGATTTGTATTAAATATTTTAAATAAAAAGTAAAAGTAAAAGTAATGCAGACCTTCAACTGTTTAATTAAATTTTATTTTCAAACTACTTATATTCTCAACAATAAATATCAGAAAGAAGGCCTTTAGCAGCTTCTTTGCATACAATAATTAAACTCAACAGATTCGGATTTTTAACCCATTTAACTTTTATTTTATATAGTTTCCATACTTTCCATACAAATCTCAAAAGTTTTTCTCATCCTTATTTTGCAAGAAACATTATATTGCATAAATATTGTGAACAGAAGACCTTCAGCAGCTTCTTTCAACGTTTTTTCACATCCTTAACCATCTGAAGACATGTAAATGCGGCTTCTCTGGTCTTATCTCGAAATGAATTCCCCAACTCCCACACAAATCACAACATTATCTAGTTTGGAGCATAACAAACTGACATAACAGAGTTCAACAGCGAACGTTTTGCAAACGAAACCAACAAAAGATAATAAATTTGATTCCTCGGTTAACAAGTTGCAGTTGCAACAAGTGTCTGTGACCTGAACTCTTTGCATTTGCTTAACTTTTCAAATCAGCTGCAATTTTGTGTGAATATCTATGTATGTTTGTGTGTGCGTGTGTGTAAGGGCGAGCGAGCATTTTCCATTGTTTTCATGCCGAAACAATGGATCATTGGGAACTTGCACCTTGAATGTGTGTTGAAGACCTGCTGACAGCTCTAGCGTGGCTGCAATCAGCTGTGCAAATGTTTTACAATTGGGAGACAACCAAAAAACCCAACTCAAATACCGAATTGATGTTTCTGATTTCAATGTGTTGAATGTGTCAAGCCCAGAATAATTTCAGTATTTGAATTTCAAACCAGTTCTGGGCACAAAGAATTGAAAATGTATGGAAAATTTTTAATTTATTAAGACGTCTGCCAAAAATATAAATGCTAGAGAACCATCAATTATAAAACATTTAAATTCATAAAAGTTGCGTGAGTAACGCTGGCGACACGTTGCGTATACGTAATTCGCCAGCAACAAAAATGCTTAAATTAAGTAAATATTTGTTTGTTAAACAGACACGTTTCGGAACTGCCATTAAAATAAGCAAATATTGAACAAATTTGCGAAAAACCAAAGAAAGATTTTAGAAAAAAATGGCAGATAATAACAAGAAACAAATAAACAATATTACGTATACGTAATGTGTTCAGTTAATTAACTAAAAGAAGCGCAACAAAGCAGACGCCGCGGATAATTAAACTCCAGCCAAAAAAGAAATGCCAAAAACTACACACATAATTTATTTATTTATTTATTTATTTGGCCATAGAATAAACAGCAGCAGCAACAGCCCAAAAAAATAAAAGCAGCAAAAACCAACTGCAAATACTTGAAAAATAATTTCGGAATTAAAATTATTCGTTGCAGCTGCAATTGTTGTTGCTCTTGTTATAATTTTCCAGCTGTTGTTATAACATGCAATACAACAGCAACAACAACTACATAACTTGTAATTGCGTGCAGCATTGCGGTCGTCGTTGCCGTTGTTGTTGTTGTTGCCGTTGCCTGTCGGAAAAACTGTAGACCGCAAAATGAAAGTGAAATTGAAATTGAAATTGAAGAAGACGTCAAAAGCGCACTGCGAATAGCTTAGCAACAATAACGTGTTTAACTATTATGCAGCATTTGTTTATGATTTTCGTAATGGCCAAAACAATTACATTTATGACATTTCCAATTTCCATTTGTTTATTGTTATTATTATTTTGGCATTGCACTTTTTGTTCTACTAAGTGATATTTTTTTTTGAATGTGTCAATGAAAGGCACAGCGAATAACAACAATAAAAACTATACATATATACTAAAATAAAATAAATAACAAAATAAAAGATGAATTAAAATAAAAGTGGACACTGTCGTCGAGCTGATGAACGATGCCGATCACAGCGAATTCATCGAATTCACAGCTGACAAGGTTTTGTATTGAAAACCTACGATAAATACGAAATACGAATTCGAGTACAAAGCAAAAAGAGCCAGAGATCATTTGCCTTATAAACAAACATTGTCTGAGGCGGCGTGTTTATAGAATTCGAATTCGAAGGCATAGAAAGTTGCAAATCTACTGTTACAGTCTGATTGGAGCTCAGATCATTATGCATACAAGTTAAAAGCTAGCTCAATGTGCAGCTGAAAGCTTCCCGTTCGCTCTCTTTCCCTCTGTCTCTTTCTGTCTTTGTCTGTCTTTCACTGGGCTTTGTTGCAATACACAAGCTGCAATAATTGCAACAATAACAGCGTGGAGAGCAGAGTAAAGCGTATCGGGCAATAATAACTGTAGCAATATTACCAAATCGCTACAATCGAAGCCTGAAAACGGCCCAAAAGTCCAACAAAAGAAACCAACAACAACAACAATGAGATAATAACGTGCTGAGTCAAAAAACAACAACAAAAAAGAAACGTTTTAAATGCATTTATTACTAAGTACTCATATACATATATTTAAAGCAACAAATTAAATAAAATGAACTAAATTCAAATAAGCAAAAAATCAACTCAAGCAATTAAGAAACAAGCCCACTTTTTGAATAGCCCTGGAAAATCTCGCAAAGCTATACGAATTTCTAGTACGATTTGGTTTTTTTTTTTTCAATTAGCAGCTTTAGGTAATAATTAAACGAATTTAATATTTAAAAAATGTGAAGGTTTAAATTTAACAAACGTGTCTGCAAATTAGTAAAAGCCAACGAAATTTATTAGCCATCATCTATCGATTATTAAATAATTTGTATGGCCCACAGGCAGACAAAGTGTCTAAAGAACCGCCAGAGACCAGTGAGGAGGCAGAAATTCACAGTGAAGTCGTTGATCATGTGATAGAAAAATTAAAGGGCGGCCAAATAATGATATTCTATATCTACATATATTCTATCTATATATTCTATATCCTATGCGTAGTATTTAAAACTAAAATAAAATTAAAATACATCGTTTCCACTTACCTAAGTCCGAAATATTT
Organism: Drosophila limbata; assembly: GCA_963924055.1. NCBI lineage: Eukaryota > Metazoa > Arthropoda > Insecta > Diptera > Drosophilidae > Drosophila > Drosophila limbata. Next base: position 9,905,520 of record OZ001355.1, read on the forward strand.
CTAACTTTTATGCGGCCCCGAAAAGGGCGACAAATTTAAGAAGTAAATCCTCTCGAATTATTACAGCACTCCCATGCGAATATATGTAAGTACAGGCACACTCAATTGTGATGGACAATTCTCTATTTAGTTTTATTTAAAAATCTCGCGATTATCTTTCATGGAACACTAACGTTATTTTAGGTGTTAGGGAATTAAGAACGCGCCTGCGGCCTGTGCTCTTCTTCTTCTTCTTCTTCTGGCTACGTTTTGGCTCTGTTCAATTGATGCGACGATAGCAATACCGATAACGATAACAATGGCCAATCGATAGGCAAACGCGCGGCGATAACTGTTGAGCAGCTAAGAACAGAGAGCAAGCAGAACAGAAGCACAGAACACAGAACCCACAACACGAACGGAAAGAAAGACGAACAGCGATTAAACTGCAGCCGGGCAGTGCGCTAAGATTAAATACGGCGTGAAATTTGCTTAAACGACGACTTTGTTGTAGTTGTTAACGAAATTTATATTTCACTCATTCCATTTCATTGTGATTGTAATTGTATTGCTTTTATTATTTCTTAACCTTCTGTGGGCTCAGAACACGAAAAAACATAAACAATAAAAAAGCGCGGCGACGACGTCGACGCAGCAGCAGCAGAAGCAACGGAAAAAAATGGCAGACTGTCAGACTGTTGGGTGCGAGCGAGATGGGAGCTAAAATGGAGATTACTGAAAGGCAGATTCACTTTTTACTTTTTTTTTGCCTTTGCTTTTTTTTTTGCTTTTGCTTTTGTTATGCCCAACACACGATTACGAAAACGGAGAGTTGAGAGATTGCGAATTGAGCTTAATCCAATCGAGAGCTGAAGCTGCTGCCTCGTTTTTTATTTTTATTCGTATGATTGGGGTTGTTGTTGTTGTTGTGGTTGCACTTTTTTTTGCCACTGCACTGAATAGAATTTAAAGGCAGCCTTACATAAGCAGCAGCTCACTGGGAACTCCCTGTGTTTTTTTTTCTTTCTTACTTTTGATTTGAACTTGTTAAACTTTAATGATTTTGTTTCTGTATTTTAATTGTTGGTAGTTCGCGTCTGCGTGCCGTTGATGTGGCCGTCTGCGGAAACTGGTCGGCGCACACTAAAGTTAACGTTCGCTTGGGCAGCGCTGCGCAGTCCAAAAAATATAGCGCACAATGATCAACGACAACAACAACAACAGCAACAGCCTATAAAAGCTGACAGTGCAAGCGAGACAGACAACCAACAATCAAAGCCACAGACGAGCTTTGGCCCAAACTGTTTTTGTTGTCGTTGTCGTTGTTATTGTTGTTGTTGCTGCTTAGGCCAAAAGCTAGTCGACAACTTAAAGCCAAAGCCAATGCTTAAAAGTTGCCTTGAAAGCTTCCAATGAAAGCGAAAACGACAGCAACAGCAACAACAACAAAAGCAAAACACTTGCATTTTTCATAGTTGGAACTTTTTGAGTGAAACTTTGAGTGAGTCTCTCTTGAGCTCGCTCTGTTGAGCTCGCTCTCGCTCGCTTTGCGCTCTCTGCGCTCATTGTTGCGCTCTACGTTTAATGACTTTTCGAGTGCATTGTTGTTGTTGCTGAAAAGCATTTGATTAATGTTGTAAAGATTTGTTTTAATTAATCTTCGGTTAGCAATCTTCACATGCATTACTCACTCACCAAATGCTAATTTTCAGCGAACAAAACAGACTTTGTTTTTTTTTAATTGGTGAGTTTATGAAAAATAAAATCAAGAATGTGTCACTAAAGGCATTGACAGCACTGCACATGCTTTACAGGAAGCTGTTACATTATCAACATGTCTGTTTCTGTCTCTCTCACTCTCTCGTTTAACTTATCGCAAAATCATTTAAATTTGACCAGAAAAATAACAAAGCTGATGGATAACAATTCAAAACTCAACCGACTAAAGTGCAGTCAAGTTCATTGGCAGCCTTCGAACCGTATTGTAAATTTCATGAATTTAGGTGATTGTGATTCTTTTGATTTCAACTCCCCCATCTCAATAATGTGCTCATAAATTTATGTGAGCAATCGAAGTATTCCAATTAAAAGGTAATTGTCACACATTGAATCTGAATCAGAGTCGCAGCCTTAGAAGGTGTAGGCGGTCAAGTACAGTGAACCCCACAAACGTAAGACCAGCAGTCGTATAACGTCTGGTCAACTGGTCGTGTGCTCGACTGGGTGAAATGGCAATGAACCAAACCCAACTGAAGGATATAAATATTGAACGCTGACTCAACGCTGACGTATGTATCTCGTCGATTCATTTTCAGCTGCCAGGTAGCCTCAATTCCCCTTCCCATTTTCGGTCTTATATAAGCAAAGATTTGAATTCGTAGATGGAAATCTTCATCGGATTGGATCGGTGTCATTACACGTGTTGCTTCGCTGGCTCATCGACATTTTCAAGCGACATTTAGCCCCAGCTGCGATTGGAATCTATTAATGAGCTGTGATATTTTCTTTTGAATCCCCTCCAGCGGCAGCAACTGGTTTCATTTCATGGGTCGTCGGATACTCCAAGTCGGAATCTCAATTGAACTCATTACTTTTATGTGGATTTCGTGTTAATTGCCTTGCATTTGTTTGCATTGTCTTAAATTTGTTGTCTTTACGACTATTGGCACTTTTTCGGTTGCTTTCTCACAGTCTCACTGTCTTCTAAAGCGAAATGCGGTCGCATTACACTAACACTAAGTAATTGTTTTTTTTTCTTATTCAGTTTTATGTGATTCGTTTTGTGCATTGTCTGAATTGTTCTGCGTCAAGTGTCTGTGATGTCAGCAACAATTATTGAACCTTTAACCAGTTTAGTGACACAATTTGACAAGTGACATGCGACTTCAGGTTATTCAAACTAAACAATCACAACAGCCTGTTATGAGTCAGAGGACGGCCAAGAGGATATTTTCGAGTTCTCCATGGCTTGTAAGGAACAGCAAGCCAATAAATTGTCAGCTTTTGGGAAGAAAAAGAATTACAGACATTTTATGCATTTTAAATTTTATTAACTTTAAATTTATTTCCTCTTGATTTTTAAAATTAAATTATGATAATAAGTCTATTATTTTATTAAAACTATTTAATTAATTAAAATATAATAAAATCAAATTATAAACTCCAGAAAACATAAAAAAGAATCGAAATTTTTGTTTGCAACTGCACCGAATTAAAATAAAATATAAATCGCTCAAATCGAGTCCTCTTAAATATTTTTTAGATTAACAGCTTTGATTGTTATTGCAATTTTCAGTTAGAAATAATTACTTACAATCAATTATTCAACGTAATGATTAAAATTTGAAATTATTGGGATATTTATTTATTAACATTGATAGTTAAGCTTAAAAACTAAAACTAAAAAGTTGTATTAAAATATAGCGCTAGCTGCAGAGGCTTTCGGCCACATAAACGAGTATAAATTGAAAAAAACTTAGTCTAAAATACATTAAATTTCGTGGCATATTTTTGATTAGGAATGTAATAATTTGTATGTTGGGATATATACTAACCAATACTTTTCAATACATTCTCTATTATTGTATGTAGTATGAAAATTTACCTGTCTCTTTCTCGTTCATATGAGCTTCAGGCCCCTTTCGATGAGTCTTCTGGCCCCATTAGTCCGCATTGGCAATTGCCCAATCACTGAGATCAGCAGAGGACCTATCGAACATACATTACATACATATTTCATCCACTAACTTATAAGAACGATGTCGTTAATGGTTAGTTGTCGCTTAATCAAAATGCAGGCAGACAAAAATATGTAAAAATAAACATATTCCATATTTATGGCCATTTCATATTTCTATATATACAATAAAGAAAGAAAAAAACAAAGAAAATCAGTAAAGATTTGCATAATTTTCAACATTTTACGCTGCCTGATTCGGTTTGAAATGGAACTGGGAATGGGAACTCGAATTGGATACGATCGAAGAGAAAAGAAAGAAACAAACATAACATAAAACCGCCAACGAAATTTACGAAACTGTCAACGGACACAATCTTGGGTCATTTCAAATGATGTAATAAATATAAAACAGCGACTAATCAGGTTTTAAACTTTAAGCAAAATTGTAACACAAATATACGAATGTAAATATGAATTTTAAATAAACCGAAAATGGGAGTCAAAACTGAAGAAATGTGCATAAATTAAAATACATGCTGAAAATCCACAGGCCCGAAACCAAATTTAAATTCAAATTAAAAAAAATAAACTGTAACAAGTTGAAAATTGCAGCACTTTAAAAAATATTGAAGCAAAATCGATTATATTATAAGCATTATTGCCATTATTATGTCAGACCAACTGGCTACCAGTTCCAAATTCCCAATGGTCCAAGACCCACACAGACCACAGAAGTCGTTGTGGTTACTGCAAGTCCACACCAGCAACAACAATAACAGCAACAACAACAACATTGCACGGTATCTGACCCATAACTGGGTCTCTCTCTATCTCTCTCTTTGCGGCTTTGCTTCTCGGCTATTACTGTTATTTTGGCTTATTGACTTTATGCTTTTGCTTTTGTTGTTGTATTTACGTTTCATTCAAACCACGAAATCTATAAATATTCATAAGTTATCACACATGACGCTTGGACTGGCTCCTGGCTTGCGCAAGGAAAACAGACACAATCTAGTTGCATAGTTAGTAGGTCTGGCCCATTAGCCGACACAAAAGCACAACGGAACAGTCATTAACCACATTTTGAAATACTCACATTGATTGGTAGAAGTGACACCTACACTTGACTTGCGAATGCGATCAAAGATTTGAAAAAATTAAACAAAAATAAAAATATTTATAAAAATGTATATTATTAAAATTAAAATTTCTAAAATTGTTCAAAATATATTAACAAACATTATTTTGGCTTACATAAGAATAATATATTTAAATGTTCTAGTTGGAAATTCTATACAAGCTTTAAATACTGTGTAGACATTTAAATTAAAAGTTAATGACATTTTCTGTTGCATAGGCAGAAAATAGGGATTTTAAAAATAATATTTTATATATATTAATAAATTATTTGATCACTTTGTAAGCTCTATAAAAGTGGTTCATTATATCAGGTAAAATATTATTATTATGATTATAATCCAATTATAGCATATTAGACCACGGACAGCTCGGAAGTTATCCTGGCAATTGTCACCTATACTGTGTTTAATTAAGTTTCACACATTGCAATTAGTGTGGAACCCCAAAGTTCATTGCCATTGCAAGGTGTCAGGTAATTTAATTGATGAACTGACAATAAAACAATAAAACAATATGATTATATCAACTGGCGCTGATATACAGTAGCAACTTCCTGCAGTTCGACAAAACAGGAGAGAATTCCGTTGCTGCCAACGGCCTAAAAAAGTAATTAAACATACAATTACCAAGTGTGCATCACTTAGTCGAAGGGGTGGGGGAGGCGTAACTGTCATTCGGACAAAAACCAATTTGTTTATGAAAACAGAACACAAAATGCGAGTTTAACTAAGCAAATTATTTGTCTTGCTGAAAGGCTGATTAATTGTTTGAAGGAAACAAAAGACTGAAGCAACGAACTTACAACGAGCGCAAGTTGTGATTGCCATTTAAATGAATAAGCTCAACAGAATGCTGACCAAAATTAACGATGGAAAAATAAAATATATTTTAATACAATTAGCACACAATTAATCTTGATCAAAATGCCATGCGAAATATCTTAAAACAATTTAAAGATAACCCCTAAAAGGGGAGACATAAGAACATACTAACTTTTTAGCATATTTATAAGTATAGCTAACTAACTTATCTATTTAGTAGTCTAATGTATCTATGAGTTTGTCTATTTAGTATATATGTTTTGTATCATCATCATCTGATATTGAAGACAATCGATGACTTCTGAGCAATGTTTCATTAAATCTATATTGAATAGATTTCTGATTGAAATCTAATATATAATAAATCAAAATCAGCCGAATATTTGGAATATAAACTTAAGACTCTAAAGCTGAATGAAGTCAATAACTTGAAATGGCAGTTCCTTAGCCTTTGGCTGAGTTTTTTGCTGTTTCCCAGAATATTTTGACGTTTTGTTATGGTTCCTTTCAATTTGGGTTAATCAGCGATAAAGCGCTCATCGACGCCTTTAAAAACATTGTGCGAAAATTACTTATTAACAATAAATATTTTTAAATATGTTTTTAATTTTTTTTTTTTTGTCGTGTCGTGTGAGTTAAATGAGTGAAAAGGCAAAACAGACTTATTATAAATGGGCTTTTTGTCTTTAGCTGCTAATTGCAACTCATTAATTTGCATGTGAAATTAATTGTTAACGTTTATGCATTGTTATTGGCATGTTGTTGTTGTTGTTAATTTTTTATTTAAATTATTACTTCCTAGGCAATTGGTTTTGACAAGGTATGAAACACATCGCCTGTCAGTCGTCGACGTCGTCGTCGTCGCTGCCATCTCAATAACATAAAAAATAACACAACATTTTGTGGGATCCCGCGCAAATCCACATCCACAATCCACTCGTTTTGGAGTTCAAGTTTTTGCAATTGACCCACAAATTCATTATGCATGCAAAGTTGGTAATTGAATTTGTATATCGCCTTTTACATTTGACGTATACGTAATTTTGTATTGTGTCTGACTCCCTAACTGTCCGAACAGTCCGACCGTCTGACTGCTGATTTTTTTATTTCCGTCAACATTTCAGTTATTAGATACAATTACAATTAATTTTCGTTTCAATTTCAATGGCTAAGCACCGCGATTGGCCCAGCAAATGGATAATATGTTGAAAGGTCTTCGATTTCAATGGGATATTGTGTGAGTGTGTCTTGTGTCTTGGAGTCTTGGAGTTGATGGGTTTTTAATGCCTACGCAAATGTCATGAGCGAACATTTGCAGGGTCGCTATCAGGTTATGGGCCAGACCATGTGAAAGATTTGATTAACAATTATATAACCTTAATGGCTTATTCAAAAATGTTTATAAGAATCAATAAATTCATTAACTTTACAAACGTTCTCTTCGAAAACAAAATAAAGACATGATTCGGTGACCCATAATTGGAAAGCTTTTAAGGCACGTGGCCAGGCAACAACACAAATTGTGAGTCAAGTGTGTAAATTAGTTTATTGCACCCACGTTTTGGCCCATTTACAGGTATTCGATTAATTGAAATGCATTTACATAAGTAATTAATTATTATTGATACACATATTAACAGCTGGATACCTAGCGGAACTCGGTGATTGTGAAGAATACCTTCAGCAGGACTTGCTCCTGGCGATTGTAGCTGAACGTGGAATATATCGCATACTCCCCGTTTGGCAGAGGCAGCAAATCCAACGCCTTGACGGGAAATCGAAAGTGCTCCACACACAACTCCGACTGGAAATTCAAAGAATTTTTAGCAGTTGTTATTGATTGACTGATTAATTGATAGACTTTTAGTTTGCTTAATGGATTGATTTAATAAGTGAATTCATGATTTATTAATTTATTGATTGAGTGATTGATTGATAAGTTGATTGTAGTAGTTGATTGAGTAGTAAATAATTAAGTTATATTGAGAGATTGATTGATATACATACATATGTGACTAAATTAGTACTTTATTAAATTAATAATTGATTGATAAATTAATTGAGTGATTGAATCATAGTTTGTTGAATGGGTCGATGGATTGCTTAAATTAATTTATTCATGATTTATTTATTTGTTAACTGCCTGTTTGATTTGAGCAGATTGAATGATAAGTTATAAGGGGTTATAAGGGGTTTATTGGGTATATATGGGTAATTTATTACTTGATTATGTTACTAATTAAATGTTTGATGGATTGATTGTGTGATTGATTATTGGCTGATATTTGGGTAAGTAAGTACACGATTAAATTAATAATCTATAGATTGATTGACTGATTGATTGAATGATTGATGTTGATTGAATAACTCACCGGTAAGGGACATTTTTTGACATTGCTGTGATTGGCGAAGCTGTTGAAAATAATATTGACAAAAGGATGATTGCGTCTATCGAGATATTCACACAGATTGGGATGCCTAACATCATAAAGGAAAGGTTTATATCCACTGGCACGTTTCAACAGCTGTATTCGCATCTAAAGAATAAACATTGAAAGTGAATTATAACATTTTGAATATGGTTTGGCTTCTTAATTTGTTCGGCATTCAAATAGTATATTATTATTAATTTCATTAATATTTTAAATTCTTTGGTCAGCTTCCCTTAGTTCACGTTAAACGAATTTAATTCAATATACTTAGTAGGCCACAACTCTGTTTGATTATATTTCAATTTATAGCTTTGAAACATAGAACTGAGCTGCCAATTTACAATTACAATTTATGTACAAATTTATAATCGTATTCGAAGTTCGAAAAATTAACATTGAAATTGTTGAGCATGTGTTTCTTTAGCATTGTTACACGATTTTTGATCATCGCTTTTGGGATATTGCGGCCAGCACGATGCACGCACCGGGCACTGGACGATATGGAGCTGGCCTCCTGGGGTAAATACTGGATCGTCTATGCATCGCTGGTGTGCCTGGAACTAGTGGGGGATACGTTCTTCGCCTGGATGCCGCTGTACGCCGAGACCAAGCTACTGATTGTGCTGTGGCTGATTGTATCAGCGCCCCAGGCCAGCGTCTGGGTCTTTGATACGATTCTCAATCCGCTGCTGAATCAGCACATGCCGAAAGTCGATCACTTTCTGATGCACGGCAAACGTCATTTACTGGGCGATGCCCTGCGATTCACATCCGAGTTCTGCAAACAGAGTCTGAATGCAGTGCAGCCCGTGTTGTCGCAGATCTGGAAGACATCTTCACGCCTGTGTACCCGGGATTCCATTCCGATCAGGCAAATGAATGTGGAAACAAACCCTATCCCGAACAATGAGATGCAACCTGTGGTTGAAGCCACGCCCAGTTCGTATTCTAGTCATTACTACGATACCAATGCAGAGGAAGAATACTATGAAGTGACTTTCCCGCCCTCCAATTCGCAGTCGCAATCTCAAACTCAAGTATCGCAGCGAAAAAAGAATCTGTCCAAGCAATCGCTGCCAGAGCTGGCCAAGAAGATAGCGACTCAGCTAACTCCACCAACAACAGCGACTCGCCCGAAAAGGAAACATTACGCATACGACTCGCAGTTCGATAATGCAACTCTCAAGACTGATCCCATCTTGGATCTCGAGGAATCGCTGATAAGCCAGCAATTTTCCGTCGAGCGCTCGCATCGTCCATTCTCTGCTCGAAGGGATCGTTTTCAATAAACTCCTCACTTGACCTGAATATCAAAAAAATTCACTGTTTACTCCTCTGAACAGAAGAGATGACTATAAAGATTTCGCAATTAAATAAATAATTCGTTTCCAAATTTTATACATTACTAACTATGAATTTAATTCCTAAAAATGAGATGAGCAGAAATACAAGTAAAATGCCACATAATACATCTAGCTTTCAGTGTGTGCGTTGATTTTCTATTTGAAACCACGTCTATTCTAGCTTAACCAACGATAATAAACGTTACCTACTATTATTAGCTTTCATTCTACTAAATGACAACAAGATCGGCCAAATAGAACGTGGCTGATTTCAGTTTTCAGGCAATTTGAGTGCCCAAAAGTATGCAACAAAAATATTTTATGTATATTTAAATAAGTAACAGGTATCCTATAGACGGGAACTCTACTAAACTTGTTTTTATATTTAAGCAATAGCCTCAACACTTCTTAAAAACTTTAAATATAGATTTATTCTATTTATTATTAGTCCTAAAAAAAATTTGATCTTGCAGTTCTAACTGAATTCAAATAATAAAATTCGACAATATAGTTCGGCATATTGGACAATTCGCCACAAAACTTACATGTGATCAACTTAACCGATCAACCATATAGTTTTAAAACTAATAAATTGGAATGGGGTTGTGTTGGGCTAATACTTATAGTTATTATATTATATAGTATAAGTACAATATTAGTGCATTTGGCTTTAATTAGCCCAGCAATAAGCTAAATTTGTTTGCGATAATCGTTAACGCTTTGCTGCATGAAATTGATGTGGATATTGAACGAAGTCAAAGTGCGGAACAGGTATAAGTGGTATGATATTATATACACATTTATGTACATACATAAAAGTAAATATTAAAACTTAATATACCCTCAGGGTATAAAAACATAAATATATTATTAAATATGCTTTTCAGGAACTTACCGAAATTGGTTTCTTGAGGATCTGCAGGATCTTTATCCGTAAACTCATTTCGGCGACATCTCGTTTGATCGCATACAGACGACAGGCGGTAAAAGTGGTATAATTAGTGTCTTGACTGACGCACTGGACATTTGTAAACTTGGCCAATCCACTGATCTGAAGAGAAAGGGCACTTTAATGAACGCATATTCGGACAAGGAGATACACGGCACTTGCCTGCACAATTTCTCCGAGCACGACCAGTTGCACTATGAACCAGACCAACGCCATCAATCTTTTATAAATTTCCGTGCAGAGTACAAAACGAAGCGCAATCAGACTGCCAACTGACTTTGGCAGTAATTTGATTTTGATTTTGGAAATACTCTGGTAAATACACGAAATCAAACAGCAAATTGTCTACATTATCATAATTACTCAGCAATTAAATTGAAATTTGCAAAAACATTTAATCGGCGATGGTGTTTAATGAAAACACTAATTGTAGACCAAGCGATCTATTTAATTGGCCTCTTTGTAACACTTAATCTTAGAACTAGTGTATATGTATAGGTGTGAGTTGGTGTGTCTGTGTTTGTGTTTATGGAAATGTTGATATCTAATCGCTGGCCTCTTCCTCATCATCATCATCCTCATTGCTCTCGTTTGTCTCCTCATCGGTGGCTTCAGCTTCGCTTTCACTTTCCTTGGCCTTCTTTTTGGCAGATCCTTCATCGGATTTGCTTTTCTTCTTTGCTGGCTCACTGGAGGATTTTTTGGCTTCCTCAGAGCTGGTGGAATCATCGTCGGATATGTATTCCTTGCTCTTAAAACTGCCGCCTGATGTATTCGCCTTTTTCGTTGGTGATGGTTCCGTTTTGCGTTTCTTCACCGATTTGTTGTTGTTACTTGGCTCATCATCGCTGCCGTCGCCAGCGTCGGCTCCAGGTTTGTAGTTACGCATCTCATCGTGATAACGTTGCTTATCCTTGGCAGCTGCTTCTTCCCACTTTGACTTATCCTTCAGCTCTCGCCACATCTCGCCTCCCTTCTTGGCTATTTCGGTGACCTTAATGCCCGGATTATCGCGCTTAATCTGCTCGCGCGTGTCATTCAGCCACAACATAAAGGCTGTGGTAGCACGCTTCGGCTTGTTGGAGTCCTTCTTCTTAGTGGTCTTTTTCTAATGGACAAATTCAGGGATTAGTTAAAGATTCTGAATTGATACTATATAATTTACTTACCGTTCGCTCTCTTTCCTTGTGCTTCTTTTCCTTTTTCTCCTTCTTTTCGCGCTTTTTCTCCTTGTGCTTCGACTTGGAACCAGAATCGTCACCTCCTCCGCCGCCACCACCGCCTCCGCCACTAGCATCGCTGTCATCATCCGAGTCACTCTGCACATTACTATCATACTCCTCGGCCACATCCGATTCGTTCTCGTTGGGCTTGAAGTCCTCATCGGTCGACTCCTCATCTGAATCATCGCCGTCATCATCCTCCTCCTCCTTCTCGCGTGCTTCGGCCTTGAGTCGTGCCAGATAGGCATCCGGTTCGTTCTCATTGTCAGAGTCACCAAAATCAACATCCTTGTAGCCGCTCTTGTCCTTGCCCATATTGCTAACATGGAGCTTTTTCTGTGTGATGAAGTCAAACAACTTGGCGTACTCTTCCTTCTCTATGGAGGAGAATATGTGTACGGTGCCATTTTTGAGAGTCACCTCAAAGTCAAAGGAACGCGTTGAGCCGCCACTGCGCGCAAAATTAACCGAGCTAATCTCCTCAAAGCGTATGTGGAGCGGCGGCTTGTGGATGTAGATAAAGCCACGCTCCAGTGGATACAGATAACCTGCGGCAGCTTTGAACGAGCAGCCAACGGCAGCTGTACCGGAATGTCCAATGAAATTGCCCGGTCCAGTGATCTTGCGTCCAATGAGCACTTTCATTACTTTGCCCATTACCTCGTAGACAGGCCCAGACAACTCCTTCTCCAGCTTGCCCTCGTATTTGTCGCGCAGCTCCGCCTCGCTGAATGGCAGCTCAATGGTGGTCTCCTCATCGGGAGCAAATAACAACACAAGGTAATGATAACGCGTCTGGCCCTGCTTAATGGGTGGATCAAGCGAGAGAACAAAGAACATTTGACGGCTGTCCTTATGGGGCAACATGAACAGACGCAACACCGAGTCCATGGGAATCTTGTAGTCGAACGTCTTGCCGTGCAACTGGAAGAAGGTCGAGAAGATTTTGATGTCATAGCGACCGCGTGGCGTCAGTATGTGAATCTCGCGGAATATTGCAATAGACTCGCCGGACGCAGATATGACCGATGCCTTGTTCATGACATTCTGATGGAACTTTTCGACGGGATCCTCTTCAGCCGACTCCACGGCCGGTATATGAAAGCGCATCTCCAACAAACCAACAGGTGCATCATCGTTCTGATGGAACTCCAGGGTAACCTCGTTCTTTCCAGTCACGCACTGGGACACGTGCGACAAGGGCACTTCAAATATGGTCTTTGTATCCTTGTCGAAGCTCAGCACAGATCCCATAAAGCGTGCAGTACCCCAATTCCAGCCCTTGACACACATCTCCTTCTCAACCATATCCTGCGAGTAGGCATCCTTGATGTACTTGCCCAGCTTCTCATGCTCGCTGTCGCGGAATCCACTGAACCGATGCAGCGCGCCGCTTTTCGTGAAGATTCGCAGTCCCCAAGTTCCTACGAACTTTTGAGCATTTATCAGATCAATATCATCTGCGGCAATTTGTTCCACCTTGCCCGTCTTGGTGTTCTTGAAAATGATATTCTGCTCGGTCAGCTTCAGGCGTCCTGATGACTACATTTTTATATGGTTGACATGTGGAGTAGACGAGGAGGAGAGAAAGAGAGAGATTAATGTCAGACAACAGCCGCTGGCAAAATTGCAATTGCAAATTGCGACTTTGAGACTACTCACCAAAACACCGCGAACTTCGGCGTTTATGTCATTGTACTCCAAAGCATCAGCCATGTTTAATGTGCACTGCACCAATGACTTATTAAATCAACTTATAATTACACCACTTTGTGCAATTTTCGACAATTTACAATGTTTTTCGCACGAGAAAAATGCCGACAGTCCAACACTGCGCGCCTTATTTTAGGTTAGACGCTAGTAGTGTTGGGTTGCTCATGAGTGAGTGAACAAAAAAGAGTTGCTCCCTGAAATGAGCAAGAGAACAAGTTCCTTCCTAATTGCTCTTCATTGCTCACTTGTTTTTTTTTGCTAATTATTGCTCTGTTGTTCTCCTCTTAGCGCATATTATGTAGATTCTTTCTTTAATACACAATTCATGGATTAGCGCCAAAGCTCAATACTCATTTTAAAAATTCGCTGATCAGAAAGTGCAGAGAAATATGGAGCCATTTAGTAGATGACGGAAGCCAGCAAGCTAAATGCAAGTTTTGTAAATGTATATCCGCGCAGCCATCAGATTTAAATTGAAAAGTAATGATTAGTTGGGTGAGGGGCTTAGTGAATAACTGAGCAATATGAATGAGCAAGTGAGCAACTGAGCAAGAGAGCAATCTGAGTGAGTTGACTCATCTGAAAAAAAAAAAAAAATTAACTTGTTCACCAAAATCAGCAGTGTTACCCAGCACTAGTTAGACGCTAGAGATGATATTAATTTCATCGTCTTACTGGAGTCGAGTATTTTATAGTACCAAGCTCACAGCTGTTTAAATTGGTTTCCGATCACAACTACAGCCAGCTGAAAAAGAATACATAATTCAAACAGGGTTGTATATTTTTATATATATGTTTATCTTTTCACTTGTTTTCGCCAGCTGAATACTGCTACTGATATTTGAATGCCCATTAAAAAATAATCGTATCATATTTGACATATCGATATCAAATACGCGGGCGATGTTTAAAGGTGCCCACACACGACACAAATCGTTGGCATAAAAACAACAATATTAAAAAGCGCACTTGGCTAAAAAACAAACGTAAACAAAATAACATAAAGCTTATATTTAAAACCGCAATAGATTAAAGAAAACCGTGCAATGCAGCGCGGCAAGATTTCATTTGGCAAAATCCAGTTGAACGTTAGTAAAACGCCAGCTGAGACTAAAAAGGAAACCGAACAAGATGCCGGTGGTTTCAAAAAAATGGACAAGCAGCAGATGATACGACAAATTGAGGATGTAGCCGAAGATCTGGAAAGTCAACATCTCAAGGAAGTAATGGGCATAAGTGGCTTTGGTCGCAAGGCTGCCAAAGTGTTTGACATCAATGAGCAGATTGCCAAGGCGCGCACAGTGGCGCCACCTGTACAGGAGCAACAGCAACAGGATGATGATGATCATGAAGATGTTATTGGCCCATTGCCGTCAACAGGGGATCAGAAGCAACCCGACAACCTGGCAACCGCTGAAAAGCAAGCGAAAACTCAGAGTCCCCAAGATGGTGAGGAGGACAACGAAGATGACAGTGAAGCCGATTCGGATGATGAGGAGAGCTTGCCGCGTCGCATCCCGTACACTCATGAAGTGCAAATGCAGCACGGATCACGTGCTGTGTTGGCCCTAGCTGGGGATCCATCTGGCGCCCGAATTGTGTCAGGCTCCATAGATTACGACATGTGCTTTTGGGACTTTGCCGGCATGGACTCGTCCATGCGCAGCTTTCGCCAACTGCAGCCATGTGAGAATCATCCCATTCGCTCTCTGCAATACTCCGTCACTGGCGACATGATCCTGGTGATTTCCGGCAATGCGCAAGCCAAAGTTCTCGATCGCGATGGGTTTGAGAAGCTGGAGTGTTGCAAGGGAGATCAGTATATCAGCGACATGACGCGCACCAAGGGGCATGTGGCACAGCTCACCTCCGGCTGCTGGCATCCGTTCAACAGGGAACAGTTCCTGACCGCCGCTCTAGACGGCACACTTCGGCTGTGGCAGGGACTGCGAGCCAAGGAACAGTTTCAGGTGATCAAAACACGAGCCCAGGGCGGACTGCGAACCAATGCATCGGCCTGCAATTATAATCGGGATGCGACATTGATAGCTGCTGGCTGCGTGGACGGTTCCATTCAGACCTGGGATACCCGCAAGATGTTTGTGAATACGACGCATTGTGTCCGGGCAGCGCATCAGAAGGGCTCAGAGATCACGTCAATTGTGTTCTCCTACATGGGACAGCAGCTGGCCACGCGCAGCAATGACGAGACCATGAAGCTGTGGGATCTGCGCAACTTCAAGCAACCGATGCACACGTGGTCGAATCTCTTCTCACGTTACGATACCACCGATTGCTGCTTCAGTCCGGATGATCGTATGCTGGTAACCGGCGAGTCGCTGCCCAAGGATCAGACCGAGGCACATCTGTATTTCTACAGCACGAAAAGCTTTGAGCAGGTGCAGCGGATTCCCGTGGCCAATTCGCATGTGATCAAGACGCTGTGGCATCCGAAACTGAATCAGCTCTTTGTCAGCTGTGGCAATGGCATCATTAAGTGCTACTACGATGAACAGCGCAGCATTCGAGGCGCCAAGCTGTGCGTGGTCAAGACCCATCGCAAGCGACAGCAAATGGAAATGGTAGGCGTGTCACAGATCATAACGCCCCATGCCCTGCCACTGTTCCGACAGGAGAAGACTCGCTCCTCCCGCAAAAAGATGGAAAAAGCACGCATGGATCCGGTCAAATCCAAGAGACCGGATTTGCCCATTACCAGCGGACAGGGCGGACGTGTGGCCAGCTCTGGCGGCACTCTATCCTCCTATGTCATACGCAATCTGGGTCTGAGCAAGCGCGTCGATGATGATCAAGATCCGCGCGAGGCAATTCTCAAGTACGCCAAAGACGCTGCCGAGAATCCATATTGGATTGCACCCGCCTACAAACAAACGCAGCCCAAGGCCATATTCTCCGAGAAGCTGCCCGCGGATGGGGATGAAGCGGCGTCTTCAGCCAAAAAAGCCAAAACCGATTCGGACGCCACATAGCTTGCAATTAATCCTAATCCTATCTAGTTTACAAATGAATACGGTTTACATGATATATCCAGTATATATTATCTAATACCCTGTTGACATAAAGACAGGAATTTCATAATTTTGATTCAAATGGAAAGTAATGTAAAAGGTTAAATAAGATAGTATATAGATTTAACTGATGTATTAATGGTGATATGGCAAATATTTACCAGAGATCGCAACGATTATGATTGTTAAAAAAATAAAAATTACGAAAAATAAATATATTTGTAATTTTTATTAACATGTGAAAATAGATTTATTATAGACGAATTGGCTGACGCGATATCTAAATTTATTCTTCAAACTATTATCATTTTAAAAAATTATAAAACATCAACAAAACTTAAATTTAAACTTTAAAATAAATAAAACAAAAAATTATTAGTTATTCTTCAATTATATTTTAAGATAAACTATATTGTAGCAGATAAACCACACGATAGTCTTATTTAGGCCAATTCTGATTAACCTAACTTGTTAATCTCGTCTTAAACGAACTACAGAGCTAACTACAGGGTAGCTCAGAGTCGAGCCATCTCAGCTAGGCTACTGTAGAGTATAAAGTTAACAACGTTAGCTAGGCTTCAAGGCGAAGCGGAATAAGGGTACGAAACTTACTAAAAATAGGAAAAGAAAAATGTAAATTTGACAACTTTTAATATCTAATCCATCCATCCATTCAACGCACAGCTCAATATATATTTAATCTATTGTTGATCTGAAATTCACTCGGTTTGAACTTTATTAAACATACATATTTATTACATGACATTTTGGATTGATTGGTTGAATTTGAGTTTGTTGTTTAGTTATGGGTTTTATTTGTTGAGATGTTGGTATTTGCTTTGTGTATAATACTTGTACATTTATGTATAGGTATGTATATAGGTATATAGAGCCATTGGTTAGATTGCAGCCCATTAACATAATTTTAGTGCCTTGTACTAACATAATTATTGCTAATTATGTTCACTTTTAAATTACCCATAGGTTCATAAAGTGCTGTACATAAGAACTACATATATATAAATACCATATATGTATATATCATAATTATAATAATATTAATCCGAAAATTTTTGAAACATACCCATAGAATATTATCAACAATACCTAATACAGTTTTTTTCATTAACAATATTAAATATTTTTTGTGTTATGTTTCTTTGTATACAAGTAAGTATATGTATAGAGTAAGAGTTTTGCTAGAATAGTTTACATAATAATAATATCAAGTTGAACGAACCAAAGTACAAGTATCTCTTAGGTACACCGCTGCATATTTAACTAGACACCATTTGAATTTAATCATTTCATGTCTCTTGTTCCTTTTTTTTTTCTGGCTTCTTTTTTTTGCATTTGATTCGACAAGTATTTCAAAATAGCCATTTATAATATTATAGAATACATATAAATCTGTATAGTATGCTAACATTATATATCTATGTATATAATGTACGAGTATATTTAAAAAATTTAAATATATTCAACAGTTGATTGCAATGAGGCGGATTTTCATAATATCAATCGTTACGGCATTTGATTCCTATTTAGATTTTTTATTCTGAATTTATGAATTATCTCTGATCTTCAAATTGAATTTAATGCCGCTATTTTTATATTTATTTATATATTTTATATGTACTTTCTTTTCAAATAAAATTAAATTAATAAACTAGTTTTTCAAATTTTAAAAGAATAAATACTTAACGTAACATTCTTCAGTTGATTAACGTAATGATATAGACATATATGTAAAATTTCTTCCAAATTCTAAAAAAAAAATTATGATATTAAATAATATTATAAAATATGTCTCTCTTCTTAAAAAAGATATAATTTAATTAAAAAAAAATTTTAATTCTTCTATAAATTCTTAAAAAGAAATTACAAATATTTTATAAGATGATATTTCTTTTCTTTTGTTTTAATTTCTACATTCATTTTCCTTTATTATATTTATAGGTACTTTATGTGTATTTTGTTTTGTAGTTGTGTTTTGTATGTGTGCTTGTTGTTGGTTCCTCTAGGTCTATGGTGAGCTTTCAAAAGATCCTCTTCCATATATGATATGATGATTGCGATGCAAATGATATACAAAATGCTTGTAAATATCATCAGATCTCAGCCCTTGGCATGGAATTTTTGCTAAGCAACTATGTAAAAATTCGTTTTGAATTGCTTACTTTCAATAAAATTAACAAAATCGTAAGCGCTATGATAGCAAAAGATTTGCTTTATCTATGTATGTATATGTATATGAGCCTCCACTATAAAATATAATATAATGACTATCAATCGACTCGCCTGTCGATGCTGTTCAAGAAGATATGTAATCTATGTATCTATGTATAATATGTGACTATCAATCGACTCGCCTGTTGATGCTGTTCAAGAAGATATGTAATCTATGTATCTATGTGTGTATAAGCACCAAAAAACCATAATAAAGCAATGTATTTGGCAATTAATATTGCAGGCCAATGTAAAAGATATGTTTTCGGTAATATATATAATGAGTACTCTTAATATTGTTCAATCTCTGCTGTTGTCTGTTGTCCATATGTGACAATGTATCTATGTATGTAATGCATCTTTTATTTGCTGTTTTGTATGCGAGGACCCTTTTTTGTTTTGTTTTTTAATCTCTGGGAAGCCATCGATTTACTGGGCAAACGGATTATGCGCAGCAGCGCCGGGAATATCCAGATTGCCACCGGTTGTCTGATAGGTGCCATAGGGTCCACCGTTGGGATTCATCTCGTTCAGTCGCGAGTTGGACAGAGCACGTGGTATGGGATTGCTGGGCACACCGTGGGGAGCCAAATGCGAGGTTTCCTCGGCCACCTTTGAAATCCAGAAATAATTTAATTAAAAAGGAAATCAAAACAAGCGGAAAAGGCTACAGTCGAGTTCCCGACTATGGGATACCCGTTACATATTTAAATAAATATATAATATTTGTATTGCATACTTTTGGGCACTCAAATTGCTTAAAAACTTAAATCAGCCATTAGTACCGTTCTATTTGGCCGATCTTAATATGATTTAGAAGGATAAAAGCTAATAATAGTAGATAACGATTATTACAGCGATAGCAAAGTTATTAGTGATGATAGAACATAGAACAAGATCAACTGAACTATGTATCGATATGCGATATTTACAAAGTGCATCGATGTATGCGATATTTACAAGATGGTAGCTGCTTAAATTTACGTTTGCAGAACAATTGTTGACAATTAGAATTTAATTTAATTAAGATTATTGATTTTGATGGTGGCTGTTGATGGTGATCAGGAAAATATATACTTTATAGGGTCGGAAATCCCTGATACATACATTTCAACGAACACAATATACCCTTCAGCTTATTTTATAAGTAACGGGTAGACAAGTAAGGTTTAAGGATCCAAGGAAAGTGCATATATGTGTATTTAGTATCTACCTGTGCATTGTCGAGCTCTGTCTAGCCATAAATCAGTTTCATTTGCAAGCCAAGCTGGGACCACTTTGAACTTACCTGATGGGGATCCTCGGTGACCGGAATGTCGGAGATGAAGCCCTGTTCCTTGCGATAGAAGTTGATGAAGATGAAGAGGCCGAGCACGAAGAGACAGGCGATACCATACCAACGGAAGGTAGCAGTAGTACCATAGTAGGTGACAAACATGCCGCCAATGATGGCGCCGCAACCGCGACCCAAGCCATGATGGATGCCCTGAAGGACACCCTGGCCCGAGGAGCGCAAATGCTTTGGCGTATTGTGTGCAATGTAGGAGCACGAGGCAGCCCAGACGGCGGCGTGTGTGATGCCCTGCATCAGTTCAAAGGGTAACACCATCCACGGATTGGTCAGATACGAGATGTACAGAAAGCGCAGAACATTGCCAATTAATCCCAGACAGAGCACCTTCACATGTCCGATCTGGGTGATCAGACGGAAGCTAAAGAAGTAGGCAAAGATTTCGGACACATGATTGATCACGGACGCGACACCAAACAATGTTGGAGTGCCGCCGTAGTCTTGCAAATGCCAGAACAGAAAGGTAAAGATTAGGCCAATGCCAAAGCCCATGAACCAGGCGACAAACAGAAACGATGCCGTCTTCAGGTCCTTGAAATGCGTCAACACCGTCATCCATTCGGGCAACTCCTTGGCCGTCTGGGCAAACACCTTGGACTCGGCTCCAATATGCGGCTGAGGCTGTGAGTGCGACTGGTGGCCAGTAGCTAGGAAGCTACTGCCGCCTCCAGCGCCGGCACCTGTACCAGCACTGCCACTACCCACTGCCAGTGATGGTAAGTTGAGCTGGGCGGCCAACTGATTCATCGACTCATCCTCGGCCTTCTTGTTGGGATCGACAAACTGCGCAGCCGCCTGCTGTTGGCTCTCATCGATGGGATCGTACTTGAAGGTGATCTTCGAGGCGGATATTATGGCACAGGTCATCAGCACCGAGAAGATGGAGAAGCAAATGTTATAGTTCTTCTCCTTGTTGCCCGCACCGCACGGATGATTCGAGAACGACGTGGAATGATCCAGAGCAATGCCCACCAGGAACATGGATATGCCCCAGCCAAGCGAGCCAAACATACGCTGATGTCCATACTTATCCGCATCCTCGCCGAGCAGCGTGATCACCGCCGAGTCCGCCAGTGTTATGGCCGGAGCACTGAAGAACTCGCCAATCAGGATGACCAGGAGCAGCAAAAAGAATGCCTTTTGAATGTCCTGCAAAGATCAAGATTAACGTGAGCAAATGTGTCTTCTCGTAATTGCGTCGAGTCGACAACTCGATTTTAGTGGACATGATTTTTAAATACTTTAACGATCGATTTTTTGACGATATACGGACAACTCGATTATTGTTCTATTGATTAACAAAATCGATAATTCGATTTGTTTTTAACGATTTTAACATTTCGATTTGAGTTTCGTTTTATTATAATATGGACTTACATCACTTCCTGAAAGCAACTTCTTTTTTAAGCTGTTCTAATTTATATTTTAATGATGTTAAAATACATCGAAAAATCGACAACTCGATTCTTGTTTAACGATATGAACAATTCGATTTTCGGCTCGATTAAAATGTGAATCGATACAACACTAATGGAGATGGATCACTTACTGGTGTGCGATAGACCATCGAGCTGAAAATGGGCGTCACATAATCCTTGTTGTGCTTCTCATCGTAGTTGCTCACAAAGTTGATGTGAACCGGAGAAATTCCAGCATCGATACGTGGCATGAGCAGCGATCTCTTGCGTCGAATGTGCTCGCCATCTGACTGGGCTTCCTCGACGGGCTCATCGGACTGCATTTCATTACTAAAATCATCATACAGCTGCTCCTGATTCCGATTCACATCCTGGTACATGGCTGAGGTGTCGCGCTTGGTGCGTGTGTAGGTCAGCACGAATTCGGTTTCATTGCGCCGCTCAATGCAATTGATGGCCTCCGGCCGGATGAAGCTCAGCGGGATGGTGAAGAGCACCCAGCAGGCGAGCGAGGCCAACAGCAGCTTCTTGCCCTGACGGAAGCGATCCGCATAGGAGCCCCAAAACGGAGCCGACAGGAACTCGACAAAGGGACGCATCCCGACGAGAATGCCGCACTGTCCCGGGTTCATGCCCATCTGCTTGAAGTAGACGCCCATCAGCGGGAACAGCGAACCGAAGGCGGCATAGAAGAAGAAGTAGAAGCTCTTCACCGGGATTAACTCCTGCTCCGTGGCCCCAAAGAACATTTGCAAGATCTCCGAGTGACCGCGTACTTTGTGCGTTGAATCCTTGGCCTCCGGATATCTATGAAACAAAGTCCACAATTTTTGTAAACATCATTGCATCAACTGCACTGCGATAAGATACTTACAAATTGGGATCCACTTCGCCAGTGGCCTCCACATCGACGCGTGGTCGGACACCGGCTGGTCCATAGCCAGGTGCCTGTTGCTGACCATAGCCTGCTCCTCCGCCCTGATCATAGCCAGCCGTTGGCTGCTCCTCATAGCCATAGCCCATGCCCTGCTGCTGTCCATAGCCAATATTCGATGCAGGTGCTCCAAAGGGATTGGGCGCTCCACCGCCCCCAGTTGCAGTAGTATAGGGATTCATCTAACTGGCCTTTATCTGTCTCGTTGTCTCAATTATATTAGACACTTCCACTTCCTTAACCGCTTCCTCGGGCTCTTTTGTTTCAACTGTGCTTTTATCCTGTGCTCCTCCTTCTCTCTCTGTCTCTCTTGCTGTGCTGTCTAGAGCATCAGCATCATGCTGCTTATTATCCTTTAGCTGCTGTTTAGGTAGACAATAGCCCAATTAGTGCTTAGCTCTTTGTGTGTGCTCACTGACTGAGTAAGTATGTGTGTGTGGGTTGTGTGTGTGTGTGTGTCAGATTTCTCCCTTTCAGACAAAATTTTAAGCAAACGCCCCATTAAAAGTCGGACAACTCACAATTGCCTGCAATTATCAAAGTCTTTTGTCGTGTCCGTCAGTCCGTCAATTAAATACTTGACCAGCATTGTAAGTATATAAATACAATCTTCAAATCAGTTAAGCAAATTCTTCAAATCTAAAGAAATCTAAATTTTTAATTTATTGAATCAAATTTAGTTTATTTTTTAATTAAATGAATAGTCACAAATTCATTTTATTTATTGCACAAAATGTTCCAAAAATGAAATATTTTTTTCCAAAAAGTATGTCAGCTGATTTTTGCCATTGCTGAAATATATTTCACTAAATTAAGGCAATTGTCATGAAAATGGAAATTTGTGAAACACACCTAAATATATTCAATTAGTTAGATGCTGTTTGGCAATGTAAAAACATCTTCTTTTATAAACAATTAAAGCCTAATGGTATTTATTATATTAATTTATTTTTAAGGAATATCTTTTTTGAAATTCTTCCTAAAATCTAAAGTAACAATATTTAAATAACAAAAAATAAATAAGAAAGGGATATTTTATATATCCTATCATATATACACCTGTTGAATATACCTTTCATCAACTTCTATCTGTAACCATTCTATTATTTTTCAATTACAGTCGAACTTCCCTAGCTCGAATCACCATTATCCAAAGAAAAGTTTCGAGTTATAGAGATATTCGGCCTATAAGGTTCCTTTTATTAAGTTTATTTATTTTACTGCCACTTATTTAGCTCGAGTTAGACAGAAATTCGAGTTATAACAGAAGCTCAAGTGTATTTCCATATGTGCAACTCCCAAGAATTTGTTCAACAATTGTTCTCTTGAGTAAACTCTCTTTCAATGTATTACCAATCGGTTCGCTATTAAGCTGATTAACTCTACCTTGAGGATCTACATAGTTAACGTATAAACCTAAGCTATCTTAATAAAACCTATTCACTTCTTTAGATTTACAGTTGACCATTTAATAATATTCTTTAACTGTCGCTTTTCATAATAAGCGACACCACCGAAAAGTGCTCAAAAAGGTGAGCAAAAGGTGATGGAGGGGGGTTGAGGGGTGTGCATTGGCTTGAGTGAGAATTGCATTAGCTTTGAGATTGCTTTGAGCATGCGAGTGGCTTTCATTTACATAGCTTTTTTTATCACACATACGCACTGTTGGCACATTCTAAATGTAGGTAAGTGGGTTTGTCTATAACGGTATCTAGGTATCTGTATGTGTGTATACATACATGAACTTGTTGTTGTTGTTGTAACAACGCAAAAAGGCTGCAAGACTTTGTTGCATGTATGAAAAACAGAAAAGACAACTTTTAAAATAAAACAAATTAAACATTACAATATGATTAAAAAAAACTTGAGAGTTTTAACTGCAAAAGAAAACACAGAATATTAAATGGAAAATGTAAAAATATATCTAGCATCCTATAATTATACAACAAACTAACTATTATAGATAACCCAGTTGGCAGAGCACTTTTATATATACGGACATGGAAAACTTGTGCAAACTTTGAAGGCCAACAACAACACAGACACAGACACATACACAAAATGACAATATTTGGTAACAGGAAAATTTTCAATTTTCAATCATGTATACATTCATCATTTTATGGATTATTTTTTAAATATATTCACGTTTTACACAACAAAATATTGTTAGCACATTTTTTTGGTAATTTTCACGGTATTCGTAGTATGAGAAACTCACAGAATGTGTTACGTGCGTAATCGATAAGCAAAGTTTTTACACAGACAAACCGCGTCTTGCCTCTATACGCGCATTTGACACACAGTGCTCAAAGAACTCAAGTACGAGGAAAAGCGAAGGAAAGCGGAAAAGCGGAAAAGCTCGCTCAAGCGCGTTTCGTATTTTAAACTTAATGAGATTTGACGCCGCCGCCGAGAAACGATACAAAAACGGCGCCGGCTAAGAGAGGTTTGGTTGTCAAAAGAGAGAGACAGGACAAAGGGAAAGAGAGAGCAAGGTATAGATTGAAAGTGACGGCAATTGATAAATTCAAAAACTGACAGACTTGGCTCTCAAAATCTGTTGCATTTTCTTTATATTTGAATTGTCAACGGATGCTGTAATATAACATAATCAAGGATAACTTACGTCTCACAATGTCTGTGAAAATCTTTAAGTGCGATATTCTAAATTCTGGTACAGCATTTCACTTTGTTCTAAGCAATTATTTTTAACAACGGGGCTTTTTTTATTTTTTTTTTAACTTGTATAAAATATTTTAGTTTTACTTGCCTATTTTCTTGCTGAGTTAATGCTTTTCGAGCCGCATATAGTCTTAGCAATTATTATGAACTTAAGGATTATAGATTTTAACATTAAAACTAATTTTTCCTTACATCATTTCTGCGTTCTCATCAGGGCCTGCCTTATAATTTGCTGTGAGATCTAACAGATCATAAATCAATACCACATCATACCCTCTTAAATCAGCTAGTATCATTTAAGTCCATTCATTAGCGAACGTCAACTGGTTTTTAACCCCTGCCAAAAAAAAAAAACCAAGGTAAATTTTTTGAATTCTTAAAATATTGTTTGCCCACAAAAAATCACTTGTGAATCACAGAACTTATCTCAATTGTAATTTAAACCTGGATGCTGTATGCGCGCGAGAGAAAGAGATAGAGAGAGCAACAGTTGATTAGCGCTTAAATACCAAGAAGCAATAAAACAATCGCTTTTTATGGGTTTCCTAATCTTGAAAAACCTGAAATTCCCCCGCTAATCTAATGACATCACAAACATAAATTCGTATAAATATGTATGTTTGTATGTTTATTGAGTGTTGCTGAAACTTGAAACAAATGCGAGAAGAATAGTACTTGAAAATTGTAAATAAGTGCATATGTACATATATTGTTATTTATTATTCTACTCAAAGTAAAACGAAATTGGCGGTTATCAGTTGTGTCATCAAAATTAGCATAAGTTTAAATCTCAACGAAATTGTATAGCAAATAAACTCAGAATAAGCTTTAAGTTGCGAGTTACAGCTTTTGCGCTTCCTCTCTATATTTCTATCTCTCTCTCTCTATTTCTGCCTCTGCATTTTTCCTTTGACTGGTCCTGCGCATAAAATTCAATTAAACTTGCACAAAGAGAGACTCAAATTGAGCGAACGAGTAACGGTACTCCCCTTGTGTTCTCTTGTGTTCAGATTGAGCTTTCCGCTCGCTTTATCTCACATTTTGAGTAACTGTAACAACAGCTTAAATTTTTACTCGTTTTCCCTTTTGGAGTTCTTATGTCTTAAAAGCAGTATTTCCTTTTTTAAAATTCTGGTAAAATCAATAAATTTTTTATACAAAAAATGGAAAAAAAAACTAAATTTTTTTTTATGGCAAAAAATCTTTTTTTCTGGGTTAAAGAAACTATTTATTTCCTGTTATTTAATTGAGCTAAATTCAAAATTGATCATTTTGACATGATGCTTATGCCAATTTATACTCGTAATGACATTTAAGTTAAGCACAGTAAGAACAAAATTCTAAGCTAGCGAGAACCAAGACAAAAGTCCCCTTTAAATGTTGCTGATAAGACAGACACAGCGAACAGAACAGAAATGTGAGCTTAGGTGATTCACAATCACATCTCAGACCCATCGCCTTCGGTGCCAGGTGCTTCCCCTGTTCTGGGTGTTCTCTTGGTATATAAGCAGCAGCTGTGGCAACAATCAATCATCAGTTCAGAGCAAACAGTCTTCCAGATCAGAACAGAACATCAGCAAATATGCAGAGCAGCAGCATCCTCATCCTGGCCATCGTGGCCATCAGTGCCTGTGTGGAGGCGATGCCACAGCACTTCCAGACACTTCCTTACTATCCACCCCCAACACAGCCTCCTCGTCCCATTCGGGTGAGGCGTCAGGTGCTGGGCGGCTCCCTGGCCTCGAATCCTGCGGGTGGTGCAGACGCTAAACTGGCGCTCAGCAAGGGAATCGGCACTCCCGATCACAATGTCATTGGACAAGTCTTCGCCGCGGGCAACACAGCGAAGGGACCAGTTACCACTGGCGGATCTGTGGCCTACAACAAGTAAGTGAATCAAACACACGCACAGCAAACAGATGATCTAACCTATGGATTACTATTCTACCCAGTCATGGACATGGATTTGATCTGACCAAGACGCACACACCCGGCGTGCAGGACAGCTTCCAGCAGTCGGCCCACGCCAATCTCTTCAACAACGGCGTGCACAACGTGGACGCCAAGGTCTTTGCCTCGCAGAACAAACTGGCCAATGGCTTCGAGTTCCAGCGCAATGGTGCTGGACTGGAATACTCTCACATCAATGGCCACGGTGCCGGTCTGACGCACTCCAACATTCCCGGCATTGGCCAGCAGTTGGGTCTGGACGCACGCGCCAATCTCTGGTCCTCCCAGGATCGCAACACCCGCCTCGATTTGACTGGCAACGCCAACAAGTGGACAAGTGGTCCATTCAGCGGACAAAAAACGAACTTTGGCGGCGGTTTGGGACTCACGCACTACTTCGGTTAAAAATGTCAACTTTAATTTTAAAATTATTTACGAATCTTTTAATTATTATTATTATTACTGAATAAAATTCAACAAAAAACTAAAAAAATCAATTTATAAATTAATATGGAGCAAGGGAAAGAAGCGAGCAGGGAAATCAATTGGTGTAATTTCCACTCGGTCTTTTGTAGAGTTCATTCCACGTAATTCAAAAGACTGCCAATTTGCAGTTTTTCGGCTCTTTTGTAGAAATTTTAAAACCGATGTTAAATCGAATCGATTTTCTGTATCTTATAGCTGTTTTA
This sequence comes from Drosophila limbata, assembly GCA_963924055.1. NCBI lineage: Eukaryota > Metazoa > Arthropoda > Insecta > Diptera > Drosophilidae > Drosophila > Drosophila limbata. Next base: position 9,933,084 of record OZ001355.1, read on the forward strand.
GTAAATAAAAACTTTTTCTGTTTCTCATATCTTATCAGTTATATCATCATAACTTTTAGGCGTTCAACTCCCGACTCAATTTAAAAGCGAATAAGGGCATGCTTTAATTTGAGAGTTTCAAGCTTTGCGCTTACGGTTTCTCTATTTGCATCACTCTTTCTCTTTCTCTCTCTTTCTCTGCCTCTGTCTCTGACACTCTCATTTGACTGCTTCTGCGCACAAAATTCAATTAAGCTTTGAAAAGAGCGCGACTCAAATTGAGCTAACTTTGTAACGGTATTCGATTTGAGTCTCTTTCTGCTCAGATTGAGCTTTCCATTCGGCTTAACTAACTTTTATTGTTACTTTATTTACTTTAGCTTATTGTTTATTTATTTATTTAATGTCAACTAAGAGCAATTGATCAATTAAGTAAAAATTAAAGTACAAGTGAATTAGTATACAAATTAAATTAAATATTTATAGTTATATTTAAATTTAAATTCAAACTGAAATAATAAAAAGTTAATTAAAAAACTAAAATCTGGGTGTATTACAAATTATATACTCTTTGAAGATTATCGTATAAGTATTCAAAAATAATGAATTAAAAAGTCACTTAAAAAAAAACGAATTACACATTTAATTATTCAATTGTCAGTCATATTATTTATTCGATTACATGTTTGTCTGTTTGAATCTGACTAAATCATATATTTTCACCGTCCTTGAAGTGCATCAATACCCAACAGTTATTAATTGATAAAACTTTAGTTAAAGGTAAAGTCCCATTGATATGTATTCATACTTGTAGAACATTTTCTTTTTACTCCAAAGTTTCTTATAGCATGAGAGCAACAAGTGAAGCCACGAATTAAATCAAATTCACTTTAAGTCATATAAAGAATAGACAAAAATCCCCTGTGAAACGTTACTGATAAGACAGACACAGCAAACAGAGCAGAAATGTCAGCTTAGGTGATTCACAATCACATCTCAGACCCATCGCCTTCGGTGCTAGGTGCTTCCCCTGTTCTGGGTGTTCTCTTGGTATATAAGCAGCAGCTGTGGCAACAAACAATCATCAGTTCAGAGCAAACAGTCTTCCAAACAACATCAGCAAATATGCAGAGCAGCAGCATCCTCATCCTGGCCATCGTGGCCATCAGTGCCTGTGTGGAGGCGATGCCACAGCACTTCCAGACACTTCCTTATTATCCACCCCCAACACAGCCTCCTCGTCCCATTCGGGTGAGGCGTCAGGTGTTGGGCGGCTCCCTGGCCTCGAATCCTGCGGGTGGTGCAGACGCTAAACTGGCGCTCAGCAAGGCAATCGGCACTCCCGATCACAATGTCATTGGACAAGTCTTCGCAGCAGGAAACACAGCGAAGGGACCAGTTACCACTGGCGGATCTGTGGCCTACAACAAGTAAGTGAATCAAACACACGCACAGCAAACAGATGATCTAACCTATGGATTACTATTCTACCCAGTCATGGACATGGATTTGATCTGACCAAGACGCACACACCCGGCGTGCAGGACAGCTTCCAGCAGTCGGCCCACGCCAATCTCTTCAACAACGGCGTGCACAACGTGGACGCCAAGGTCTTTGCCTCGCAGAACAAACTGGCCAATGGCTTCGAGTTCCAGCGCAACGGTGCTGGACTGGAATACTCGCACATCAATGGCCACGGTGCCGGTCTGACGCACTCCAACATTCCCGGCATTGGCCAGCAGTTGGGTCTGGACGCACGCGCCAATCTCTGGTCCTCCCAGGATCGCAACACCCGCCTCGATTTGACCGGCAACGCCAACAAGTGGACAAGTGGTCCATTCAGCGGACAAAAAACGAACTTTGGCGGCGGTTTGGGACTCACGCACTACTTCGGTTAAAAATGTCAGCTTAAATTTTGTATGAATCTTATAAATATTTATTATTATTATTACTGAATAAAATTCGAAAAGAAAACCTAAAAAAGCAATAAGTATATCATTCAATATGAGGCAAGGGAAATAAGAGAGCAAAAAAAATTAATTGCTGCAATTTCCACTTGGTCTTTTCTAGACTTTTTCTTTGTATTCCGTGTGACGCATTAAATTTGTGACTTGCAGTTTATCCGTTTTTCGTTATTTTTTTATTTATTTAATTGAATAATTTTGTTTATCATATCGCGCTCGCATTTACTTTTGAATAATTATGCTTAGAAATATTTTATTATGGTTAACACATTATTGTAGTTGCCATTGCCACCAAAAAATGTTTATTATTTGTTGTTGCTATTAATTATACGGCCTATTTCCATTCTTTTGCAGAAACATACAATTATGATGTAGTTATAACCAAGTATGTGATTACTGTTGTTTGATGTGGGAATATTTCTAAGTACAGGAGGAAAACCAAAATGAATAATTGTCTTCTAATTTCACAGATTCTCATTGAAATAGTGGCGTTGTTTTGTGTTTGCATGGGGGTAAGTGGGTATTCGAACTCTGGACTTATGACAGCTTCTTGGCCTTCTGGTAGAGCGTGTCCACCACTTTGCCCATGCTCTGAATGGTTTCCAGCACTCGCTCATAGGTCTTATCCACGGGCGTCTCCTCAAAAACAATGAGCACACCTTCGCCCTGATCCAAAATGCCGCTAAACTTCTTATCCAAAATCATTTGTGATAGCTTCTTTTCAACCTGTGGCATGGGCAGATGAATGCTCTCCGCCACATGTGAAACCTGCAATGCAAATATTATATTAAGTAAAAGATTCTAGATTTAAGTGAATGAATTACCAACCTGCACACGGGAATATGGCTCAATAATACGGCATAGATTCTGCTCCAGCATAGTGTCGTAAAGTGTACCAAGATGTGCCTGCACAATAACATCCTCGGCGAGCTCCTTTTTGTAATCCTTCAACGCCTGCTGAAAATCGGCCAGCGAACGTTTGTGTGAAGCCTCAGCCACTGCCTTCATGGCGTCAACATCACGGCCGGAGTAAGTTATGGCCTAATCAAAAGAAAGGCTTAAATCGATAAATCAATCCAGAAAGGTATTGAAAAATCCTTGCTTACCAGCTTGCCACTAACTATCTGATTGACATCGTCCGACTGACCGAGCATAATCTTGCAGAGCAACATGTATTTCAGAGCAGTGAGCGCCTTGACGCTGTCAACACTATCGAAACCTTCAAATGCCTCATAGAAATAGGAAAAGGCCGTCTTAAAATCACGCTCATCGGCCGCATGCAGAATGCCTGACTGCAGATCCAGGGCGCCCTGCACTTTGGGGGGACAGTATATGGCATTTGCCGTAGTGCGGGCTGAGGTCAATGCAGCGCGTGCCTTGGGCAAATTGCTAAGTGCGTGGTATGTTTTACTCTCCAGCAGCTGCACCTCCACAAGCAAATTTTTATCATCTAACTTCTTGAGCTCCTTCAGCAGTTGTGAGCCAAGTGCAAGAGCCTCAGTATAAAGTGCCGTATCAAAGTAGAGCGCAATCAGACGGGCCTCCAGCGATTGACGCAAAAATGTACGTTTCTCCTGCTTGGCCCACTCAATACAGTCTTTGCATAGTTGCACCTGATAAAAGCAAGAAGATTCGACAAATTAGTTGCATGGACAATAACTAGCATGTCATTACTTACTTCAATGCCCGTGCCAGCATCCATATCGAGGAACATGTCGACCAGCGAGCGCACAAGTTTGGCGGCCTTTGCCTTGCTGATCAAGCTCAAAAACGGTCGCGTCACCTTGATCAAGTCAGCCAATTCTTTGGCTTTGCCCTCCTGTTTGTAGAGCTCACCCAGCTGCATAATGCCCTGCTCTTTGATGCGAATCAGCTCCTCATCGTTCTCAGCCACCTCCTGTTCGCGCACTATTTTATTCAGCAGGGAAATGCCCTCCTCGCGATTCACACTGGACAGTGCCTGGGCACGTTCAAAGAGTGTAGCTCCGGCCATTTTGCGACTGCTGCGGCGTTGATTGAAAGTTTAAAATTGATAACAAACTAACAGATCGTATATATAAATGTGTATTAACTAGTTCACTATTTAAATTCAAGTTGACGTGTTAGTTTGCAATTGCGCTATACAGTGTGTATTGCGTATTTCTGAGTTTTTCTCAATTTTATATTATGATGATTTCAGTCGTCGTTGTTTTTAAGAAGCGCCAGTCACGATTCTCTCCGTGTGGCAAATTTAGCCCAACTTTGGAATAACAAGGTGGCAGCCTTGGCTTCCAAAACAAATCAAGCCGATATATATTCATTTGGCGATGCCTATCGGGCGTCACCAATGTAGTGCAAATCGAGAGGTTCCCACCATCTTTGTTTTCGATGTTTAAAAATAAAGCATCGAAGAAATCACAGACAGTAAATTGATCATTTTTCCATCTTTTTGGGTCTCAAAACTGCCACCTTCTTACAAAGTTGGGCCAAGGCTGCCACATAGTTGTGCTAGAAGTGGATGCGAATTGTGGAAAACATCGATAGAAAATTGGGTGAGCTGGTCAACCTTCGCGTTAAGAAATGCAAAAAAAAAAATTACAAAATCTACAAAGATATAACAAAACTCCTGTAAAAGTTTTAAAACCCCAATTTCAAATTAATTAAAAAAAAAACTTTTCTAAAAGGAGTTGCCAAGATTGCCACCTTGTTATTTTTTTTGTAAATGCAATCAGCTGATTACTGCATTTATTTATTAGAGGTGTGTGTTGTGTGTTTCCCCGATACTTCGATGTTTGCTGATCACATAAAATTTATTGGACACGGCTTTTAAATCTGTAAATCTCATCTGTAAAAATGATTGCATTGAACATATTTCTCATAATATTTTGAAATCCTTTCTTTCAAATATTTTAGAGTACCGTAATTATTGGGATTGTCTATTATTGTTGTATTTAAATTTTAAAACATTCCTACCAAACACCGATGGTTTTGATGTTTAGCAAGCATCGACGACATCGATGTTTCTCCACCTCTAGTGCAAAATCGAATAAATTTTACAAATTTTCAAAACAAACAAAAACACTTGTGTTGGTTGGCCAGGAATTGCAAGAAAGGCGACATAAAATTAAAATTCATGAAATTAAATCTCAGTTCCAGTATACCACCCAGCTTACTACAGAATTAGAAGAAAGATTGAAAGAAAAAAATTAACGAATTGGATTGGTATTATCAAATAAATACTGGATTGAATGGGTGAAGAAACAAACAACTCGACGCAGAACAAGGCGCGAGCTAAAACAACGCGACCCAAAGCAGTCTACCAATGGACAGTGAACGATGTGCAGAAATGGTACCGCCGCCATTGTGGCGAGTACACCAAATATGAGCATCTCTTTGCCAAGGTAAGCACCGATTAGCATCAATACCCAGCGGTACTCACCTTTGGGGCTCATCATCGTCGCTATAATCCTGTAGCATGTTTTACTCCTTATCCTTTGCCTGTTGTTCTCACTGAGCTTCTTGTCCGACAAAGAACAACTACAATTTAACAAACCTAACTTATTTATTAATTTAAATTCCCTTTTAACACCTGGCCTACTGTTAAATTTGCATAAATAACATTTATTTCCGTTTACTAATTTCCAGCACGACATAACAGGTCGAGCTCTGCTCCGCATCACAGATTCCTCACTCCAGCGAATGGGCGTGACGGACAATCGAGATCGCGAGGCCATTTGGCGTGAGATTGTCAAGCAGCGGTTGAAAACCGATATAATGGAAATACGTGATATGGAACGTCTCAATATCCACTAAGATTACTCATCCATTGTATTCAGTGGAAAACCTATCTTTAAAGCCACTAGCTTACGTATAAATAAAATAAACCGATTATTTGTTAGAAATAAACAGTTGAATGAGTAGTTTTGTTTATTCGAGTATTATCTGTTGAAGAGATCACTGAAAAATACTAGAGTTAAGCCTAAAGTGTAACACTTTTAGCCCTCCTTCTCCAGCTTGGGCGTGACAAGCTGAACATCATTGTTTTGGTTACAAATCTCTACGGACTTTATTGATACGCCGACTCCAGTCCCGCTGGCATTGGCCGATGACGACGTCGACGACGAGGATGCGGGTGCCGCAATGACCTTGGGCAACGATGTTGCCATTGCACTACTAGGAGTAAGTATATGTGGCATGGACACCGTGCCATTTGTCATGGGCAGAGCTGTGGTAAAGAGCAGCTTGGGCGGTTGCAAGCGCTGGGCTGCCGATCCGGCCGCCGTGCCCGACACTATAAACTGTGGTGACTGATGTGCTGCTGTTGTCGACTGGACGCCAGCAGCAGTTGCCGTTGCCGCTGCCATTGGCTGCAGCAATGTCGGCAACATGGTTAGCAAACGATCGCCCATTGATTTTTCCCAATCGAGACGTTCACGTTCCAGCGACAGACGATTGTGTTGAATCTCATTGGCTTCGTTTTGGGCATTGAGCAGTTGTCGCAGCAGAATACGCATTGCTAGATGTTGAGAAAGTGGAATTATTAGATGGATATTTTGCTTAAAATGAACAATTGCACTCACTTGTCATGTGACGCTTGGAGAGTTGCTCCTCTCGCGCCTTTTCCTGTGCCCGTCGCTTCTCCTCCTTCTTTTCCAGCTGTTGATGCTGCTGCTGTTGTTGCTGCTGCTGTGACTGCTGTTGTTGCTGCAATTGCTGTTGTTGTTGCTGCAGTTGCTGCAGCTGTTGTTGATTGTATTCCGGTGGCTGCAGCAGCTTCTGTTGCTGTTGTTGCTGCTGCTGCTGTTGTTGTTGTGGTAAAGTTGCATTGACCACTGTATTAACATTCGCTTTGCCAACTGTTGCTGCTGCTTTTGCTGCTGCCGCCTGTTCCGCATTGACGAGCACAAACTTGACACCGCCTGGTCCTGTGACCAGCCCAGTGTTGGTTGCCGACTGCACCGGCGTTGGAGCAGCTCCGCTGATCATCAAACGTGCTCCCTGATTGATGGCGCTTTGGAGCAGCTGCAGCTGTGTTCCCGCTGCTGTGTTAACAGCAACTCCTTTGCCGGCTGTTGCATTGCTGACTGTTGACTGCTTCGTCGGTTGCATAAGGAAATTTGTGGGCACCAACGAGATCTTGCCTGGCGTTAGTTTATTGCTCGCTGTGCTGCTCGTTGACACTGTGCTGGTGACCTGGGCAATGCTAGTGCTGATGCTATTGGCGGGTATAATGACATTGGCCCCACTGTAGGGCAATAAATTTGTCGCCTTCGGCAGCTGCAACATGTCCGCCAATGTGGGCATCACGGTGCGCACGGCCGGAGCAGCGGATGCGGCTCCATTGCCGTTGGTGACACTGTTTTCCGCCTCATCAACGGCATCCACATCGATGGGCTCTTCTTTTGGTAGTGGCAGCAGCATACAGTCATCATCCTCCTCAACATCAGCAACAGTTTCTGCTGTAGCTGCTATTGTTGTTGTTGCTGCTGCTGATGGTATGAGAATTGGATTGGACTCGGCCTGTTTGACTGCCGGCTCCTGCTCCCGTTGGTTGCTGGCTGGCTCAGTCTTGATGTGTGACACAGGGACAGCGTCCGCCTCTTCCACGTCCAGTTCTGTCTCGGAGGACAGCTTGCGTCGCTTGCCCGCTGTGCGTTTATCTCCCAAGTGTTCCTCGCTGGCATCCACATCCACTTGAGCGTCATCAGCAATTGCATCTGATTTGGATTTGCCATTCGGTACCAGCGAAGAGAGCAGCATGTCATCCTCCTCGTTGTCGCTGTCGGACATCTCCTCGCCGTTCTCCTGACGTCGCTTACGACGCTCCGCATGTTCCTCGAGTGCCTGCTCCAGTTGATATTTAAGCGAGGGAGCCGGCACCTCATTGGGACGCACACTAAATATGGGACGCGTCATGATGGCATCCATTTCAGCAAAATGCTTCCAACTGGGCTCCGTTTCGCCCGCCAATCCGCACTCCTTGTCCTTCTTGAGGCGATTGTAGAAGCACTTGAGGTTCTTGATCCGCGTCGTGATCTCCTCCGGCGAACGATGATAGCCATACTCCTGCATTTTGGCCGCCAGCTGACAGATGACCGCATGCTTCTTGTGTGTCGTTATCAGAGTGCGCTGCAGCTTCGGATCGCCCCACAGCTGTATCAACAGCTTCGTCTCATCCGTATCAAAGTTGGGATTGCGACCCACGAAATTGTGCTTCTTGCTGAGACTCTGATTGCCATTGGGATTGGGATTGCTGCTGCTGCTGCTACCAGGAACACTGGCATTGTTGTTGTGGCTGCTGCTGTTGCCCGGCAGACCGAGGCGCTGATTGCTGACGGCGGCAAAGCAACCGGATGCTGATGATGATGTTCCTGTTGCGGCGGCTGCCTCCGCCGAGCGCCGTTTCTTAATTCTAGCACTGGACTTTACGCTCATCATGCAGACTAAAAAAAAAAAACGTTAAAATCAACTCAATTGACTCAGAAAATTTGCTTCACAATGTCGCCTTCTTTAGCGTCGATGAGAAAAATAACAGTAACAATATTTAACTATCTATCCCTGGCTTAAATAAATACTAGTTGTGCATTTAAAAGCTTGCTTACCAACAAATCAAATGTTGTATGCAACGCCGAGTCAAAAATCAATAAACGAGCACGTTGCGTTTGCAATTAAACCATTTGTGGTACAATCCTTATGCGGCAACAACAATTGAGAACTATACGCTACGTCTGACAAGTCGGCAAGTGTGAAATGAAATGAAACGCAACCAAACCAAACATGAAACAAAAGCAACGCGCAACTCCTCGGCAACAACTACCCTTAAAGAAGGTAAGCGTGCCGCGGTGACAGCCCAGCAACCCAACAATCCACCAACAACAACCACCCAACCCCAAAACGAACACAGCTAAGCCAAGTGCACTAGCAACAAAACGAGAAAGTCAACTAGAAATCCGCCCAACTACGCAGAACATGCGCGCTCGCTTATTTTCTTGTTCTCTCTTTTGAACCCTGTCTGTCTGCCTCCCTCCCTCCCTCTTACTACGACTCACTCGCTCCCACGCAGTTACAAGTGCGACACGACGAGGACGAAGCTTGTCTTGCGCAGTAAAAATGACTTTGAAGCATTGATTAGTTACAAGAAATTACTTAACATATTATTTAAGCAATACGAGTTAACTAAAAATTTACTAAAATAGAAAAGTGTGTCAAAATTCATTTTAAAATTATCTTGTAAATCTTTTTTTTTGTGTTAATATGCGGAGCCATAAAAAATCTAAAAAACATTTGATCTGCTTAGGATACAGAAAAACCTATATACATACCAAATTTGGTGTCTCTAGCTATAAAGTCTGCTGAGCTTTTACTCCTTTAGACTTTTCAAGCACAGACTCTAATAATGAACTTTATAATTATTTTTATATTAATTTTCTAAAAATATTTCAAATACTGCTAAAGCAAAGTTGACTAATGAAAAAAAACTTTGAGACAGGACATTGACACGAGATCTGCGCATAACGCTTTGCAGGACATGCGCAATGAGCGCTGCAGTCCCCGGGGGAATGAGAGTGAGTGAGAGAGAGAGAGAGAACCCATTTGCGAGAGTCGCGGGTTCTGAGCGTGCGTATAACGGTGTTGTCTGGGTGGAGCAAACGAAGCAGCAGACTTTACAGAAAATATGAGTAACAGTGCTAAGCTGTGTGTATTGAAAATTACTTAAGCTAACTGTGGCCTGTATTGCACTACATTTTTCATATTTTACTCACCACAATTGCTATATATTATGCTTAACTTAACCGAAGACTTTTAGCTTCATTGCATGCTGCACTCAGCTTGAAAATTTGAACGGAAAATTAACAGCATTGCCAGCTGTAATTTCATGAAGCGCTTTTGGTTAGAGTTGCCACTCGACTGAATGTTGCATGCGTCTCGTTGTGACTACCAAAATACTCTGCTTCAAGCTGTTTGCTAGGGCTGCATAAACATCGAGAGTAAGTCCATCAATGGTTTCAGCGAATAGGTCTTTCTGATCAGTTGGTGAGTTGTTTATGAAAGATAGACGATGAGAATAGTGTACAACTGTTTCTTTTTAGTGGAATGTGAAATGTATTTTAACTTCTTAATCAGGGTCGACGACAAATGTCAAATATATTTAGGATTATTAGGTAAGTTGGTTTTTTATTTTGGGCTTAAGTATCCTTTCACATTGTTCAACACTTAAAAATATATGAAATTGAAGCATTGTTATATGTAAATAAAGAAGTAATTCTTATTGTATTTCTTTAAAAAATTAAAATTTCTTTTTTAAATTACTGACAAGCTGCGAAATCATCGATTTAGTTCATGATTGACTGAATAAGTTCATTCGTTCATCTTAATGAACTTTTTCAGAAAGAAACGACACAACTCTAGCCGTTTGCAGTCAGCTGTTTGTCGTTTGCTTTTGTTGCTCGAACGTAAAGTAATTTTCGCAACAAAATAAAATGGTTTTAACCAAGGAAGAGGAAACATTCATTACCCGCAAGCATGAGCACACACTCAAACTGCGCAACGAATATCTAAAACAGAGCTCGAATCCCTTTCGCCATGCCACCGGCGAGGGCGGCACTGTGGTATGTACATTTAATTGCTGGTTATGTCATCACTGTCCATTTATTAATACTAAACATTTGTGTTTTGTTTATTTGGGCCAGTTCGATGCCGGCCTAGCGCGCTTTCAGTCCATGCGCGTGTCCAACTTCCAGCATTTCCGGCCAACAGGACACTCCTTCCGCATGGGACTCTTCGCCGTCGTGCTGCCCATCGCTGTTTATGCGTGGGCGCTAAAGAGCGAACGCGATGGCCGAGAGGAGAAATACCGTACAGGTCAGGTTGCCTACAAGGATCGCCAGTTCAAGTTCATTTAAATCATTCTTTCGCAATTTGTTGCATAGTGAAATTAAACGCAGAAATGTAAACGTAAATCTTAGATGTATATGTATTTTGGTTATATATATTGCCTATTTTTCCTCCATTTGCTTGTCGCGTGCGATGACAAAGTCCTCAAACTTGACCATGTAGGTGGTGCCTTTGTGCCAGTGCGCAGTTACCTTGCATGGAAATCCGCAATGGGTTAAAACCGCCTCAACAATTCCGGCCGTGAAGTTGGCACAATTCAAAGAGCTCTTGTCCTTGGGCACGCTTATAAAAGTGTTGACCAGCGGGTCCTTTTCAATGATGTAGTACGTTCGCTCATCATCGTTGGCATGCTCCAGCTTCTCCGCCTCCTTACCGAACAGATTCTTCCACACAGTTGTTTTCACGAACAGCAGCATTTGCGTCAGTTTCGTCTCTCGCTTGGAACTGCGCTCGCGTACAAAGTACAAGTCAATGATGCGTGTGCCCACATCCTGGCCCAAGTCGTGCAACCTAAAGTAGCTCCAGTTATTTGAATTCGTCAATCTCAAGTCTCAACGCAAATTACCTTGTTTGCAATTCTGGGACTGTGAAAACGCGACTTTGCGAGTACTGAACAATCTCGCTGAACAGCAGGGCCACAATGCTCTGGGACACCTCGGATTTACCCTTAGACAGCGGACGATCAAGTATATTGCTGCGCGGACGCATTGACGAAATTTTAAGCGCTTCAAGTTTTTCCATTTTATTTTATTTCCACAACCAAATGATGGGGGACGTCAACAACAAATTGCCACCCAAAACAGCTGTAAGGGATGCCAGATGTTCAAAGGTTGAATCGCAACAATGCGAATGGCAAAATCATATTTTGTAACAGATATTTCAAATTGTCTACCATTAGTTTAATCAGTTGTCATTATTATGCAGCATCAAGCAACATTTTTTTGGATTCTTTAAATCGAGTAGCTGCACTTTGGCCCAGCTATCAAGCGGCTGCTGCTGCAAGATTGTTAAATACGACTCGAATTGAGTGTAATTTATGTTACGCGTATATGGACAACCAATGAGATGAAAATAGGGACAAGCCTCATCCCGTATCCATCGACGCTGCTTTCCTGCTGCATTTCTTGTGATATTTGCATGATCTATGCTATTTCCACCCATTTTCTCCTCGTAAATGCTGGAAGTTATCTGTGCAATCGCCTCGTTGAATATCTCATCTACTTTGGGCAGGCCAACAAGTTGTTTAATCAACTTATGTGTTTCCAGACGTCGCACACAAAGCAAATACCACAGGGGCATCAAATTAAAGCGTATGCAACCAATTAAATTGGCCACATTCGACTGTCGAGCTTTCCAATCGTGTCCCAGCCAACGCACAATTATGAAGAGTATCTGTTTGAGAATTTAAATAAAAATAATCAACAAATTTAATAAATATTAAATATTTCAAACCTCAACTTCCGTGTTAACACAAATGTCATCGGAACTGAGCAGATAGACAAGATGCTTCAGCGGCACATCAAGAAAATCTCGAGTTGCCACAAAAGTGAGCAGAAATTTTTGAATACGCGTCAGCATCAAATTCCGTACAATATCCAAGGCTGGATGGCTTTTGGCCTCAATGTACATTACACAGGCGGTGACCTCATTGAAACAATTGATATCTTCAAAATATTTCCAGCAGTGTGACAATAATGTTTCAATTCTCAAATATGTGGCAGCTATAAAGACAGCAATAATATTCTTTCGCTCCAGATTCGGATCATCGCTGAGCATCCATTTGTAGATGAGCATGAAAGCCTTTTGGGATACTTTACCCTCGGGCAGTGTCACCACGAGCGGAATCTCTTCTAGGTCCATAAAGAATTTTGAATACGACTGCAGAACAATCACATGACAATTGAAGTACATTTTATTGATTTCGATCTGTACGGTTGTCTTCAAATGGTTTTCCAGCATATAACGCAAGATGGATCTCAAGGGAACCTTGGATGGCTGCTCGATGTTAAGCCAATCTCGAACCTCTTCGAAATTATGTCCAAACTCAAATAACGAACGATTTGTGGCCAAGTCCGTCGATTCACGCTTAAAAACACGATCCAATTCTAAATCCTCCGCTTTGGAAACGAGTCGTGTCACCGATGCCAGCTCATCTTCCGATGAAGTACTTGGACTGTAAAGATATTATTAAATAGCCAATCATAATATTTTTTTGAATCTTAAGTTTTCACACACTTGACAAAGTGAACACTGCAGGTGAGATCACGCTTAACGGACTCGTAATCCTTCTGACCCAAGGACACATTTTTCCTCATTACCTCATCCATTGTGTGATTTGCTCAATTTGTATTCCAGTGCCTGTTCAAAATATACATACATTTAAGTTTTAACACCGTTTGTTTGAGTAATAAAGCTGAGCTACAATTTTTAAATTTAAAAAACTGGTAAAATAAAAAACAACTGCAAATAAAAAATTAAAATACAAAAAGTGAGTTTGCATCGGCCGGGAATCGAACCCGGGCCGCCCGCGTGGCAGGCGAGCATTCTACCACTGAACCACCGATGCTTGTGCTTAGCTTCCTGAGCATCTCGCAATATGGAGATAAAAGCTTTTTCTCCATTTTGCAAACATGGCGAGTGTATGTACACTTTGGAAATAGTGTTGCCAGACTTGGAAGAAAATTTGAATTTCAACGTTTATTTATTGTTTATTAAATTGTGTTTTATTTCTTTGTATGTTCTCTTGTTCACATTTTCAAATACATTTATATGAATAAATATATCATTTATTTTATTTACTTTTTAATGCCATCTTTTATATGCGGCTACTTATGCATATAATTTATGTGAATTTCATTTTATGTTTTATGGTGTATAACAAAAAGTTGATTCAAAATATTATGTTTTTCTTATTTATGTTAAGTGTTCAACAAATTGCTATTAATCTCTACAATTTTGTTGATAAATAAAGAATCAAATAAGAATTACTATTGTTATTGATTCCTAGTTGGATTTCTTTTATTACTTTTCCTTTTTTGAATGTGTAATATTTTTTTGTTTGCTAAAATTTGAAATACATACAGTTAATAGAGTCTATATTTTTGTATGTATGTTGGCATGCTTGTGGATCGTTTTATATATGTTAAAATTATTGTAGCTTTAACTAAACAATAAAAAGTAATTTTAAATTATATATGTATGTATATTTAACATTTTGTACTTTTTGTTGAGTGTTTGTTCTTTGTTCAAAGTTGTTTGTTTTTTTTTGTTATATTTTATTTGTGATAGGTTTCTTGATCTAAACAACTTTCGTTCAATTATTTTTAGAAACTGCATACGCATTTTTACAAACAATTGCCCGCATTCTTAAAGGTTTCGTTTTTAATATAATTTTTGTTGCTTTTTTTAATGTGTTTTTTGCACAACCTTTGCTTATTTTTGAATAAATATGCATTTATAGTAAGAAATAAATTAATGCTTTTTATTATTATTATTAATTTCATTTTGAATACACAAATATTACTTAGGTTCTTTGCACATAAGTATTTTATTTTTTTGCATGTTTATTTTGCATTCATTAATACGTTTTATACACATACATATATATCTATATATATAGCTGCATATATATAAGTTTGTTGTTTTTCAAAACACTTAAGAATTTTATTGAATCCCAAATATATCAAATGAGCAAATTTACATTTGGATTTTTACACTTTCCACCAAAATTGCTCATTTGGTTTTGCACAAATTACAAATTGTTTTCTTTAATGTTTAAATCTTTTATTCTAATATTTTTTGGGTTTTTTAAGCGACGCAAACGCGCAATTTGAACGGTTTGGTTTTTCAATGCAACGTTTTTTACTTTTGTTGATATAATTTATTGTATAAACATAAAATATTAAACGAAAAGATTGCTTATCATTGGCAAAAGAAATATTTTGAATCTTCATGAGCCCTAAGAAGAGTCAAAAACATTCTTTTTTAATAGAAATAATTATTAATAATTTTTTCAAAAAAATTCTCGATGAAAAATGAATATTAGTTAGCAAACTGGAAACGCATTTGTTGCAAATTGACGTTGCTCGCTTATTATATTTATATTTATATAGAATATATTTTCAAAAACAATTTGTAATTTTATTTTGGGACTGTATGTTGTTGGTTTTTTTGCTTTTATTGTATTTGATCAACAATATTCTTGTTGCATTTGCGCTTTGAGTTGTCTTTGTAAGTTTTTATGCGAAGTTTGCGCGCGCTGCTCTGTTCAAAATAAAAACGAATTGGAATTAAGCACAGAAATATATAGAAATATTTGCATATATAAGTAAGTAGTATAACTTTCGTGCCTTGCCTTGGCTTTAATACTGTTCTCCAATTTCAAATTGTAAACAAAATGTAAGTAGCAAAAACTTAATCAACTAAAAAAGAATATCTTCATTAAGCATATACATATACAAAAGTATTTTTAATATATCTATATATATATAAAAAAAAGAAACAAATAGCCCGGTTTTTACAAAATTATAACTAAGTGACATATCTAAAAATAAATGACAATTATAAATGATATACATATATATGATATTTATGCTTGTATGTATTTATGTACTTGGAAGTGCGTTATCTGCTCTACTGATGTATATACAATAAATTATGGCAAATCAAATGGAGTTACAAAACAAACGATGGAAACACAAGCAAAAACTGGCAACTAAAACTGAAGACAACAGGGCCAACAGTTACGGCAACATCAACACTTTGTCGTTGTGGTTGTCATGGCTCGCATTTAGAACATCAGCCGTCCATAGTCATTCTGGGCTGCCTTGCTGCTGCGCGGCTGCATCAGGTACAGCGGCTGTGGTGGCTGCTGTTGGGGGGCGCCCAGGCTGTGTGACAATTCCCAGTTGTAGAAATGCCGCTGCGGCGGCGGCTGAGACTGCGACTGTTGCTGTTTGAGACGCAGCAGCTGACGTTTGTAGGTTTGCTCATCGGGTTGCGGGTGGTGCTCGTTTCTGGGCCTGGTGCTGGGGTCGTCATCGTACTGTCCTTGCAATCTAGCCTCCAAATGTCAGACATGCGGTTTATGGCGGGCACCGCACAAGCCGCAGTGTATGCCCACCAAATGGCATGCACGCAGCGGCAGATAGCACCACAGGCAGGGCACGAACAGTGACAGCAGCGCCAGGCCCAACCAGCGCTTGGTGCAGCCCGCCTCGCTAACGCTACAATCGCACGGATGCTGTGCCGTTTCACCCTCCGCATCGCTCATGCAATGATAAATCATACAGCGTGCACATCCCATGCCCGATATACACTCGTAACCGCTGCGAACCGGATCCGGAGCATATTCGCAAGCGCCGCGTCTATTGAAATCCTCACTGTACAGCTCATGACAATAGCGGCAACGCGAGCGCGTCTCCTTCTTGAGTATATCCGATACATTTGGCTTGTTCAACGGTTTGCTAGCTGCCGTTACCGCCGACGTCTGTGCGGCAGCCATCGCCTGTGCCGCCTCCAGGGCATTTCGTTTCTTCAGAGCTGTGATGGATTCGCGTCGCGCATTCAGCACCTGTGCACCCACTGGCTGATCGACCACCGGATAGTTATAGTCATGATGCACAGCGGTCAGCGTTACGTATGAATAGTTCTCGCTGGGTGCAATTTGGCCTGCAGGCGGCGGCGGCGGGACATCCGTTGAGGCGCCTGAGGCATTGTTGCCGACGCTGCCCGGTGCCGTTGATGTTTTGTCCGTCGATATGTAGTGTATGGTCGCCGCTGGTAGTTTCTCTGAATCGGAATTGTTGCTGTAGCTATCCTTGTGGCGATCGCTAACGCTTTCTATAAAGTGAATAATTGTTAGTTTCAAATACAACAAAATTTGTGTAATTGTTTATAATTTACTGTGACTTTTTTCGCTGCCTTCGGGGCTTGAATGTATCTTTTGTAAACTTTCGCTTTCCACAGGTAAGTCCAGGGTCTGTATAGGTATTCATTCAAGTGTTCAATTAGCAATTGTTTCACTTAACGCCAGTCAATCAACAATCAACTTACCATGAATACATCATCTTCACCAACCGAATCATATTTGGTCAATGGTGGGCATATTATAGTGGGATTTGATTTGGCCAGTCCTGTATGATAAAATATGAATTCGGTTTTAATTGTATGCTTTTAATCATTCATTTAACAATTAGTCGAAAACAAGGCACACGGCACAGCTTAATAAAGAGCATTGAAATTGAGTTTAAAGCGAACAGCGTTGAAAGTGTGTATTAAGCAATTTTCTCTAAAGATTTGTTATATTTCTTCATCGATCTAAGTGAAAAAGTGTACTATATTTCTATATGTGTTATGTGTGCTGCATAAGAATTAAAAGTATCTTTTGGATACTTTTGCTTGATTTTGATTCGTTGAAGCATACACAACACAGAAAACAACAAAAAAGTCTAAGTAAAAAGAAACCTCATAAAAACACTTACCAATTTTGTTAGAAATTATATGATTTTTTTTTGTTTTTAAATTTTGAAACACAATTCACAATTCCAATAAAATGGTTTATGAGTTGTTAATTTTGTTTGTAGCAAGTTTATAAAAAAGTGTAGAGCATAAAACATTAGATTTTCATTAGTTAATGAAGGCCAAAAATGCTAAAAATGCAAAATCTAAAGGAGAAGGTGTGATAGGGACTTTAAAACAACTTGACAAAATATATATATATGCAGAAGATAAAAGAAGGTACAAAGCGAGGATTGTAGACAGATCGACAGAGAGTGTAGAAATGTTTAAAGCGGCATGCATCTAAGTAAATGGGATGAGGAAGGCTGGAGCCATAGAAATATGGACTGTGTGTGCATACCATCAATTAGTTCATTATAGGCGCGCAACACGCCCTTATCAAAGGCGCGTGCATCGGCTGCGGTTTGAAATGTTAGACCATTGCGTTGTTTTCCTGCACGCCAATGATGAAATGTTGGCATTACTTTGTAATACTTAAGATCACGATTGATGATACAGCTTAAGATGACCTGTAAATATCGGAAAGAGCGTTAGAATGAAAATGAAATTCAATGTCAACTCCTATGACAATTGCCACTTACACTTTGATCAGAGATTCTTTGCCCATAGATGATGTAGTCATGACCCGATGCCAATGGGGATAATCTAGCACGTTTCCGTATGGAAACATTGGCCAGACCACCCCCGGCCAGCGGTAGCCAGCCCTCGGTGCTTTCGTCTCTGGTCATTACCTGTGCGCGTACTGTAACTAAGAAGTCGCTGCAATGAAAAACACATCAAAATATCAAGTTAAGTTAAAGTAATCAATTGAACTTTGCTAAAATCACCTGCTCAATTTGCGTTTTAAGCTTAATTTATGGTAAGAAACGGTGGCCATTGCTGCTACTAACTAACTGTGGCCGCCTTTGCTATTAACTGTTGTCTATATCCCTGGCAATAGATAACTTAAAAGTGTCGCTAATTTGGCTAATTCAATTTTTGGCCAACGAAGCCATACCAGGAGTGGACACATCGACTTCATGTGCAGCACCTGTCGCACTTGTTCATGATGACAAAGCCCTCACTTACTAAAAATAACTACAGGTCCTTTGGTTTAACAATATTTACACTCACACAAACACACGAGTGTTTTTTCCATTGATGTATTGTCTTCACACACTCATTATGTGGATATGTGTGAGTATGAATATTAAGGGTAGCAAAAATATTCGAGTTTAGAATCCATTTTTGGATTTCATTCTTGAAAATCTAAGTAGGGGCGGAGTACTTTGTATACGCTTATTCAGAGCCTTAACACAAGTCCAGGCAATGCAAATAACCAAGAAGCGAACAAAGCAAGTCACGACCTGCGCAGAAGTTTGAATTGCAATTGGAGTTTTAAGCGTGAAGTTACTCAATGAAAAAAGCTTTCACGGAGTTCCGACTCCATTTGGCAGTTGTGGGTTAGGGGGTTATGGCTCATACACAGTATACATACATTTGTCCTAGATTTAGACATTTTTACAGAATGAACATGCACAAGCGTCTCCCAAAGTAGACGACAACGACGTCATAGTTGTGTCAAGGACTGCGACAGCGGCAGAGGCAGCATGTTGCACTGCGACAGCGGCAGAGGCAGCATGTTGCACTGCGGCAACTAGCATTCATATATATGTATATGTATATGATTATGACAGTTTATACTCAAGGTAAGGCGCACACGTCAGCATGTCTGGTCAAGGATAACTTATGCGGCAGCCATGCCATACCATGAATGAATTTAGTGTTGTTTGCAGTTGCCACCATGGCAGCCCTAGGTGCCTTTGAAGATATAAAAAAAAACAACAAAAAAAAAAGCTTTTGAAAAGGCGCTAGACCAAGTGGCAACATTATTGGAGTTGCCACTCTGATAGACTCATGCACTTATGCCCGCACACAAAACCACAGGTGTTGTCAGCGCAACAACTCCGCCAAAGACACACATTACTCCAGAGCCTGCCTCAAGCAAAAATTAAAAGTCCCGAATTAGAAACAAAACCCTAAATTGACAAACTCTCAACAGAGCGCATGCGTGGGAAAGAGAAAGTTAGCGAAGGAGGGGGAGGAGAAACAAAGACTGTGAGAGAGAGAGAGAGTCGGGCTCCAGTTTTTGTTTGTGTATGTGTGCAAGCGCACAGAAACTTTAACGGGAGCTGCTGGTTTTTGCTGTCAAGTATCAAATCAAAGCATTTGCTCATGATCTGCAAGGAATACATGCACACATATACATGTATATATGAGTTGAACTTGTATTATTCATGGCAATTGCAGTTAGGTTTATTTGGCAACAATTGAGATTTTAGAGTGTCGCCAGACTGTATGCTTAACACCCACACGTACACACATACATATATAAAATGCACGCGCAATGTTGCATTTGGAGGAAGGACAATCAGAAAATGTGAATGAAAAGGAAAGGGCCCCATATGAAGCGTGTGCATTTGTTATAGTTACAAAATATTCATGCACCTTAGATACACTTTGTCAAGAAAACCCAACAATATCGTAGCCTGTTCTCATTAATGCCCAGCAATTTATTTATTATTGTATTTTAATGGAAATCTATGTATGTATATCAATTATCATAGCAAAGATTTATATATTTTTTTTATTACAAGAAAAACAAGTATAAAGTGTTGCCAGCTTAGTTTGATATATTAACAATTTTTAATGTTTTTTTTAATAGAAATGGAAAAGAAATTAAATTTATCTTTTTGATTGCAATTTATTTCTACATTTGCTCTTTATTTTTTTTATATTTTTCAAATCTAGCTATCAAAATTGTGGCAGCCCTGTAACTAAAGCAAGAGCAAGACATGAATGAAACTAAAAGAACCTTGGATACGTTATTATGAGCGTATGTGTGTGTTCGTTTTGTTGTTGTTGTTGCCGTTGCGCAGTCGGGTCGCAATTGGCATTGCTTAAGTGTTATAGCTATAGAGCTACTTTATCTACATATAGCTTTAGCATTAGCTTTAGCCACTGGCTTTGGACTGTATGTTTGATTGTTGTAAATGCTTCAATGTGCGGCAAACGAGCAGGCCGAGTGACATCATTTTCAATGGGGCGCTACGCTTTAAACAGCAAGAAAAGCAATTAGGAAAACATGCTAGTTGCTGGCATTCCATTTCATTCATTAAAAGTGGCGACAGACAGACTATGTGGAGACGACGCGTCGCTGCCGATATGTACATATGTATGCATGTATGTTTGTGAATGTACATACATACATATGTATGTTAGTATGTATGTATGTAGTACCTTTGATTGACCAGACAAATGACTCACATTTCATTCATGCTCAACTTGCTTCTCTTTCTCGATTAATGCAGTCTTCCATTCAGTAAATATTTTTGTTAGTAGTTTAGCTCAATATAAATTCGCTATCTAAATTGGCAATAATTGTATACATTAAACAGAGTGCAAAAACAATTAAAAGACAACCTCACAAAAGAGAGTGCTTCAACGTATCTGGCAACTCTGGAAGCTGGACTTAAAGCTCTCTGATGTTGTTTAGTGCAGCAAATCCAGATTATTTACATTGATAAGTACACTTACCTTTCATGTCCTTCTGTCATGATTTGTAATCAGAAAGATTCTAATATAGCAGCGTATAGTGTCGGTGTTGTTCTTGATGGTGGCAAAATACACCATGATTAAAGCATAAAGACATTCAGAGCCTGCTGCTGCACAAACTTTCGAAAACGAATGACAACAACAACAACAACTAAATCAGAATGTAGAACGGTAACTGTAACGGTGGCTTCAAGATGAAGATAAAGATGATGATGCCTGTAGATTTCTGAAGTACTCGTTATATTTTTATTGTTGTCCCGTTTCAGCTAACTTGTTGTTGTTGTTGTTGGAGGAGTTGGTGGTGCTCTTGGTGGTGTTGATGGTGGTGGTGCGTTTTGTAGCTTTGTTGTTTTTATTTTCTTTCGTTTTTCTTTCTTTTGGCACAATATGAAAAACGACGCCACGATTTGATTTTGTTACTGTTTGCGAAACACGTTCAGTGCTGCACACAATTTTAACTGCGAGTATAGAGCAAAACCGTTACAAATACACATATTTATAAATTGGCTATTAATTTAAATTATATTCAAGTTTTATAACAAAAGCAATAAACCAGCAGACTGCGACGAAAAGGACGACTTTTACTTTTTCAATAAACACACACACACTTGCTCACGCACATACACTTGCACACACTACAATGTGGGCGTGTAGACAAACACTGTGGAAAAACTTCATGGAGCAAATATATGTCCGAATTTTTCCAAGCAACAAAGATGTAACAGGCATCTCAAAAAGAGAGAGCGCGCGCAAGGCCAGAGCCTGTATTGAAAACTGAGAGCGTGTCTCAGTCCCTGTAAAAACAACAACAATACAGTTATATTGAAACTCTTATTACTTTTGATTTAACAACATTCTCTCTTTGCATTAATTAATCAACTGGAAGATGCACAAGTTTCATTTGACTTTTTGTATTTTGTTGTGAATTGAGGCATGAAATTTGCAAAAACCACTTTGCACTATGAACGAAAATTCATTCATACATTCCATCAAGGCTACATGCGCTATAATCTCTCTCTTCGCTTTTATGGAGCACTCGTTCTGTTTGGCACTTACTTGCGCGTTGCGAGAGCGTGTCGAGAGAGCAGTCAACGCACTTCGCTTGCGCATAAATTCACATACACACACACACATGCACAGAAGGTGAGGTAGAACGTTTTTTGGGCGATTTCTCCAAGTATTCGCATATATATACTCATATATATGTACATATTAATATGTATATACATATAAGATTATGATGCGCTTCTTTTTACATATTGTACATACACATATATTTGCGTTAGCTACATATTTTAATTGTTGTTATCTGCGCCTTCGTTAATTGTTTACAACGGCATGTGCATTGGCTTTATGTTTCATTTTTTGCACAATGAATTTGGGTCTGTATATGTTGGATTTTTGACTTGGCGCAGACGACCGTAAAGGAGGTGTCAGGTGCGGGCGGGTGCGTACAGAACAGAGAGGGAGACGTGGTGTATCGGAATTTTTCTCTATTGGATAACAGCTTTTCGCATTTTATGCCGTTTAACACGTTTCTTCAGTAGCACTGAACACATTCTAAGTATATGGCAATTAATTATTTCAATTGTTTGCACTTTTTATTACAACTTGTCTCTTTGGAGACATTAGCAACTCTGATCTCTGAAATGGAAATTGGTGTTTGACTGGAAGATTTTTGATTTGCGTTTTGATTTCTGGCCTGTTTAACTTTTTATTCGAAGTTTTTTCAATTTTTCACCTAAATTATAATTTAATTTACAATTATATTCAATTTATATTATTTTTATTATTTTATTCTTATTCTTTACGAATTTTTCTTCTTCTTGGCGAAAAAAAAGAATGAAATTCCAAATAGAACTGTTATTTAACATAACAGAGGCAAGAACTTAGCATTTGCCCATCTGTTGTTAACAGTACACCACCTTTCATGTTATTGTTAACAAACAAAAAAATGTTAAGCAACAGAGTTCTGTTAAGCATATTAACAGAGAAGAGTGCCACTGTTAAGTAATCAGTGTTGCAATGTTAATTAACATTCGGCGTCTTTTTTGAATTTTGGCTCATTTGTTGTCAACAGTTGTTTTTGAGTATCGATGTCGCTATCGATTGTTTTGGACAGCAGATCACGGATGGAACTATTACCGAGAACCGATGAGTTAGTTCTTCTTCTTTGGGACGCGCGTAGAGGTAGAGCTTGTCACCTTGCCGTTTTTCGATGTCTGGCAGCACACTGACTATTTGCAATCAATGTGACATAAGCCGATAAGTCTATCGATAATATCTAATATAGACGCCAAAAACATCTGGGAGAGCGCGCTAAAATTGTATAATTGTTTTATTAATAGCTTACTTGCCAAATCTTTTAATTGGACAGATCTGTAATTTGCTTCTAGTTTTTAAAGTATTCATATATTGTGAAGGATACGAAAATGGAACAGGATCAGTCAAAGCAAACGCCTCGGGACTTTCATGACAGTGATGGCATGTGCACTTCGTCCATCAAGGAAATTACTCTTATTGAAACAATGACTAGTTTTCTGGCCGAAAACGGAGCTGCCGAAGTAGATCCAAGGATCTTGAAAACTTTAGCTGAGGCGCTATCCAAACGCATAGATACAACAGATGAGTGAGTACTGCTTAAGATCTTGTGCCTTTTGCAAATTCAGTGTACGTTTGTATGTATGTGTGTATGTATGTACATATGTATGCGTGCACTTCGGCAGCGCCTTTGAAGTTGGCTTGGTAATGCACTTTCGCAAGTGCATCGTCTACCTTGGCTGGCATCCAATAAACTAAATTTATAATAATAAAGACTGATTCGTTAGCTCATTTCTATGCTTTCTATACTCACGCTCACACTCAGAGAGATTAATACTTACGCTGATATTCATCCATCTGAATCGTAGCGAAAAGTGCATAAATGACATGACTTCAAAAGATCGCAATCAATTAGCAGCAGGGCACACTCTCTCTCAGCTCGCTCGCAGGTTCAATTTGCTTGGGTTAACTCCCCCCGCTCAAGTGAAATACATCCACACATACGTATGCATGTATGTGATGTAAGTACATAACCCACCCCATTTAACGCGAGAGAGGAACGATAGCACGAGCCATATGGTGGGTGAGAGCTGCAGCTCTCCGGAAAACATGAGAAGCACATCTGTCGCACATTTGTTTGTGTGAGCGTCTGTGCCGTGGAGAGAGCGCGTTTTCCTTGCGGGAGCGTGCGGATGATGCTGCCGTCCGTTGACGCTGTTGGGTTTTTCTCTCGTTATCTTGATGCGCATTTTCAGTTCTATTCTGACTGTCGGTTTAATTAGACATTAAATGAAGAACAATATTTTGAATACTTGTATTTTGCTTCGTTTGTTGTGATTGTGATTCGCCTCATGACTATCAGTTTTTTTGTATTTATTTAAACAATACATATGTACATACGTACATAAAGCATAATACTTAAATAACGTTGCGGGTCGTGCAAAAGTAAATAAATACGCACATATACTTATATATATGTATCAATCTACACATGTAGATGTGAGAATTATAACTGTAAACTTGTGACTTTTCATCGAATGAGCTCGATGAATGCTCTTGATTAGGACAAACGGTGTAAAAGAAATAATATTCTTATATAAAATGTATGTGAGTGTGTGTGTTTGTTCGTGTGTGTACGATTACGCGCCTCATTTTGTTGTTGATTTCCTTTGTTGTTGTTGTTGATGCTGTGTCTAAATATAGTACGTAGTGGAAAATATACATATGTATGTATTTAGTATTTATTGGATAAAATACTATTTATGAGTGCGCATTGCATTAAAGATATTCATTTCAAGCGATAAGAGCATACATATGTATAGTACATACATACAAACAGATATATGTATGTATGTATATGTATCTGAACTTATGTTTGTGTGCACATTAGGATGCTTTCCTTTGTTACGCAGTTACCCCTAGATTGTTCCTATAATGGAACGTTAAAGCACCACCGCATTACGGTGCTTGTAGTACAGTTGTTTTTGTTGCATTTTTGTTTCTTGTTTTTCGTTCAACTGCCCCTTTAATCGTAGGCATTAACATCCGTTTTCTTTCAGTGCACTCGGTGCACTCATTTTAAATGCATTCAGTTTAGTTTTAAAAAGATGCCTTCATTTATGGGCAAGCGTATTGAACAAGTATCTTGTTTACGTTTTTTTTTTTTTGTTATTGTTTTTGTTTTTCCCCAACTGATTGGGGTTGTGTTTTTTTAACTAATGACAGACAACAACATTCCCAGCGTTTGTGGCGCCAATACTATATTGTATATTGCTGTTAATTAATCAGTTTCATGGCCTCAAAAAATGTTGTGAAACAGGCGTTGAAATTTTGAATCCTAGACATACAGTGGCGCCCAGCTTATTTGACCCACTGCATTTTTGAAATATGATTTGTGCGCATTTCTTATTTCAGATTTAATATATATTAAGAAATAAACATATCTGCGTTTAAATTGTAATCTTATATTATATTATACTCCCATTAAAAGATTAATTCATTTAAAATTTGTAAGAAATAAGAGTAGTGGGTTGAATCAGCTGAGAGCCACTGTATACAGGTATCACAGGTAGTGTGAATTACCTGTGCATGAATGTTCTTGTTTTCAACAAAATGTGTTACAGAAATAATATTCACAAATAAATTTCGCATAACACACCTAGAGCTAATTAAGGGGTTCCAATGTAATATATGTTTAATATCTGGAGTATCTGAAATATTAGAGATTATTATGTAATTTTGTATGCTATTGATAGGAAATATAAATGAATCCTGTTCGAACTGAAAATGTTTTGATCCAATTCTAGAAAATACCATAAATTAGCGATTTTAATAATTAGAAAGATATTTTTCCATGTTTTAGACTATGTGAAACTTTTCTTATGTTTTTTACAATTAAAATAACAAATTTAATTTCAAGGTGTGTAATTTCTAGAGCATATTTCAAGATATTCCTATCTTTTATGGGTCATTAGACGACACCTGTTGTACCTGAAATGCGATTTGAGTCCTTTCCGATGCATACACATTGATTTTCAGGTGTTCCGTTGTAACCATAGCTATGGAAGGGAAGGAATTGAGTCAAAACAAATTGGTTTGCAGCAACAAAACATTAACAATTGTTGCCCGGGCAGAAAGGCAGACAGGCAGAAATGGCCAAAGTTGTTAGCCGCTAGACAGTTGCATATTATTGTTATTATATTTTTGTATTTGTGTTTTTGCTCATTTCCCAAAATAAATTCGACGTGCGGTGTAATAAAGCAGCCTCCTCACGTGAAGAGCGCCAAAATGCGTGCCCCACATGTGTCGTCTGTCGTCGGGGACAGGAGCGTTGCCGGGTTGTTCAGCATCTAAGATTCAGCACAGAGATGCCCTCAAAAAACTGCATCTAAACATATACTAGTACATATGTATGTAGAGAGAGTGAAGAGTGCTTTGCTCCTTGTGCTTTGCTGATGTGCAATCATTTTGGGGACATTTCCCCACCAACAATGAGTCATAGACGACGCCGAGAATCGGACGTACATACATACATACATATGTGTACGTTTGTGGATGTATGTATGTATTTAACCTCAGAGTACATGTACTTATACCTGCAATGAAGTTGCATTTATACTTAGACTGGTGTGCCGCAAGTTATTTAGGATAAGCTCAACAACAACAACAAACAACAAATGAGGTGACGCATGCGATCAATTTAATTAAAATTGTGTATTTATATCGTCGTCAGTATAATAAATGTACTGGAGTGAACAATACCTAAAAAAAGGTGCCGCTGTGTTAATGTCATAATAAACTAAACTAACCTTTTAAAATATACACATAATGGCGGGCATATTTCGTTCGACATCTTTGAACAACTCAAATGACTCCCCTCGTACGCCATATAAACGATATTCAATTTGCAGTGGAGCTGGCTCTTCATTATGGTAAGTTGTCTTTTATCAGTTTCAAGATGTACATACATACATATTTTGGAAATACTTGCAAAATACAACTTTTATTTTATGTGATCCATTTTCCATGTTGTTCAAATGGAACAATTTCCATACGTTGTATAGATTCTGTGTACTGGGAATGACATTAAAGTTCCATTTAATTGGGGGAAACTAGGTGTGCCTGCGAATATCTACAGTTTTGTTCAACAATTTTTACGCTTCACTAAACCAAAAACCGAATTTTCAGTTTTTGTTTCTATGTAAATGTATGTGTATTTATAATTACAATTGACTATAAAAAAGTCGGATTTTCGTAGGCAAGATTTTGAATTGAATGTTTGGAATAAAAGAATGTTAATCGAATTATAGAAAATCAATTAAGAAATTTTTTGTATATTTTATACCTTTAGTTCATAGATTTCCCTAAAATTATTTTTATAGGGTTAAGTTTGATAAATATTGTTAAATAATTTAAATGCTGTCATTGAACAGTTCAACAGTTGAAGGTATTACGTGTATGCCATGTGGATAAACTACTAGTTAATTATAAGTGTTAGAAACAGCATATTAAACAATTCAAACCTGTTTAAATTGACCTCCGCACTAGAGAGGAGCACTTAATGATCTCGATGATCGTGAGCGTGAGCAAATCTTAAGGGATCTGAATTGATATAGAACTTTTCAGCAATAATTTGAGGAATGACATGCAAACCTATCGAATGTTTGATAAAAATTACTGAAAATTTATAGTAAATAGATTGTGTTTCAAGATAAGTTTATAATCACACCAAGTCAAGTAATTGTTTTGACAAAAAAAAAAAACAGAAATCGCATTGTTTTATCAGACTTTCGTATTGGAAATAATCGAAGAAATGGAAAAACATGGGGAAATGCGAGCAGAAGCAGCATTGACATTACAGAGCTAGCAGAATCCAACATTCTAGGAACTATCACTGGTCCCAATATTACGTTCGGAACGGGAACATCCTACATACATATCTGAAGACTCTACTCGGAGAAAATAACAAGATCACAACAATCTATACTTGCAACCAAATTATCTTGCCAGTTACTTAAGTCGGGCTTATTTAAAGATAAGTTTATTTATAAAAAGTTTTGATAAGCTTATTGTCACTCAGCTTCTATAGATTTATTGTTTATTGAGCTTAACTATTGATTTATTTAACGTCGACACACAAAATGTTTCAATTTGATAATATAATTTCAAAATTAATAGTAAAATAATTATATAAGATTTTTAAGATTAATAACTTAATAGTTAACAAATTTAAGTTAGTCTTGGGATACTTGAAAGTATAAGAAGCAAATACAGTTGAACATAACTTGAATTTCTCTCTAACTCGAGCTAAATGAGTGGCAGTAAAATGAATAAACTTAAGAAAAAGAAATCTATAAATCGAATATCTCCATAACTCGAACCTTTTCTTTGGACAATGGTGATTCGAGTTAGGGAAGTTCGATTGTAACAGCAAATGTCATTTATTTGTCATAGCAAACTGTATGTCAATGTTATTATATCTGTGTCAAAACAATTACTTGACCAACTGTACATGTTTCGTGCTTGATTTTGTCCATCTCTACTCCATGGCGTGTGTTCGAGCTGTGCGACTGGAGCTGCGTCTGTTGAATCAGTTGAATCGATGGTTTCTCAGTTGAATCGTGGTTAGAGCAAGCTGCTTCACTGCCGCTCACATTGTAAGTTAGTACGATGTACAATATCGCATCGGGAATATGGTTGTGCCTGTTGGTGCTCTCGCCGTTATTGGGGATACGTTTGAATCCTTGTGAATTGGCTGGACAACTTTATATATTGGACGTGCCGAAGGCGGAGCTATCCAAATGGCTTTGTATAGCCGACTTTGAGAGTCGCTTCAACACTCACGTTGTCGGCCAGGCCAACTTGGATGGCTCCAAGGACTATGGCCTCTTTCAGATCAGCGATCGATTCTGGTGTGCCCCGCCCACCGAAACGGCCTTCTATGCCTTCAATGGGTGCAACATCAACTGCACAGAACTGCTGAGCGACGATATCACTGCGGCAGTCCGATGTGCACGACTTATCAGAAAGCAACAGGGCTGGACAGCTTGGTCTGTCTTCCCGGAGTTCTGTAACGGCACACTTACGGACCCCGACGAGTGCTTTCAACAGAGCAAAACAACAACAACAGAGTCTTCTGACTTTCCAGAGATGTCAACGGAGTTTGAATTCCCGGAGATGTCAACGGAGGAGTCAGTCACAGATATAAGCATCGAGAGCACGACTATCGACCAGGAAATGGATTGAGATTATTATGGTTATGATATCACTGCCAATTGTAATTTTATTATGCATAATTGAACCGGATTAAAGTATAAATAGAATCAAACGCACGTTTTTAAAGTTTGTGTTTTATTCAGCCTATCAAACTTCGATTTTAGTGACGGTTTCGGTTAAGTTATCATTTTAATTTCCGGGTATCGGTTACTCAGAATTTTTGTACTTATAAGTCTGCGTAATGATTACGGTTTTAATTATGTCAGTTTCTGTTTTTAAATGAATATGCCTATTTAATAAGATCAATATTTAATAGCAAATAATCAAAATTTGTTAAAAAAACGTGTTTTTTTACTTGTTACTTAAAAAATAAGTAAAAGGGGATGTTGTATTCGTTGCAATGTATGTATCAGGGGGAAGGAAGCATCTTTGACCCTATAGAGTATATATATTCTTGTTCAGCAACAACAGCCGAGTCGATATAGCCATGTCCATCTGCCCAACCGTCCGTGTGAGCGCCTAGATCTCAGAGACTATAAGAGCTAGAGCAACCAAATTTGGCACGCAGACTTCTATAAACCCCACGCAGATCGAGTTTATTTCCTCCTCTGCACAGTTTTCAAGATATTAGGATTTTTTTTTACAAATTTACGTTAACTACTATTATTTCCTATCATCCTACTAAATCGTAACAAGATCGGACAAATAGAAAGGTGGTAATGGCTGATTAAAGTTTTTAAGTGATGTAAGTGCCTAAAAGCATGTAATAAAATATATTTTAAATTTATTCAAATAAGTAACGGGTATCCTATAGTCGGGAGCTCGACTATAGCCTTTCCCACTTGTCTAGGATTAAATTATTGCTTTACTGTGAACTCGTAACTCGTTTATTTCAATAACTAAATTTTTTTTATAATTTTTCCTTTTCAGCACGAGTCCTGGTGGTCTTCAAGATGTAACCATGGAAAATTCATGTAAGTAAAGAAACACAATTTATAAAATAATATATGAAATAGATATTTAGAGGTTTCTTAATAATCAAAGAGGTAGAGGTTTTGAAAAATAAAAACATTTAAAAATAGTATATTAATATTACCAGAATTCAAATTAAAAACTCAATCGTAGACTCTTGTGAATCATGTATTTTGACAAGTTTAAACGTCGTAAGTTTTCAGTTAGTTTAGTTTTGTCTGATCAGTGTATCTGTGTCTCTTATGTCACATAAACACATGTTAAAATCAAGTTCAGTTTGGCAACACACTCGTCACTCTAGTAATTATATGCCAGTCAATCACTCAGTTTCCTTTTTTATATTTTTTACAAATTGCCAACATGGGCAAAAATGGCTTACGGTCAACAATGCCGTCGCGGACGTCCGCAGATCTCACAGGTTTGATCTTCCGAATCTTGCAAATGTAACTAATCCATCTAATGTTTATCTTTTCTTTTCTCCGAACAGATACCAGTTTCGATGCTGGACGTGTGCCGGCGGGAATACATTCGCCAATGCAGGGACGCTCCATGCGGGAGCTGGAGGAGCAGTTGTCAACGCTGCGCAAGGAGAACTTTAATTTGAAGCTGCGCATTTACTTCATGGAGGAGAGTCAGCAAGGCGCACGCGGCAAAAATGCGGATGAGTCATTGTCCAAACAGTTGATCGATTCGAAAATCGAGATCGAAATTCTTCGAAAGAGGGTCGATGAGAAGACGGAACTATTGAAGGACGCGGCCCGCGCCATTACACAGCACGAGGAAGTGCAGAAAAAATCAGACATCGAAAGTCAAACAATGATTGAACAAATGCAACAATATATACATCAGTTAGAGGTGAGCTCATAAATATTAATAACCTTAAGCATTTATTATCTTTATTAACTATTCTTTTACATATAGTCAAACGCAAAGCAGAGAGCAACCAGAAGATCCTTGGATGCTCTTGCCGCCGAGAAATTAAAGGGCCTGGAAGCTGAGGTTGGCTTAAAAAATAAAAAACCCAACTCTTTATCTTTTAATATATGATGACAACTTTTGATTAGGTGCTTAAATTGGAGAATGAACTGAGGGAGGCTGATATGAGGCAAAGACAGTCGGCTAGGCAACTGGAGATTATGGAAAATACTCTAGCCGATCGCCAAGAGACTCTGGTTGCGTGTGAGGCGAAGATTGAGGAGCTTGCTATTAAAAATGCCGAACTGGTGGAGCAGCTGGAAAAGGAAGCCGAAGCTGATGCCGTGGCAAGTGTAAGTTTCATTTTCATATTTGCATTTCGTTAATTATTTGTGGACTCGGGGACTGTAAAGACTGATACGTAGTTTGAACTGCAATCTTTAGCAAACGATAAGTCGTCAAAAGATGGAATTAAGTGTCACTTTGACTGAGAATCGCCGTTTACTTAGCAATCTGAGTGCCGCCGAGCACGAGGTGCAGCGTCAGAATAAATGGATAGGCGAGGCTGTTAATATATTGGATGTACAAAAAATGACCATAAAACATATTGAAGTGAGTATTTTGTAATGTGTACAGATGGAGACGAAGCCTCTATATGTGTGTTATCGTTCTTTCAAATAAGGACTTGAACTGTGAAAAGGATCGGGCTCATAGACGCCTCTTCTTTCGTATGATTGAATATGAAAGTGTTATTAATAAGCAATGTTGCGAAGTTAATTTAGTGCGACGAGAGAAGCAATTCTTTCAGGATCTAAGCAAGCAATTGCAGCATAATGATAATCTGCAGTGTTTGGATCGGATTGCCGTGGTTCATCCCATACGTTATAGTTCAATTCGTGATTTTCAATTTACGCCACGCTCCTTACTTGCAGCGAGCAACACGTTCCTTGATTTCCGTGGTTTTCCCCTCCACACGGCGGACAAGAAATTTAAGTTTTTCATGCCGGAGGTGATGATAATCTCTCATGTGAATGGTATATCAATTAAAAACTGTTTCCCGTTAACTTATCCACAGCATGGCAAGGCACCGTTAAGGCCGCTGTCCGTGGCTGCGCCAAGTACGGCCTTTCACAATCATTCACTTCCGCCATTCACTGGACTACGTCAATTGCTATGCCGCTGGTACTCTCCGCATACCAACTGATGTCCAATCGATTCAATCCAATCCAATCCAATCCAGACACTGTCCATCGATGCGCCATCCTGTGTTTCCAGTCAGAGCTGCCCTCCATGTCTGATCAGATGCACTCCGAAATGCAGCGTGGCGCTGGTGTGCGACAGTGCTCTATTCCTTACCAGATGATGGCTTAAATCTATATATATTTCTTTGTATATATATATAGCAGTTTCTTCGTTTTGCTCTTGGGTTAAATATTGTTAGCTTCGAGGGTCGGTAACAAATTAATTCTCTTTGGTAGTTCATGCTCAAAAATTAAACGTTATTAATGTAAATGGAAATAAATGTAAAAAACAGTGGACGCATTTCGACAGAACAAACTATTGTTTTTATTACAAAAGCAAATAAAGCGTAAATTTTTAACTGACAATCTTCGTCTTTTTTTTATTATTTTTAGACTCAACCTGAGCTGCGCACACAATTGGCCGATCACATCTGCGAGCTGCAGGATGCCCAGGAGAAATTAGCTGAGCGTGAGCGTGTTCACGAGAAAGCTTGTCGCACCATTCAGAAGCTAATGCAAAAGGTCAACAGCCAGGAGAAGGAAATCAAGCGCATCAAACAGACACAGTCGGTAAATGAGTAATGCCCCAGCCACATGCAAGTCCTCATTCTAATTGTATTTACTTATATTGTAGAACGATGAGGCGGCCAAGGAGACGACTGCTTCACCTGGGTCTACGCGACATTCGCTGAGCGATACTGAGATAAAAGACATTTCGCCCAGCTTAAAGCAACGCTATGAACAGCAAATTGCCGAACAGGATGAGCTCATCGAGAAGCTGAAGGCGGAAGTTAAGAAGAAGACCGCCAATTTGCAGAATCTTGTTAACAGAGAACTGTGGGAGAAGAATCGCGAAGTGGAGCGTCTGACCAAACTGGTCAGCAATCTAAATTCAGTGGAGCACTCTGGCGATGATTCGGCCACAGGAGCTGACTTGCAGCAATCCTTTTCTGAGGCGGATTACGTAAATGCTGTGAAGCGTAACAAGTTGCTGCAACGCAAGGTCGACGTGCTGCTTCATCGCTTGAACGAGGTGCAGCAAAATGGTGCCCTAATTACACAGCTGCGTCACGATCTCCACGCAATGCAATGCGATGTGGAGAGCGCCAACAAGTGGCGTCTTGAATGTGCCGATGTCTGTGGCGTTCTAACCAATCGACTGGAAGAACTGGCTGGATTCCTTAACTCGTTGCTTAAGCACAAGGATGTGCTGGGCGTTTTGGCTGCCGATCGACGCCACGCCATGCGTCGCGCTATCGATCGTAGCTTGGACTTGTCCAAGAGCCTTAATATGACTCTGTCCATTACGGGCGTTTCACTGGCCGACCAAAGTCTCGTACAGCTAAGCAAACTCTCCGAGATTTTGTACACAGAGCAAGATGCCGAATGCAACAATACGTACAATTCACACGAGGAGATACATGCGGCAGCCAATGCAGCTGCTGCTGCTGGAGCTGGAGCTTCGATGGTAAAGATGGAGAACAAGGCTCTTAAGTCGGATGGACAGCTGCGCAAGGAGCGACGCTCGCTGCCATTGCCACAACAGCAACAGCTGGACAACCAGAGCGAATCCGAGGCATGGTCAGAGCCAGACCGAAAGGTTTCCTTGGCACGTATTGGTCTGGAGGATACTTCCAACAGCTTCGTATGCGGTGAACAACATCACAGCGAATCGGACAGTGAGGGACACGCCTGCTCAACCAATTCTCTGAAGCAGGAGCGCGGTCGCAACAGCGAGCGCATTACTCAACTTGAGTCCTTGATAGCACAGAGAGACGAACGCATACTGCATGTCCAATGTCAATTGGTAGATGCCGACAATCGTCTGAAACAGGAGCAATTGCAAGTAATTGAGCTGTCACAACAGCTGGAACAGCTTCGCACCCAAAACGAGGCATTAATTGCTGATTTGCAAGCGATTGGCACACAGGATGATCATGAAATGGCCGAGTTGCAGCGGCTTATTGAACTTAAAACCCAACAGATTCAGCAGCAGCAATTGGCACACAATACTCTGCTCGCCGATGCACAAATCACTGAAATTGAACTAAAAGAAGCGCAGAAGAAACTTGAGCAAATGCAGGAGCAATACACAGCAAATCTTGATGAGGCGCACGCCGAGTTGATGCAGTTCAAACTGGAAGCCTCACAACGTTTGGAGGAGCAGGCTCGTCAGCAGCAAGAAGCATTGGCTCGTGACTGGGTGGCATTGACTAAGCACGAGGAGGTAAAGGCACAGCTTCTTGAATTGCAGCGTTCATTGGAATTCTACCAAGAAAGCGAAAAGGAACTGAAACAGACGCTTGTAGAAAATGAACTGGCTGCGCGTTCCCTCAAAAAGGAAGTGGACGAAAGCACTTTGCAGGCTTCCAAGGCGATCATGGAACGCACAAAGGCGTATAATGATAAATTGCAACTGGAGAAACGGCTGGAGGAGATGAAGGTCCAGCTGGCACAGCTTCAGGAAGAGCAAAGACAGCAGCAGCTGTTGCTGCAACAACAGCAACAGCAATATCCACAGCCCAGTCGTATCAACAGCAGCGATGTCTCCCAGTCTGGCTACACGTCCGAAGAGGTTCCGCTAAAAATGGCCAACAATAGAGCCAATGCGCCATCTAGCTCAACAGCTGGCGGTAGGATTAACAATCCCTCACCGGACTTGGGCATTGAGAGTGATGTGGGCCGAGTCACGAGCGTAGAGCTATCAAATGCCCAGCGCACTTTACTTAAGACAGTGGAGCTTACTGCTAAAAATGCAGATAATGTGGGCACAAAAGACGGTAAGCTATTTTTACATTCATAAAATTAAGTGCAATTTGATACATGTATTTCTCTTTTCCCCAGATACTTCTCCAGACACAGAGGCTGCTGCGTCATCGTCTTCTGGACAAGTCAAAATTCACGACTGTGAAAAGGTAGAGCAAGAAATGGCCGAATTGCGGCGTAAATTAATCCGCACCAAACGAGCCTTTGAAGACACATACGAAAAGTTGCGTGACGTTAACAAAGCAAAAGCACAAGTTGAAAAAGACATCAAAAATCAAATACTCAAAACCCACACTGTCCTGCGAAATGTTCGCTCTAACATGGAGAATGTATTATAACAATTGGTTTGATCACAACATCTCGTCATCAACGTCATCATCATTATGAAATGGGTCCACAAATTGACAACCAATTTTGTTAATATGTCACAATTTTACTTTTTACTTATATTTTATAATTATTGTTTCCCTTAATGTTCTTTGTAAATCACCTTTATATAAGAGGCACTTAACCAGTTTTAACTACAAATTACTACTTGCATTTTCGAAAGACTGTATAAAATTAAATCAAATATGTATAATAAATGCAAGTTTATCGACACCCTCCTAATGTAATAACATCAACTACCTAACTCTGGTACTATATTAACCAGAAACCTTCGTTCATATTGAATGACTTAAAAATACATAGTAGTAAGCATATTACTAACATTTCTGAACAGTATAAATAAATAACTATGTATCTATGCATGTACACATTTGCTCCTTAGTCATAACTCTTAAAAACTAAAACTGAGTGCCATCTTGCCATATCAAATTAACACTAGTAAGAGATTAACCTACTAATTATTTTGCTTGAAACTATTTCCTTAATACTCTTTTTTTATTTCCCGAATTCGTCGTGAATTACCGCTTTCAGTTGACAATCGGAACGGACATTGAAATAATATTATAATATACTTGACCCCAAATACAATGTTTTCGCTGTACAATAATGTATTTAAAACCTGCAAAAATAATTTGCTTTCGAAAAGATACTTAGACTTAAGTTTTGTACAATGAATACGATATAAATAAAAATAAATTTATAGTTCGTTTTAAATAATGCGTTTCTTTTGATTTGTGTTTTTTGGAAGATGTCGTATATTTTATTAACAACAACAATAAAAGTTCAAATTGGGTTGGTTTTTCAAAGAAAATGAAATATATAATAATGTGGAATTATTTAGAGCAACGTTTAAAATATAACGTATTCTCCCGCTTTGCTGGCGTTGCCAGAAAGATGTACGTGACGCCCTTCTTATGCGCCACTTGTAAGGTTTCATGTGACCAAGGTTGCCACTTGGAAAAATCACATTGAGCCAAAAACAAAAATAGAGCCAAATTCACTAAAAAAGAGCCAAAACTTTTTTTTGCAGATCATGCTTTTTTCGCTTTTAATTAATTAGCTAGATAGTATTTCCAAAGTATTTCACATTTTCATTTGAATCTAGTGATTAATTAAATAAAAATAAATATGTGGACTGATTCTGAGCTGATGAAAAAAGTGCCAGTTTTGGCGCAAAAACGCCAATTGTGGCAACCGTGCTTCTGCTTCTTACGGCTGATTGTGTGTCTGTGTGTGTGCTGTTTACATACGTTTGTTTCGGTTTTGTATTCGCTTATCAATTTTACAATTTTGCAGCTACAACTAGCTAAATACAAATGAATATGATTTATGAGATAGTAACTGCTTAAAGGGCTTTGCATACAGCTTGTACAATAATGACTTAGTTTCAAACTTCGCCCACACTGAGCGTGATTCTGTTTGTTAGTGTTTTTTTGTGCTCACCAGTTGCGCCAAGCCCTGCCCTTACCGACATTAGAACAATAAAACGATATACACATGGTGTCACGTTATCATCTTCAAGAGGAGGATGTGAATTCCACAACTTCACAAGACCAACAACCCCGATCCCGCAATGAATTTTCCGCTCTTTTGCAAACTCGTGAGTAAATATTTGAATAATTTCTATTGTGCATCAATGTGTGAGAGCGGTATAATTTTGTTTACGTGATTCATTTGATTTTCATTTGAATGGAAATCAACAAACTATTGACATTTTGTTCAAAAATGGTTGAAATAGATGGTGTGTCATTTTAAAAATGTCTTAATAATACAAATGTGTAGTAATACTTAGTACATTTAGTGATAAGATTGTTCAGCGGCAAATAAAATGAGCAAGAGTTGAACACAACTAAGTGTGTGTGTTTGCTTGTGCGTGTAGGTATGTTTAATGTGTACAATAGGAGACATTCACTCAAGAGTCTTCACTGCTATATAATCCCCTCTTTATTTAATATTCAAATCGTGTAAGTTTTCTAGGAAAAATAAATAAAGTAGCCAAGAATAAAATTTAAAAAAAATTACTTCTGGCCCATGGGGGGATCGAACCCGCGACCTTCGCGTTATTAGCACGACGCTCTAACCAGCTGAGCTAATGGGCCTCGATGCATTCAGTTTGCTTAAACTGAAACATATTGCTAAAACAAAAGTGAAATACTGAAGTTAATTGGGGGAGGAAACTATATTTAAAGAGATACAAGATATAAATGTATGAAATATATAAATATATTTAATGGCTGATACCAGTTGTATATTGACTTAACATTAAATGGAAACAATGTTTGAATTTAATGTAATAAGATGATTGTATTGTACGAATATCTTCCTAACAAGACCATCTCTGTGCGTCGCGTGTATTTCATTTAATCGTAGCTCAACTTCGCCACAGCTCGTCGTAGATGACAACTTTCAGTTGTGAGCTTCGTAAATGGTGCGAAGGACGATATATTGACTAGCAGTGCTTTGCCGATGTCCTTTCGTGGCGGCTGTCCACAGTTGGCTTTTGGCTTTTGCACGTTGTGGACGCATTTTCAACCGTTTAGCTCGTATTTATTATCGAACATACAAGTTGTGCCACCAAATGAAACGCGATTAACGCAACGCATCCCAATTTATTAGTTATGAATCCCAACAACTTATAACTTGTCCCCCTTTGTTTTTGTTGTGTGCGTCAAATAAAGTTGAATTGAAATATTTGTGTATCTGTATCTGTGTATCTGTATCTTCAGACACTACGGAGCCAACTTGGCAATGAAGTTGGGTGTGCGGACAACCTTGTGCGAACCCGCTAACTACAATCAGTTCGATAATTTGAAGGCTTTCACACTTTAAATTTGTGCATTTACCTAAAACTATAAACTCGATTCGATTGCAAGGGAATCCCTAACATATCCGCCGAGTTACTTGTCTAAAAAGTGGAACAGTTCAATTTGTTTCCAGAAATACACTGCATTCATACATAGTATTTATATTTTTAAAATGCATATGCGTGACGGAAACAACTACTACGTGGACAATGAATTTTTGATGTTTTGTGCAAGTTGTTGAAAGTAGACATTGCTCTTATTCAAAATATTAGTCATGGGCGGCGTTTAAGGGGGCGCCATTGGGCTGTCAGCTGGTTTAGTTCTCAGCACCTTTCGAGCAATATGTTCAAGGTTAATTTCAAGCCATTTTAAATGAATATTTCTAAAAATGATACACTCGTACCCTCGACACCCACAAAGGTTAAAGACCTTACATAACCAATATTATGTAATAACAAATAAATAAATATAAATAAAAAGGTGCCTTGCAAAAATATTGTATTTATAATGAATGCTTGATAAGCAAAATAAAATAAAAAAAAGTAGAAAAACACCAAAGTGAATTTTATCAAGTGCCTTAGCTATCTCAACCAAAACACAACATGTCTAGTCCAGATCCCAGCCGGATGAGCAATACGATCTCAATCGAGCTCAACAGAACCAACACGACCTCAAGCTGCAATCCCAGCATCGCCAGCCAGCGACGGCGACAGCAGCGGGCTGCTCAGCATCGCCAGGAGTCATGGTTTCGACACTCGATGCCACCGGCTGTGAATCGAGACTTTGAATCCCTCGAGCATCTCACACATGATTCAAGCAATGGCCTGGATGAGCAGCTGGCGGCGTCCTTGAGTGGCAAATTGCCTGTCCTCAGTCATACGAGCATACACCTGAACAGTGCCAATAGTAATCTCGGTTTCATCGATTCCGATACACCAAATACGCCCGTAACACCGCAGTCCGATTCGATGGCCGGCACACTCTCCTCCTGTCAACCAATTGGCGCTGACAATAGCTCCAGGCGAAAGTCACGTAATCGCAAGGACTCCAAAGGTTCCATATTATCCAATGCAGCTCGCGGCATTCGTATGACAACCTCATTTCTACGCCGTAAACGCAAGGAATACTCAGGTGAGTTGGGTTCAAGTGTCAGATTCAGTTCTATAAATAAAATTCATCAGCTTAGATATTGAAAATTTCATGGGGAAATAGCTGCTGCAAAAGAGAGTAAAGTTTTCAGCTGTATAGCTTAAACTAATCTTTAGAACTCAACAAAAAATTCGATTTAGACTTACAAAATGTAACACTATGGATTAAAATGTTTTAAAAAACTATGAAAGATGTTAAATTGAGTTCTATAAATAAAATTCTACAATTTAAAAAAACTGAATATTACTTGGGGCCATGGCTGGGGAAAAGTCAATGTAAAAGAGAGTAAGGTCTTCAGCTGTGTAGCTTGAACTAATCTTTACAACTCCACATAAAATTAAAGTTTGTCGTCGAAAATGAAGGTAAGGGTAATAATTTCTTTTGTTTAATACATATGTGTAATATTTTTATAAATTTAATTTGTATATTTCAATGAGTAATATGAGTATTTCCATAGGAGTTGAATCATAAAGTTGCGTTTTTATACAATTTTGCTAAAATATGTAACTAAGATGAGGGTGTAGCAACTGATAAGAGTAAAAACTATTGCTCTTTTTTCATGATCATGCCTTAAAACAGACAGTCATAGTAAATATTGGTTGATCTTATTACATTTGCCTGATCACCCAATCCCGGAGATCAGCCACGTTGGCATAGACGCCAGGATAATTGGATAATGCGCAATTTGTGCCCCAGGAAACAATGCCGACAAGTTTGCCGCCTGACACAAGTGGTCCACCGGAGTCCCCCTGACACGCATCCTTATTACTGGAGGCCGCACAGATCATGGTATCCCGGATTTTAGAACCGTAACTGTAGCTAGAGCTGCCACATTCCGTGCGTCCCACAATGCGTGTGTCGATGTACAAGAGTTGGGCCGAGAAAGAGTTGCCATTATATGCTTTTGTACCCCATCCAGAGCAGCTGGCAGCAGATCCGTGTTGTGGTGTGGCTGTTGCCAACGGGATGGCCTTGATGTTGGTACCCAGAGTCAGCTTGGTCTTCAGGTGGACAACGCCAATGTCGTTGATCTTGGTGCTGGTGCTGTAACCCTCGTGTATTTGGAATGATGCAGCATTACTGATAACGCCGCCAAGTGATCGATAAGTGGATCCGGCGCGTATTCTCAGTGTTGATACCGTCACCTTGAGCAAACAATGGGCAGCAGTTACCACCATGGTGGAACTGATTACGCTTCCTCCACAGAAATGGACTCCAGAGCGTTGCAGCGACACTTGCCAAGGATGCGAACTGATCGTTGTTGGTGATCCGCCCACAATGCGACCATTCAATTTCAAATCCGGATCCAAATCCGTATCCATATTCCGTTGCGCAATCAGTCCATTGGGTATCACAGCGCAGTTGGCAGTTGCCAAGAGACCCAAGATGATTACAATAGTCTTTCCGAACATTTTACTATTTTAGGTTGCGACACTTGGGATTTCTATAACCGAATAAACAATGCACTCGCCTTATATAGAGAAATGCAGCCGGTAGACCAGGTGAAAATTCTATCTACACACATGATCTATTGTAAATTAATAAAGTTAAGCTGACTAAGTTCTCCACTTGAAACTAAAGTGATAATCGCTCATAAATCACCAAGTCTGCACATGTCTCTTACGTCAATTTAAATATCTATAGATTTGTTTTTTAAATTTATTTCAGGATGTCTTTAATCGCTGTACAGGCATTTGTTAGTTATTCTATTTGAATGACCGCAATCATTGTTTGTCAGATAATTTCATTATCTTTTGATTAAATGACTATACTTAATCCATTGTTTGGGTTTTGCCTATTGTAAATATTACAAACGCGTAGGAACGTTAAGTTTCAAAATTGTCTGGACTGGGAGATGACATGTACTTAAATATGAAGTAAGCTGAATGGAAAACTGTTTGGGAAATAATTCATATATATTTATTATATATTTATTTACAAATTTAGATATAATATAAAATATTAAATCTAAAATATTAGGAGGCGCTAAGAGTACTAGTGACTAGACTTGCGACTCTAAGTTCATATATTTATTTATTGATTCTTGTGCAATTTTTGGGCGACAAAAATTTAAACTTAAATATTATCCTTACCTTTGTTAAACGCTGAGAAGTGAATCATCAATTTCTTATCAAAATATATATATTTTTTTTATTTTTGTACTTATAATTCAACTGCATTTATTATTTGATTCAAAATGTGTAAAACATAAAAAACAGCTATTACTTTCTATGCTATGTCAGCCCATCAGATCCACACCTGTCCTATATTTAGTGTTTCTCTATCTGTATCCGTCACCTTCTGAAAGGTAATAAAAACTTGCAATATTGTTGGTATAGAAGGATGTCAAATGTCATCATCACTTAAATAAGGACATTTTCAGCTTCCGGCAAAATTTGTTGTTGACAGTTTGCTTTCGAGTGAAATGGTAAAATGGTAAAACGGGCAAATGGCTTGCTGACTTGTGGATTGCGCCATCAACCAACACATTTATACTTTAACATAATCGTAAAATAAAAGAAACTTGAAAATTCAACATCTTTTCCGTACTGCATATTTAATTTCCTGTTACTTTCCTTGGGATGTTGGTTCATCTGCCCCACCCAGCCGCTAAAGTGCAAAAATAATTGAATTAGAATTTGAATACATAGAAAGAAGGTAGCCGAAAAAGTTTACCAAATACATTTCATCCATTTCAATATCCGAAATATCGGGTAAATACTCCACACACTGCTTGAATGTCACACGCTTCTTCGGCTGATTTCTGTTGTCCTTACCGTCGCCATTGTCCTTGCGGATTAGAATGGGTTTTAGATAATCTGAGTTGTACGCCTGTACCTCCGGTTTGACTGAATTCATTTTGTAAAATATAGTTGCACTTTGAATTCAAAATATAATAAACATTTACATAAGTTTTTGAAATAAATTGCTATGATATACTAAATTGGTTTGAAAGACAGTAAACTTATTCTTAGCCAAGTTTAAAATCACCTGGTATTTATCTAAGTTGAACATTATTTTAAGTGATTTTCCTTGTTTATCTAACGCATTAACTAGCCCCTTTGATATGAACAAAAGCTTTTAACTTCAGGTAATTCAATCATCAAGATAAAGAATTAAATGCCATTTGTGTTCAACGGGGTTGTAGTAAAGTTTTCACCACTGAGATCATCAATGCCTCAGCATAAACGTACTTACTTGCTTGGATTTCTTTTACTTCTTTCTCATGACATCATCAGAAGAGCTGGGAGAGGGACAGAGACCTGATGTCCTAATGTGCTCGGCATGAAAGAATAATACATGTTGGGATTGTGCCTGGCTGGACACGCTGACATTTTTCACTCATTGCAAAAAGCTTTTTAGGCTAAATGTTCCGTGTCCGTCTCACATCCTTGCTGATAGTGGTAAAGTAAATTAACGACTTAGTATCCCAGAGTGCTACGGTTGTCATTCTTGTCCCTTCGTTAAAATCAATAAAAATTTAATTTGCAGCAGTGGTATAATTAGAAGACACATTTTAAATGTCCTTAAAAGTATTTAATGTACCGCAAAATGACTAAATAAAATTAAAAAAAGAAAATTAAAAAAATTTTCTCATGGCCCATGAGGGGATCGAACCCGCGACCTTCGCGTTATTAGCACGACGCTCTAACCAGCTGAGCTAATGGGCCTGTGTATCGATGCTGACAAAAGCGGCATAAGACTCAATCAACAATCAGAATTCTTTTGACAAATGAACAAAATATTTTTCTGAACATTTTTATTAATATCTAATTCCACCATTCCAATATTGTTGTTTGCATTTGAATAATAAGTGACAAAAGTTTAATTTAACTCGTTACTTGAAAAATGAAATATTGATATTTAAATGAACAAATTATTTGTATTCATTTATAATTCAACCATTCCAATCATGTTGTTTGCATTTAAATAATAAGTGCCAAAATATTCTTTTAGCTCGTTATTTGACAAATGAAATATTAATAATTTAATAAATTAATTGTATTTATTAATTTCTAATTCAATTATTCCAACATTATTTTAACATGTGAATATTTAAAGAGATGAAGAATTCAATTTACTTGTTATTTATTTCACTCCGCGAAAGTTACCTTTCATATAAGTTGCATTTTCTGCGAGCAACATCCAAGTGTCAGGATGGCCGAGCGGTCTAAGGCGCCAGACTCAAGATGAAAAGTCTTGCCTCTTTAACAGGGGTTCGTATGAGCGTTCTGGTCCTCTCTGAGGGCGTGGGTTCGAATCCCACTTCTGACAATAATTTTTTTTATTTCACAAAGCTAAAATATATGAATATTTTTAAAATAAAAAACAATTTAAAAACTATAAAATCTTATGTATTTTATTACATGAATATAGTTATCATTCTGTTTAAATTTAATGCTATCATTTTCCAGACACAATACTAAACGGTGTTATGCTTGCTTGCTCAACAAGTGCCTCCGTGGCGCAATTGGTTAGCGCGTTCGGCTGTTAACCGAAAGGTTGGTGGTTCGAGTCCACCCGGGGGCGTATTTCTTTTTCATTTTATTCATTTTTGCAAGTTGAAAACTACATATTTAAAATTTAATTGCATGTGCATGTTAGGTCTTTATTGCTTAAATTATGTTGACATAAAATTAATTTTAATTAACGAAGCAAAAACGAAAACATAACAATGGCAAAATGAATAAAAAGAAATCACATATTTCCAAATAACAAAATATTTATGTTATATTTGAGTCAAGTAATGGTGAATTTTGCATGTTTCAATTTATTATTGTTTTTGCTCCAGTACTCGTACTGTTGGTGGTGAAATCTCTCTCATTTGGTGAAATTCCGCTGCCCTCGCTCTTCAAATACTTCGGTGTGTGTGTGTTTGTTTAGTTTTCGCTCTCTCTGACTTACACACCTACAGGTGAATCAATGCGGCAATTGCTCAGTTGCTCGTCAAACACGCGCGCGTAAAGTCGATAAACCGCATTTCTGTCGTTTAACAAATGTTTAGCGTTAAATTGGTTCGGGATAATACATATGCATACACATAAATTTGTTAAATTATTTGGAATAGCGTTCAATACTTTTTCGGAACAATGACTTTTAGTATTTCCGCTTGACATGTTTTGATTTAGAAAAAATAAGTGCGAAAGTTTGTAGTGAGAAAAACAAATGTAATTTAAAGGACATTATAAAGCAAAAATTCATATACATATGCATATTTACGTGTTTTCCTAAACAAGTTGCACTGCTACGTTCGTTCCACATACGCCACGTTGTACAGTACACATGTGGCACGTACGATAAA
Source organism: Drosophila limbata (assembly GCA_963924055.1). Lineage (NCBI taxonomy): Eukaryota > Metazoa > Arthropoda > Insecta > Diptera > Drosophilidae > Drosophila > Drosophila limbata. Next base: position 9,977,806 of record OZ001355.1, read on the forward strand.
AACCATGACCAGTCTAATGTTAATACATATGCATGTATGTACACATGCATCTCTATGATTGTATCGCTCTGACGGTGGATTGGCGCCTTCTCAATTAAGCTCTGCCCATCGGCTAGTCTCTTCTATGTAGGTTTAGCTCTTCGCTTCTCTCAGTTGTCAACGGAATGAGATCCAACAACAATGACTGTCTCCCTTTTTTCGCTGTTTATTGTGTTAGCATTTCTCGCTGTTTATTTCATTGCCATTGTTGCATTATTATTGTAATTGCGGTTTCTCTCATGCACAAACACAAATGCACATACACAAATGTTGTTCAAACTAGTTTCTTCATGTTTTGCTTTGCGATCTCTGTTTTAAATAATATCACTGCCCGCTTTCTTTATCACATTATTTCTTTCTTTCTATTGTTTTATATATTTCGTAGTTTTTCGCCAATTTGTCGTTGCACCTTTCAGTTGAATTTGTGTTTGCAATTGATTGATAACGAATTTTTAATCTTTGAGTATTAATTAATTCGCTATTATAGCAAGATTTCAAGTATTCTTAGTAATTCATTAGTAATATGTTGAGAAAGTTTTGTGGTCAAAATAAGCGCAAATTAAGTGTCGAAGGTATATTTTCCAGATAGATACTTAAATATTTAAACAATTAATTGTTGATTTCATGTGGAAGTAATTACTAAAATACATAATCTCTAAGAATCTACATACATACATGCCATATTGCATGTCAAGTGAATGATTCATTTGTACAATATTTGTTCATCGGTTACGTACAACTTTCGAAATACTATGTGTATACTATGAAAACTTTGTGTATGTTTTTATTTATAAATAAATAAAAACAATAACGTCATCGCTTGAATGCGCTGTGACAGATCTCTAAAAATTCATCAAATATTCCAAGCTGATGTTATATCAATTATGCTTGAAGAAATTGAAGTCATTTAACAGCCAGTTTTAAGAAAAAATCTTTTACAGATCCAGTAATTGTCGATTAAAAATGTTTCCAAAAACCAAAACTTAAATAAAAAAAGCAAATAACAACTAAAAAACGAGTTTTGGTTAAAATAATATGTATTTAGCTAACGAATTTATTTTGTTTCAGTTGAATACCTTCAAAAATAAGTATCTCTTGAGAATTGCGTGTTAAATTGCATGTAAAAACAATGCAATGTCATTGTCAACTGTAACACGTACAAAATAATGAGTATGTCATAAGCAGATGTGATATAATTCTTTATAGATAATATGACCGCCTACTAAACATAACCATCACAAATCAGGTATCTTTAGAATATCCTCTTATTTATTTTAATTATTTTCACTTTTGCTTTCGATGTGCGTTTGTTCACATATAATATTCTCATCTCATACATTCAAGTGTATTTACCCAAAATATTTGTATTTGTTGTTCAAATATGCTTTGGTTGGGGACGTCATCAACAATGCGATACATGCGATAAAGTTTGACCTGCACGACTATTTGCTTCCCTATGCATAGTAAACTGACCAACTGCCAAGGTAAACGAATAATTGGGAAATGAAAAGTTCTTATGCACTTAAAAGTTTTTACTCAATGGCTCATTGAAAGTCTAAGGGATGTGCATGAGGGATTAGTTGATTATTTGAAATTATTCAAAGTTTGATTGATGAAATAACCAGGCAATATCCAATTACTGTTCGATTGACAATCATTTTTGTATTGATTCGGTTTTCACAATGAACTGTCGGTCGGTTGTTGTCATTACTGTGCTACATTCATGGGCCTTGCGAGACTATATACTATGTATGTAGTACATACAAATGGGTTTACTTAACACTGCTCTAACTGACTCAACACATACTCCTACTCAACTGGCATCTATATGGGTGAAATATATATGTACGTAAAATATGTGTGTTTGCAAATAATACTGGTTGGTGACAAATAAAGCACCAGCTGTATTTGCTTTTTTACACACCCTATACGAATAATTAAAAGAGGGTATTATAAATATATGCAAGGGGTCAATATGATGATAAAGTAAGTGGTTAAAACTTATTTTAAAAGTTGGAATACTTTAGTCCCAAGAAAGTTTAATGTTTTTTAAATACAAATATTATAAATGAATGTAAAGCAACTGACTGCAAGCAGGGCATGTCGTAGTCTAGCAGCCCCAGCTGTAGATTTGTGTTTACCACCCTTATTTGGAAAACTTTAAAAACTTCTACGGGTTATATTTACCCAGTTAGATTAGTGTTTTTATATGCATGAGAACAGAGAACATAAATAAAAATATATTGCGTTCCAGTCGATTTGCACCGGATACCCGTTATTGCTTTTATACTTATACTCAGTACGTGATGACTGTTCAGCTTAATATTTAAATATATAGTATGTTTTCTTTAATATACAGTTGTGAGTTGGTTTATCTTGAAAGCAACTTAAGGCAGGTTATAAAATAATTGTACATGGTTTTGCTTTATTAAGCAAACACTTGCATTCAGTTATTTCAATTTAACATATTTGTTTTAAATAGAATCCACAAATGTGAAAGTAAAGCTGTTTGGAAACAGTCCAAAACGTTTTCATATAGACTTGCCCAATAATACGTATATATATTTTTAGATATTTATAGATGCAAAAAAATGAAAACAAAACAGCAATTTATTTGCTTTTTTTTGTACACTTGGCCTGCTTATTTGCCAGACTCCATAGATTATTTTGAATACTTACAGAGAATAAGTTGGTTATTTTAGGGTCGCAATAAATTAAATCCATACTTCTCTTATATTTGTTCTAATCCATCAAGTTGTATTTGTTCTGTATATGCTTGTGACTCTTTATTTTTAATGTTGTTGGTTGGTCTGCTAATGTCATCTGTAATTACTAGAGTTCACAACAAAGCAGCGACTGACGTTGGGCCTTTATTAATATTTATGGTCAATTTCGATGCGGACAGTGGACAGCAGGAAATAGTGAATTGTGTCCCTTCCATTACTAGCTAATATATTATTGATATATTCTCTGTAATTTACTCCTAGCCACTTTAAGTTGGCAAATACGACAACTTGAAAAGAAAGTAGTTTTAATTTTTAAAATTGATTGATTTTTTAATAAGTATGGATGGCAATAAAGCTTCTTTCATAAACTGAACTTGAACTTTAATTTCTCTATGATTTAATGGATCTTTTTGATGTACCTTTAAACTTATCTTGGGAATTTAAATTGCAGTAATAAGAGTACAGTGTAGAACTGTAATGTTTTCCAATGGGCCTAATTATATTTAAGTGTTAACTCTTGTTTACTGTGGCCATCGCAAACACGCCAACACGAGCATTACCATACTAACTATCTGGCTTTTGGTTTTCGGCTTTGGTTTTGGTAACACGCAAATGAAAGTGTTTGCTTATGATTTGTGTAGACAACTTGACAATGTATTTTCGTTCTGTCAACTTCCGTTTTTATAATGGGCGAGGTCGTTGACTTGTTTACTTTTTCGTCTGGTTAAAGTTTTTTACTTTATCTGTAATGAACTTTCTTTTTGGCTGCCGTTAAATGAAAATCAATACTCTCTCTCTCTCTCATTTGAAATGTGTGAATAACTTGACAATGACAATGAATGTGGAACGAATCGTAGTAATCATTTCATATCACATCGTCGTTAATCGAATAGATAAACTATCAAAAAGAACTGCTACCTGGTCCCAAAAGGGCAATCACAATGAAACCCACCAAGAGCTAAATCAAAAGTACAGTGAAATTACGTGAAACTCAGTCGGTCGAAGTGAATAAAAAAGATCATACAATATACAGAAGAATCATGTCAACATGGCAGATCCCAATAAATATAATAGTCACAGCAACTCAAGTAACACCAACGGGAGCAACAATCAACAAGTGGGCGCCCCTGCACCCTCAGCCGCATTCCAGGCACCCAGTTCCCTGTCGAGTGTCTCGCAACAGGTGCAGATGTGGTGCCAGCAATGCCTGCGGCGGCTGAGGGGCGAGGCACTGCGGCACACGGCCACCACAGGACCCACACAACAGTTTGCCCCGGACGTGGGCACCAACACTGGACCAGCTGGCGAGGCACCACCCTCCTCCACGGATGATGATCTGAACAGTGTGGAGACCACAGAGGTCGATGGCGAAATACGGCCACAGCGTCTGGCAGAGGAGACGAGGCAACCTGCAAAACGAGAGAGCTGGATTTCAGCCTCCAGGCGAAAATTACTGGAAAAGTCGGGTCTTAAAAAGCCCGATTGTAAAGGTGTATATACTTTTCTTTATATCTCTCTGAGTAGCGGCTCTATTTCGAAATCTGTTTTATAATATTGTGATAAGTGCACTTGAATGATAACATATTTGTTAAACGATACCAAATGAAGCAGTGATGCATCAATTTAAAAAAGTCTGTTTTAAGACACTAAAGTGCGCTCCAATACTTAAGACTAAAAATACGAGTATTTATTTATTACCAACGAGGACTCTTTGGCGAATAGGAGTATTATATTCTTAAGGATGATTTTTCAACCTACATATGAATTTAAATCTTAGATCTATTTTCAAATTGACTCTAATTTCTATACATTTGTTGTCAACATTTCTATTCAATAGTTAACAAACACCCTAAATAGACATTAAAACAAGCGGGAAAGACTATAGTCGAGCTCCCGTCTTTGGGAGACCCGTTACTTATTTAAATAAATTTAGAATATTTTTCATTGCATGCCTTTAGGCACTTACATTGCTTGAAACTTAAATCAGCCATTACCACCGTTCTGTTTGTCCGATTTTGTTGCGATTTAGAGGGATGATAGGTAATAATAGTAGTTAACATTAATTTGTAAAAAAATCCTAATATCTTGAAAACTGTGCAGTGGCGGAAAGGGGCGTGGCAAAAGTTTGAAACAAACTTGATCTGCGGGGGGCTTGTAGAAGTCTGCGTGACAAATTTGGTTGTTCTAGCTCTTATAGTCTCTGAGATCTAGGTCCTCACATATATATACTTTATAGGATCGGAGATGCTTCCTTCTCCCTGTTACACACATTGCAACGAATACAATATCCCCTTTTACTTATTTTGTAAGTAACGGATATAAATATGGGGCTTAATTTTTGTATACATATCAAACATCTGATTCGAATAATTGAAAATCTTTTCTTTTTCGTTTTAAAGTTTTTATATATTTTTTCCCTTATTCAGTAACTTAAATATTTAAATTAATCATTTAACGTCCATTTATTGTATATTTCTTTCAAATATTCTTGCTCACAGTTGCACATAAGAATATCGTCGTCCATTTAAATAGTGAAAGTAATAAAACAGCATCAGAAATAAGTATTTAAATAAAAATTAAAAAACAGCGGCTTTGAATACTTAACTTACTTTTGAGGACTCGGCTTAAATAAATGTTGCCACAGATTAAAATTATCAACTAAACGAGTGTCGTTTTCCAGGGCATTTCAACTTTTACACACCGAGGCTAATTTATATGTAAGAATCTATGTTAGTTTTCAGCTTGTAATTGGTCCCAATGGCTAAGCACTCAATGTAATAAACGCTCTTTGGGGAAAGAGTAACTTAACATTGGGCCAAACAGATGACCGAGAGAGACACAGACAACAGACAGACGTTTCAACGATTTCAAACGCACCCCAAAGGGGTAACAAATCTGTCGACCCGGAATTTCATACATAGACAATTTCCACCTTTGCTCGATTCTCAATTATTCTCGTTTTTCAGTCGCAACATCGAGTTGCAAGAGAACACACCACGCAACACGCGGCAGACAGCAAATATTAAACGGGGGCAACAACAGGAAAAACAAGAAAAGTCTTGTGTTTTGTTGTGGCTTCACCAATATCTGATTACTGCGGAACATTTAATTGTATTTCTTTTCCATTTGCCAGTTGATTGAAATCGTGTTTTTATTCTATATTCGGATATATGTATGTGCTAGTGCTAAATATAGTTCTGAATTCGAATGCATCACGTGTCAGTCAGTGTTGAATGTGTGACAAATCGATACTGCGTATTTTCCATCCATAAAGTGACTCTACCTACAATTACAATTAGTTCCAAGTGTACCTCTATATTAGTATTAGTATCTAAGGTCACCTTTTCAAACCATTTTCGATGCATTAAGTGTTAAATTACAAGTTATATCCACTTATATGTATACTCATAACTATTATGCAAAATGTCAAAGTTGAACATTAAATCGGAGAACATTTTGCGAAATGTTGTGGATAAAACTACGTTCAAGAGCGCAAGCGCTTGCCCAGTGAAACTCCTTGTGCGCCCATTGCCACGCCCACTTGTGGCTCGTTCCCTCGGCTGGTTCCAGTCGTAAGACAGCTGCAACAAGCACAAAAATCTGACAAATCTGGAGGGGATAATCAAACCAATTATTGCTAGGGAGAGCATTGCTTTTCAGACCGTCGGCGAGTACGGTTCTGGAAATGAGGATTGCGAGGACGAAGTGGATCAGGAATCAATTGAGACGGCTGCTACGGAATTAATAAGCGACATTCGAGAATTAAACACTGGTCTGAACGCACCGCAGCATCGAAATCGCTCGCAGAGACGTAGAAGATTCTCGAGGGGACAGTGTCGCCGTTGGAGCAGAATGAGTTTTCGCAATGTCTACAAGGCGCTACGGTTACGTTGGAGTCGTAAGTTATTTATTGCGTATTGACTCTGAGGTGTGAATATTCTTATATGGTGAAAATTGCAGCCTTCTAGCTCTTACCGTTTGGTCTCTGCGTTGATTAGGAGAAAGTGTGCTTTGAAAACTTGTATTCAATTCAAGATAAATCAAAATTTCTGTTCATCAATATGCTCGTAAATTGCATACGGCCTGATGAGGTCAAAGAGCTGCGCCAATTGATGAAACAGCATCAAATCATACCAGATGTTGTCGCCTGTCTGCCATCCCTGGTTGTCAATGTCTGGTATCCCTGCGATACCAAGGTCAGGCCGGGCTTTCATTTCACGCCTCTGAAGGTGCGTCACGAGCCCGTCGTTCGATGGATGGCAGAGTCAAATAAGTTTTATACTCTGGCCATGATTGATCCGGATGCCCCAAGTCGTGCTACTCCATTGTATCGGGAATGGGTGCACTGGCTGGTAGGCAATATTCCTGGCTCTGATGTCATTCATGGCGAACCATTGGTTGCCTACATTGGGAGTCGCCCGCCTGCGGGCACCGGCAAACATCGATATATATTTATTGTCTTCAAGCAGATTTGTCATTTGGACTTCGATGAGACTCATATACCCAATGATAAGTATGATGAGCGCCGTGGTTTCAGTATCAAGCGATTTGCACAAAAATACGCCCTGGGAAATCCTGTGGCTATGAACTTTTTCATTTCTTCTTGGCAAAGTGATGAATTACAATGAGCATAATTATTAATATTTTTGGCAGTTGAATAAATACTGAAGAATAACTTGAATCATTTAATTGTCTATGGTATATTTTTTTTAATATTTAGTGAATATATTTTTGACATCAAAACTATTTTATTTAATTTATTTCAGATGATGATGAGCCCGCACCGTTCGGCTTCGAAACAGATGAGGGGGACAAGCGAGTCATCGCTTTGAACTCGCCACAGCCGGTCAATTATTGTAATAATCGAATATCAACGGCTAAATATAAGTGAGTACCCGTTCAGTTCACGCATCGACTCGATGTGGGTGCTTCTTATCTTTTGTTTGATCTGTTCCAAAGTGTGATAAGATATTACATATTCAATTACTAACCAGTTGATTAATTGTTTACTTTTATTCTATTTATAGTGTTGCCAGCTTCTTACCGTCGTTCCTCTTTGAGCAATTTAGACGATATTCCAATTGTTTTTTCTTACTTATTGCATTATTACAACAAATTCCGGATGTATCTCCAACGGGTCGTTACACAACACTGGTGCCACTTATATTTATACTCTCCGTTAGCGCTATCAAGGAGATCATTGAGGATATTGTAAGTAAACGAAGTAAAGATTTTGTGAAAAAATAAAATACAATCACTTTGTATGACCAAGAAAAGAATAGTTTCTAATTTCAAGAATATTGGATTAAAAATGTCTTCTTTTTAAATAAGACAACTTCAAGTTCAAAATTATAAAAAATTAACATTTTAAAAGATTTTTTCCTCTAATTGATTTTTTTAGACAAACGATTTTAAAACTAATATTTTTCTCACAAAAAATATTTCGTGATTAAAAATGTTCTTTCTATATTTTAAAATTAAATGTTTCATATAATTTCTCCTATATAATATTTGCAGAAACGTCACCGCGCTGACAATGAGATCAATCATCGAATGATTGAGAGGCTAGAAAATGGCACGTGGACCACTGTGCGTTGGTCTGTGCTCTCAGTTGGCAACATTATTAAAGTGACGAACGATACATTTTTTCCCGCTGATTTAGTATTGTTATCCTCCAGGCAAGTTAATTTGACAGTTGAAATGCTCTCAGTTATTTCATAATATTATTATTTAAATTTAGTGAACCTCAGGCCATGTGTTTCATAGAAACGGCCAATCTGGATGGTGAGACGAACCTGAAGATTCGACAAGGTGTTGCAGCCACAGCCAAATTACTGGAAACCAAAGACTTGACCCAATTACAGGGCAGGATAGAGTGTGAGCTACCAAATCGGCAGTTGTACGAGTTTAACGGGGTCCTGAAAGAGTTTGGCAAGCCGTAAGTTTATTCATTAAAATTCTCTAAGATCTTATCAAGTAATTTTTAAATTGCAGTTCGGTGGCTCTGGGCAACGATCAGGTGCTGCAGCGTGGTGCGATGCTGCGGAACACCTCGTGGATCTTTGGAGTTGTCGTTTACACGGGACATGAGACGAAGCTGATGAAGAATTCAACGTCGGCGCCGTTGAAGCGATCGACAGTCGATAAGCTGACCAACACACAAATTCTGATGCTGTTCATGATACTGATCTCTCTCTGCATAACAAGCGGGCTGTGCAATTTGTTATGGACCAAGGATCATGCCAAGAACGATTGGTATTTGGGAATCGGTGATTTCCAGAGCACCAATCTCGGCTACAATCTGCTGACGTTCTTCATTCTGTACAACAATCTAATACCCATATCCCTGCAAGTCACATTGGAGTTGGTTCGATTTCTACAGGCGATTTTCATCAACTATGACATTGAGATGTATCACGAGGAGTCGAATATGCCGGCCAGTGCTCGGACCTCCAATCTCAACGAGGAGTTGGGCCTGATCAAGTACATCTTCTCGGATAAAACGGGCACACTGACACGAAATATCATGATATTTAAAAAGTGCTCGATTGCCAATCACATCTACAAGGCGGAACGTACGCCGGAGGAATCGGAGCTGGTCCAGAATATACTGCGACGACATGAAACATCCAGTGACATTGAGGAGTTCCTTGTGCTGTTGTCCGTGTGCCATACAGTGATACCCGAGAAGAAGGAGGATGGCAGCATTATTTATCACGCTGCCAGTCCGGATGAGCGGGCCTTGGTCGATGGAGCCAGACAATTTGGCTACATCTTCGATACACGTACGCCCGACTACGTGGAGATCAATGCATTGGGGGAGCGCAGGCGCTTCCAAGTCCTAAATGTACTCGAATTTACATCGACCCGCAAGCGGATGTCGGTTATTGTCCGAACACCCGAGGGCGACATCAAGCTGTTTATGAAGGGCGCCGATTCGGTGATCTATGAACGTCTCTCGACCAGGAATCAATCCTATCGGGACATGACACTGCAGCATTTAGAGGAATTCGCATCAGAGGGATTGCGGACTCTGTGCCTGGCTGTTGCCGACATTGATCCGGATGTGTACGAGGAATGGAATCAGACATACCACAAGGCAGCGACATCGCTGCAGCAACGCGAAAGGAAACTCGACGATGCGGCCAATCTCATTGAGATCAATCTACGTCTGTTGGGTGCGACGGCAATTGAGGATCGCTTGCAGGACGGCGTCCCGGAGACAATTCAAGCGCTGCTCGAGGCTGGCATTTATATCTGGGTCTTGACCGGGGACAAGCAGGAGACGGCCATCAACATTGGCTACTCGTGTCGCCTTATCACGCACTCCATGGACATCATCATACTCAACGAGGAGAGCCTCGATGTAAGTGAATTTAAATTCATCAATTTATTATAAGTTTGTTTAGATTTTTCAATTATTATAAGCTTAAAGTAATTGGAATTTGTTTAACTTTTAAGCTTAATTTGATTTTTCAATTATTAAACTTTATTATTTTATTTTATTTAATTTAAAATATTGAAATTTAAATTGCACATTTTTAATCCTATTTTAATTTAAATTTATTTAAATCGCTTAAATTAATTTTAATTTTTTTTTGTTTACTTTAAAAAAAACTAATTTACAATTTTAAATTTAAAGCCATATTTCATTTTCAAATATTGAACTTAAAGTTGAAAAGTTTAAAACTTTCTTTGTGTTTAAATTCACTTTAATTTCTTTGATTTGATTGAAATTTCAGTCAACTATTAATCATTGATATTTTGTAGGCGACCCGCGACGTCATCCTGCGGCATTCCGGCGAGTTCAAGAGCTCAACGGCCAAGGATGCGAATGTGGCGCTCGTCATCGATGGCAAGACACTAAAATATGCACTGAGCTGTGACCTGCGCAACGAATTCCAGGAGCTGTGTCTCATCTGTCGCGTGGTCATCTGCTGTCGCGTGTCGCCCATGCAAAAGGCCGAGGTCGTCGAGATGGTAACGCAGAGCACAAAAGCCGTGACTTTGGCCATTGGCGATGGTGCCAACGATGTGGCCATGATACAGAAGGCAAGCGTTGGCATTGGCATATCGGGTCAGGAGGGACTGCAGGCTGCCTGTGCCTCGGACTATTCAATTGCCCAATTTCGTTTTCTGCGTCGCCTGCTGCTCGTCCATGGCGCCTGGAATTATGCACGGATTAGCAAGCTAATCCTCTACAGCTTTTATAAGAACGTCTGCCTGTATGTGATCGAACTCTGGTTTGCCGTCTACTCGGGCTGGTCGGGTCAGATTCTGTTTGAGCGCTGGACAATCGGTCTCTACAACGTTCTGTTTACTGCGATGCCGCCATTTGCGATTGGACTCTTTGAGAAATTCTGCACGGCTGAAACGATGCTGAAATATCCGCTGCTGTATAAACCATCGCAGAATGCGAAACTCTTTAATGTCAAGGTGTTCTGGATATGGATTTTTAATGCATTGCTGCACTCAGTGTTTCTCTTCTGGTTGCCAATGGCCGCATTCATGAGTGAGACCATTTGGCAGGATGGCAAAACTAGCGATTATCTGCTCCTGGGCAACATGGTCTATACAGTAAGTTTTAGTTACAATTATAAGAAACTATTTTATTAACTTGTCATTTGTTTTTTGCAGTATGTTATTGTCACGGTCTGCTTGAAAGCCGGACTCATTACTAGTTCCTGGACCTGGCTAACACATGCTGCCATTTGGGGCTCCATTGTGCTTTGGTTTGTCTTTGTTCTCATCTACAGCCACTTTTGGCCAACACTCAAGTTTGCCAGCAATTTCGTGGGCATGGACATTCAACTGTTGTCAACGCCCGTCTTTTGGCTTGGCCTATTCCTCGTACCCATTGCCAGTTTGCTCATCGATGTGATTTGTAAACTGTACGTGTGAATTATCTTAACTATTGCACAGTGTTTTAAGATCATTTCTTAATTGTTTACAGGATACATAATACCGTTTTCAAAACACTCACCGATGCTGTACGAGAATCGGAAATTCAGAGTCATGATCCCTCGCAAGTGATGGAAGAATCACGTTCTTCGTAAGTATTCAACTAGTATAGATGAAATATTATGCTATTACTGCATTATTTCTGGGTTTCCTTTGAAATTGGTTAACTATTGGCATATTGTTTACTGTGCAAAACCAGCAACAAACAAACAAACAAACAACAAAAATATGCTACATTTTCAATTTGAATTGTTGCGCATTTTTCTTTCATTATTTCTTAGAATTAAGTGTATTGACTGCAAAGCTTCAATTGTTTGTTCAAACTTTGCTATTCATTTCTTACCTTATTTTGCACATCTTTAATTGTAGTGCTAATAGATCATTCTGCATCCTCTTTAATCACTTAGTTAACAAAAAACCCACACAAGACCCACCTGAATAACTGAATAACACTGTGTAACTGTTGGAATTGTGTTTGTTTTAGTCGAATGTAATGTAATTGTTTGTATTTTTCTAAACTCGCCTATCTACTTATGAGTAAGTAACTTCCTTCTAGAAATATAGTGGCAAGTAGTGGCATTATTTAATCTAGAATCACAAGTTAAGTAGTAAATCCTTTTGCTCTGTACAAAATGCGAAAACAAGTATTAAACACTATATAGATAATATACTTATGTATAGATAAAGCTTCATTAAACTGTGCCAAACCTAATCAAAAACCAACAAGTTTGTCTTATCTTAAAGTTGAATCTATATGCACATCTATACTTACATTTATCAGTCAGTTTTTATTGAAGAACCAACAGTTTTAAAGACAAGTATGTAATCATTGTATTTATTACAATCTCGACTGAAAGTTACCTAGTAAACAACACAATAATTTTTAGAAATTGAAAACACCAAGTTGCCTGAGTATAATACACTTTTTAGACAGTACTTATAAGCAGAATTTATTGTTAAGCAAATATACATATAACACAAAAAGTAACAAGTTAAATTTGGTATAAACCCTGTTCCAAATTCCACTATGGAGCTTTTCTATTTAGCATACTTTTTGGTGCAGTATTGAAAATAAAACGAAAATGGAATTCGGAACATGTTCAAAACACACTTGTATTTAAAAGTATATATTCTTTAGATCAAAGTATAATTAAATAATTTAATTTGGAAAGCATTTTGTTATGCATAATACAAAAGATAAATGTACACTGTTATTTAAAGTTGAGTTGTTTAGCAGTTTTGTGTTATTTTTTAGTATGAAAATGCATTGAAAGAAACAAACACAATTATTAAACAAATATGTTAAAATAAATGGCGAAATTAAACATTAATTAGCAACAAACATTTGAAACATGCAATAAAATCGAAAAGATGCAAATTTTCTATCTCCTCTTCTATCCTTTATTAACAACATAAACTGCATAATATCAATCACATAACTTTTAATTATGTTCGACAAAAACATATAAATAAGCATAACCATTGTTATCAATCCCAACTCCCCCCCTTCCATGCCGTATCCACCGAAAATGTCCAAACAAATGCAAATGTTATCAGTTTGGAGCCGGGTTTTGGCCTGAAATCGACGTCCAATCACGAGCTAATTGAGAGAAAACAGAATGGTGGCTTCAAAAGAAGATCTCCATTAAAGAACACAGAAGGTCCACACCGTCAGTTACGCATCGAGAACTTGGATTTCGTCGAGGATATCAGAGATCAGCAGCAACATCGACAACGACATCGATGGCGAGGTGGTTCCCAGGTTGATAGCGTTGATAGCGCTAATAGCGAGGTCCTGCACATGTAATTAGTCAATTTTAATTGTTTTTAAATATTCAACAATAAAACCTGTTTCTATTTATATATTCTAAGTGTATAATAAGCCATGTACATTGTACACATTGTGTTGATTTATTTCTAATTGTATGCAAAATATATAGTAAGTGATTAAGTAATCAATTCATTTATCCACCATACACAATAATATGTATGTGCTCAGGGCGTGATAAGCCATAACCATATCCATACCATCAGTAATTATTCACACATAAGTCAGTGTGTTTGCATACGAAATAAATAAATTAATGAAACTGTGATATTGAGTACTGTAGCATATAAATTGCGAGCAATTAGCAACTTTTTAAAGTGTAAAATTAGTCATATTTTATGTATCTCAATCAATTGGAATTCTAAGCTGAATGCTAGAACAACTAAAGAAACACATGTGTGTGTGAGTCTTCTGCATTTTCCTATCAAAACAATTTCATATGTATCTCAAAATGATAGCATACAAATTAGAGAAGGTTAGATTTGTAAGCCTACTTTTATTTCAATTTTCTTAACAATCCAAAAAGTATGCTTTCTAAATGTTTATGAAATTGTTTTGAAAGGGAATTTCGCCAGGGGCTTGATTAAATCTGATGCTTATTCACAAAGTCTTTGTATTATTGTTATATTTATATTACTTGGAAGTCAACTTGTGACTATAATTATTTGATGTAAAAACAAACTTGGTTAAATGTAAATGTGATAAAGCATACCAACGTCTACAAAAATATGTAAATGTACAAAAACATGAAACTTGTATTGTGAAATCCAGTTAACAAGTGTTATGATTTAAGCAGAAGCATTGAAGAATATTTATTAATATATTTACTTGTTATTTGCATTTAATAATTGTTATACTTTAACTAAGTCTTAACCTTTAACCGTCCTACATTCCTTAACCATAACCATTCTAAATTTAAATGAATTGTTTAAATTCCTGTTATTAATGTGTCATGTTCCGTCTTCCACTTTCGAATAAACTCTACTGAATACAAGTATAGCTTACTTTTCGGAGCTGAATAAAATGTGCATTTTTAAGATTGTCCCCCTTTCATTTACGAATGATACAAAAAGTATGCCATGTATACTATAATGTTTGAAAGTGATTGTCGGAACAGATCTGGATATAGAGTTCTTTCATTTTGTAAACAATTTGTAAAACTAAACAAGACTAACAACTGAGTATGCTTAATAAACATATAAAATGTCCCAAAAAAACGAATTTGCAGTTATCAAGATTAGTTTAAAATAACAGACATATGAATAAAGAAACTGAATAAAAATGCAATATCTAAGAGTGAGTGATTGATATTAGTTTTTAATATTCAAGTTTTCCACATTGACTGCCACAGTTCGCATGCAATTGAAATTCCCTGAAATACATAAGAATAATTGAAATTTCGGCACACACATTTGTCATGCTGAATGTTTTGCACTTATATATATATTTATATATAATTTTCTTGTTTTCCATTTTAATTCTAACACGCAACAATCCCAAACAAATCTTTCTCTTTTTGACTATCTAATAACATTAAGTACAATACATAACGATTTTCTTAAATATGTACTATTTACAAATTTTCATGAATACTATTTTCTTTGCGTAACTCTTATTTATGTGTGTGTGCGCAGAACTATGTATGCCTTGGGATCAATTCTTCGGTGTAAGTAATTCATAGATAAATTGTGAAATTTAATCTATATATATATAATTTCACACATGGTCCAATTCATAGTCATATGGTCACACAATCACTCTACAACCACTTTATTAGATTGTTACGAGTAAGGTACGAGCTACGATTGAAGGAATCCCAAATTGTCACAGAAATTACACAAATAATTATAAATTAGGGGAAGGCAAATAGCACAGCATAAAATTGAATAAGCCCAAATATACTTACTTATAGAAACACCACAAGGTCTCTATATACTGATTATCGATAATGCATGTTATATACTTATATTGAAGATTCCGCCATTACTTTTAAGTTGCCGTATGTGATATAAAACTCTTTTTGTTTTGATAATAATAACAACAAGTTGATAAATTCGAAAATCTGCATGCTCTATAAATTTAGTACGCCTGTAATCCTTTGTCACCTTTTGTAGCGCAAGAACTTATAATTTCCAAACGAATAATGACAGAATGCTAACAATTCAAAATGAAAATAATTCGTAGAAACCAAAATAAAGTAAAATGCATTAAAGCCCCATTTATGTATTGTATGTACATTACCCATTACTAAAAGTCCTAAGACCCTCAAAAACAAAACAAATCAAATTAATTCAACAGATTTACTGAAACTGCGAGATTGCTACGAAATGTTTTCACCCGTCGTGCCAATACAAGAGTTGAAACGGAACTAGAATTATCGCGTGAGTACTATCAGTTTTCCAAAATCAAATGTGCGACCAAGGACATTAGCTGGCCATCTGGTGTTGGTACTTCATATTTTCATTTTTTTTTTTTTAATGGGCTAGTTATAAATACATATACTGGCTATACAGCCACGGTAATCAGCATTAGAGATCCGGGTAATTGATGATTTGCCATTATTGCAGCTGGCAAATGCCATTTAGTAAATGACATTTTCAATGGTTGGGTTGGGTTTTGATTTTGATTTTTAAGATAAGACTATTTCGAGTAAACAAAGTTTTCATTAGTCGCTACACTTCACCTACATATTATTTACATTAAAAAAATCACATAAAATTAAAAGAAATTTAAATTGATATTAAATATTTTAATTCACAGATGGCTATGCATTTTCTCAAGAGGAAGGCGGTGCTGTGCCGCAATCTATAGTTATTCGAGCCTATGATACGAATTTGCCCAAACCAGAGGGTAACTAAGAACCATCCCCATCCCGGAAACAAACCAAGCAACAATTGTATTTATGGCATTATTTGTTGATCTTGAAGTAACACCTAAACTCTAGGACTGCTTTATGTGTGTGTATGTGTAAAAGGGCCAAAGAATATAAATCATTTAAGCACACATATTTTAAAACATACTAAAACCAATGTTAATACAAACTGATCATTTTTTTGTAACACTCTTTTTCTGAAATTATTGCATCAAGATATTCTAAATGTGTCTTACATAACTATTCTTTTTATAAACGCTGCATATATGAAAATATAACTTAAATTTCTATTTCTATCGTAACTGTTAATTATTTTATAAGTCAAACAACACTTAAATAAAGATGTTAGATGCAGTTTCATTATTCGTATCTACAATTTATTATATTAAATAGCCCGAGTTTAATTTTTCACCGAATAATCAATGAAAATAAATTTTATTTTTGATTTTCTTTACAACTTAAAAAATTCATATTTAAATATCGCGCGGTCCCATATTTTGTGAGTTAAAAGAACAGAACAAAACACATTAGTCAAACGAACGAAATGAACGGCAGTAAGAACTAGTTGCCTTGTTCTTGTATGGTTCGCATGAACACCATCCGATTGATTTCATGCACACACACAGACCAATTTAGTTATCGATAGAATATTGATTCCATGTCAATTTTAAATTAACTCTTTTTTTCTGAAAAGAGTTAAATTCGGTCAAATATGACACTATTGCCAAGGTTGCCACCTTTTTCTTTTTTTTTGCCAATGCAGTCAGCTGATTTATTAGAGGTGTGCGTGTGAGTCCCGATGCTTCGATGTTTGCAGAAATAATAAAATTTTTTGAGCACATTTTTCTTTTTAGGGATTTGTTTAAACACATTTCTCATAATATTTTGTAATTCTTTCCTTCCAATATTTTTGAGGGCCTAATGGTCAGAATTGTTTACTTTTGTTGTGTATAAAAACATTCGATTGTGGCCTACCAAACACCGATGGCTCCGATGTTTTGCAAGCATCGACGACATCGATATGTTTCTCCACCTCTAACCGACGCGGCTTTCCATTTTACGTACATACGTTCGTTCACCCAAGTTATATTTTCACTGAAGTTAAGCGTAAATACAATTGTCGGCGTAAAGGAAACAAAAAAGAGGTGCAATGGATGATATGCTAAGCCCAAACTATTCCATACCCAGCATTGGGCTTGCACCAACACCGATTCATCACAGCCTTGACGCCGATCAACAAATAGAAGCATTACCACATCAAGTTTACCACCCAGCAGCAGTAGTAGAACCACCAACCGCAGTAACCTCAGGAGCGCAGCAGTCTGATCCCAACAATATAACGAGTGGCCCAGATGGCAGCGGAGGCAGTGGTCTGTTTGGCCACGAGCCGTCACTGCCTTTGGCGCACAAACATATGCAAAGCTATCAGCCCTCAGCGTCATACCAACAACAACAGAATCAGAGTAGCAATGCCGGAGGCAACACTCCCCAATCCCTAATGCAGCCACAAACACCGCAAAGCATGATGTCGCACATGATGCCAATGACTGAACGAAGTGCCGTGGGCATGGGTAGTGGCGCCGATTCGTCTCTTAGCAACATACACCAGACAATGGGTCCATCGACACCCATGACGCCTGCAACGCCTGGCTCAGCGGATCCAGGCATTGTGCCGCAACTGCAAAACATTGTGTCCACCGTGAATTTATGCTGTAAACTGGACTTAAAGAAGATTGCACTACATGCACGTAACGCTGAGTATAATCCAAAGCGTTTTGCGGCCGTGATTATGCGTATTCGTGAGCCACGCACAACCGCATTAATATTCAGCTCTGGCAAAATGGTCTGTACTGGAGCCAAAAGTGAGGATGATTCGAGGCTGGCTGCTCGAAAATATGCACGTATCATACAGAAGTTGGGATTCCCGGTAAGTGATTGATTGAATTTCTGTGGGAATTTTTGGTAATTTTACCTCTTTTTCAATTGCAGGCAAAGTTTCTGGATTTTAAGATCCAAAATATGGTCGGATCTTGTGATGTAAAGTTTCCTATACGACTGGAAGGCCTGGTACTTACGCATTGCAACTTCAGCAGCTACGAGCCGGAGTTATTTCCCGGTCTTATCTATCGAATGGTGCGACCACGTATTGTGCTCCTCATCTTCGTGTCTGGCAAAGTAGTGCTTACGGGCGCCAAGGTTCGACAGGAAATCTACGATGCTTTCGACAAAATATTTCCCATATTGAAAAAGTTTAAGAAGCAGTCATAAATGTCTTTAATCGAGTGTAGTCGTCTAGTAATAGCAGCATAGTATGTAGTTTTTTAACTCCTAAAGTTGACTAATTGTAAATCGTATTAAGATGTGCGTGTTTAGCCAGGAACTACTCAAATTGGTTCCATGAAATAAAAATGAATTTAGTTGTATAATATTTAATGTGTGCCTCGATTTTATTGGCATTCCCATTGCAATTGCATTGGACATCACTTATTCGTAAGAAATTTATACCTTATTTAGCTTAGATACATTGGGCCATTAGGGCACCCACATTGTCGAATTCAATCTTTTCCGTAATGTTTTTGGTCTTAATTTTATCGTCCTGCGTTGCGACAACGACCAAATCATGACCCTGATGCTTCCATCCATTACGCTTAATCCAATTCTCAAGTGTCGAGTCCTCAATGCCGCCCAATAGCTCCTTCAGCAAATCCCTCTTGATCGTCTGGAAAGTGGTGCCCACAACGTGCGACACAAACTTGCGTATCGAATCATGGAATCCAGTGATATGGCGGAACATGGTGCGATTGACTTCGGCGCGTTGCCAGAACAGAGTGAAGTCAGCACGCTCCAATATGTCAGCCAAATCGATGATGGTCTGTATATTCTCATCCTTCATCTGCTGAGGTAGCAACAAGCACTTGGCCATCACAAAATCTGTGTGCGGCAAGTTCGTGAGGCATTTCAACAAAATCGTGTACGTGATGTCAAAGTTGAGCATGTGTGGATTGAACTGATACAGCTTGAGAACGGCCAGATTGGCCTCCAGATCGTATGTATTGTTCTTGGCCTGGTCTTGCACGTACGATTCCAGAATTTTCAGATGATCCGGATTGTAGCTGCGCAAAGAATCGAGGTTATGTTTTTGTGTGTATTTGTTGACTGCTGATTAATGACAAAATCAGAAGTATAACTTACCGCTCGATGCAGCCCAACATTTCCTGTATGGTTTGGCTCTGGCCGTTTTCCATTTTCACTAAATGCGCCATGCTTAACAATTTACAATAGGGGCGTCACAAATTTATAATTTATATGCGCAAAATAAACGAAATATTATTCGCGTGGCGTTGTAAGTATGTCCAATCGAACCGGAAAATATCGGTAGCTAAAATCGATAAAATAAAATATCATGTCAGCGTGTGCTAGTTTACTGTGAATGATAATAAGCATTCCCATGTAAACGTGTGGTATATTGAATCTGGTATTTTTTGCATGGCGCGCAATTTAAACTAAAGTGTATTTGAAAACACTGCTTTAATAAAATAAATAAATAAATAAATTCAGTTTTCGATTTATCTATTTATTAGTAAATAAAATTATGTTTTCTATACTATTTCGAGTTTGACTTTTAAAGGATTACGGTAAGGTCACTTATTCGCAAAAGTTTATATAAATACTTATACTGATATGTATGTACATGTGGAAGTGATTTTCGTTTTTGGAATCTCCTTGCATTACGTCATTTTTTAGGAAGTTGGAAGTTTGACGATTTAAGTTATTCAATTAGATTATTATGTTCCATCTCACATAGGCAAGTAAGTAAATTTGGAAGTGTATATATTTAATTGGAAGCTAATTTGTTTTGCACCAACACCATTAGGTTTTGGCCGTCTCAGGTTCACCACGATGCGTCCCTCCAGCAGCCGCCAATTCAGCTTGACGCTGTTCCTCTTCTAATTCAAAACGCTCCACCTTTTTGATCTTACTTAGTTTTCCTGAAAACAAAAAAGATTATGAAAAGAATCATTAACATGCATAAGTAACAAATGAAACTTACTTGCACATCTTAGCATAATGGTACCCCACCAGATGGACCAGCCCCAACCCACAAAGCAGAAGAGCACACAGAAGAATTGGGATACAGCTACAATGATGTTAATGATGAAAGATCCAATCCGAGCAGGAGCGCTGTCGTATTGCGAGAATCGCGGAATGCCAACACATAAGCAGAACAGTCCGGACAGTAGAGTGCCTAAAAAATGAATGGATGCATTTTTAACAAGTAAGTCGAGTTCCTATTCATAAGATACCCATCACTTGATTTAAATTTAGTTATTTTAAAAAAAAAAAATACGTTCGTTTAACAATAAAATTTATTTTATGTTTTAAAAAAAATTTTACGAATTACTTTCTGTTTTCAAAATATTTAGTTAAGTAAAACTAAATATTTTAATTGTATCTATAGATGTCAATTATCTTTTAAACAGCTACAATCACCATAATTACGAGCACCGGGTATAGTTAAAAAATCAAAATATTAGAAACGCACCCAAGCCTGGAAAGATGACATTGCAAAAGGCGCAAAACCATGCCAAGTATAGTGGTAGCACAGGAATGGCCCCCTTCATTTTAGAAGTGTATTCCACAAGATCAACATGCAACTTGCGACGTGTGTCCTAAAAGAGAATACATTTACATACATATGTATGTCATCTGATCTGATGCCTTCACTGTTGTTCACTGTCTCACCTCGCTGGTTGGTGGTTGTTTAATGCTTTGTCGCCGTGCATCTGAGCCACGCCGTGGTTTCTTGCGGCAGCAGAGGAACATGAGCCAGAATCGTCGACAGCAACTCCTAAAATAGATCGATTATAATCAATTGTGATACTCTCACTTTCCTGATCCCTTACATTTTGGATGTGTCTTCTGTGGGTGCCGTTGTAGACGGTGCTACTGATGATCCCTCCACGATTGCCGCATCTGATGCATTGATGCCCAGTTCTGGATCACGATCCCGCCATGCTACCTTGGGTTCTGTGCTGGTCACAGCGCCTCGTTTGCGTCTACAGGGTATACAGAAGCAACATTTCCTTAGCTCTGTCTCATCGCCAGTTATGGGATCGACTTTATTCACTGAACGGCAGCAGAAAATCTTTCTGAGGCACAGACCACACTTGCCCTGCTGCTTTGGTCGTTGCATTGACACGGATTGATGCATTGCCTCCACTTTGGTCTCTTTATCTTTTGGTTCTCCAGCTACGGGTTTTTTCCGGCAGCTCTTGCAGCAATTCGACATTGGCCAGCAACGTGAGCTCTTCTTGGTCTTGGACTTGGTCTCATCAACTACCTCCATTTGGGTTGCGCTCGTGGCGCTGCTTCTGGCGCTCGACAGAACTGGCTGCTCCTCAACGGAGCCATGCAGACGATCCTGTCTGTGTCGGCCACAGCAGCAGCGCATGCAGTTGGAGCGACGAAAGCGCATACAAAGCGTGGTGCAACAGCGACAGATGCCACCCTTGCCCACATCATCCTTGAGGAACTCCTGGCTGCTGCTCCTGCTAGACAATTGAAATGGATTAAGTATCAACACGGAAATAACCTACTAAAATTAAGTACGAGTGAGTCTTATAAGAGCTTGTGATTCTTAAAATCCATGCTAGATTTCGACTTGTAAAGTTGCTATGTGGGACCATCTTCAAACTTCCATAACCTTGCCAAAGCTCACAGAGCTTTAAGCTGTAAATTTATCCTGCATTCAAATGTAATTCAAATCGTTCAAATATTTGTGTTCTCAAGTTTTCGACTTTTTCGAAAATTTAAAGCTGAACTACGATGAATTTTCTTATGGACAATGGGAAAAGCATAATTTCTCTTTTTGTATTCAAGTTTTCATTATACATACTTAGTTAAATAAAGAGTGTTTGGTAATTTTTTAAAGTTTTAAAATGCTAAAATATTAAAGTATCGCTTTTAAGATAACGCACTTAAAAAAATATGTAAATCTTTAAGCTTAATAGCTTCAATCTCAGTGCGAAATCAAGTGTAAAATGCAAAATCCTTGATTTCTTGAAGTGTTTTGCAATGAATCTCTATATTAGACACTGCTAACGAGCATAATTTGCATACAATACTTCAATTCAGTCAAGAATAATTACACAGTTGGTAATAACCATAGACCTTGCGATTTCATGGATAACATTTGCATGGGACATTTAAGGATGTAGGATGTAGGGTTGTGTAGGGTGTCCTGCAACAACGACGACGATTTTTATTATGCAAATCGATTTCGTGTTCTGCTACGGTGCATTTGCTATTATGACTATTAGCATATTTAATGACTTTTGCATTCGAGACGATAAAGATGAAGTGCACGAGAGCACACACACACACACACATATGCATCACATATAGCCATAGGTCAGAGTTGGCTCCGATATTGTAATGTAACGCATTTTTAAGGGTTTATTAATCCCACTTTAAGTTCAAGGTCGGCTAACTGGTTAACTTCATAACTAAGTATGTTGATTAAACGCACACACACACAATTCCTCTTTTTGTTTTCCCTCCTTACACAATTTTCCACTCGACCACGTGCCAAAAGGAAAACTCAACACGCTAATAAATGTGAGTTTGATTTTTGGTTTCTGCTTAAGAACCGCACGAGCCAACGACCAAACTTACTTTAAATGTCGACTACCCATTGAAACTGACTCAGAAATGCGTCTTTAATTTCAAACCATAAGCAATACAGTACAGAAAATCTTGATTATACCCTAATTACTCGTAAGTTTACTCTGATTACCTAAATAGATATTTGTCCGCATCAATCAGTGCATTTTGCGGTAGATCAATGTTAAAGATGACCGAGTTCTTTTTCTTTTTCGTCAACATTTTCAACACTTTTTCTGAGTTATAGCCAAATCTGTAGAATCGTTAGATTAAGCTACTATTAAGATTATTATGATTTTCTGAAATCTCTTTTGTTTTTGGGAGTGATTTTTGTTGTGCTGCGCTTTGCGCGATTGTCCGGCAGAAACTGAAACTGATTTGTTATTGCGGCATGAAACTTTGGACATGCCACAAAAATAGTAGTGTGCATGTGTGTGTGTGTGTGTGTGCACACCTCGACAAAGTTGGTTGGTCGGTCACCCGTTTTCTTCAGCTCGTACTAAGTGTGTGCATATGTATTTGTATGTGCTTCCATTGAAGGACGCCGCGCTTACACTCACGACAGCGTTGAGGACGACAAGCCAGCGAGCGGATATCCTTAAAGGCGTTTCATACTCCCAGCCACCCAACCACATCCCACCACCAGGTGGTTCGTAGATTTATTGACGCATTTATGAGTGGCTTGGCTTGGCCCACAAGGCATCACATGTACAAACTTATATAGTTTATATACAACTTTATACAATTTTGTATATATGTATGTACTTTTTATATGTGTCGGCCGAAAGTTGTACGTATCAAGAAGTTGGTGCGGTTGTTTCTGTTGTTGGGGCCTTTCCGGGTATGTAAATTTACTGGCCAAGGGGTGTCAGTGTATGGTATGGCTTTGGCAATTGTTTTTCTTTGGAGACTATAAGAACTTTGCAAAAAGTTAGTACGAGTCGACAATCAAAATTGGAGAAAAAATCCGATTAAATTGTTTTGCAGTCCTAGAACAAATCCTTCAAAGTTTTTCTTATAGAAATGAATTAGAGAGGTCAGGGGATCAGAGGGTATCCAAATTTGCGAGGAATTTAGTGGGTTACAGGAAAAGAACGTTTCAAAGATTAGTAGATAACTTTATACAACTTCAAAGTGTCCCAATACCTAAGGAATATTTGTACCTAAAGGAGTATTTTTTTTTTATTTTATTTTATTTATGTAATAAAATACATAAAAAAAAAACTTACAAAATTGGTCGGTAGTTTGATACCATAAATCAAGTAAAAACAAGCAGGAAAGGCTACAGTAAAGCGCACTCGACAGTAAGATACCCTGTGTCTAGGCACTTGGATGTCCTTATACCATTACATTAATCAGGCCTAAATTACTAAAAATTCTAGATACTACAAAAATTAACTTGATATGCGCTTGGTCACAAACCCATTATACCCAATTTTAATAAACTCAGGGTATAAAAATGTCACTAAAGAAGAAGTGCGATGAAAGCGACCTTCAACTCCTTACAAATAGGGTCAAATTAGCTACTTACAGAAAATAAAAATAAATTTTTATAAAGAATTAAGTTTTCTTTTAAAATAATGAAGGTTTTCCGGAAAACAGTTTTAGATTTCAGTGTGCCCTGAAAATTTTGTATGGAGAAATCTAAGCAAAATCTAAAACTGTTTTTCGGAATCCCTTTATTATAAAACATTATATATTTAATTTTTGTATAACTAAGAAGTTATAATCTTATTCCAAAAATAACTTAAAAGTTAAAGGTGTCATCATTCTGCAGAACCAACTATCATCTAAGTACCCGCGAAGTTTCGTTTAGTTCTCATTTTCAAACTATCATCAAACTATCTTCAATTTGTTTAAATTTCAGTTGAATTGACTTACTTGGCAATGCCGCCGCTTCCCGCTGTGGAGCCGCCCTGCCCGTCGGGTGAAAGTCGTTTGTCATCCACTTGAAAATCATCTCGACTGCCTGCTGTGGGTGTTGCATGTTCAAAGTCGACAGCCTGATCTTCTTTGGCATTGGCTCTCTCATTGTCGTTCTCTGGCTCAGCCGACACAGCATGTCCACGGACCTGTCCACCTGCCGTGTCCGTGTCGATTGCATTCAACACGGATATCGATGCCTCAATGGGTTGCGTTGGTGGCAGGGGGGACTTTTGTATCTCCGCTGAACTGCGTTGGGCGTTGCTGCCATCAGCTGTGCCGAGTCGCGATGTGGAGTCGTGTGGCTTCCCCACCGTTGTCATGCTGCTGGGGGTGGGCGAGGTGCCGCCTTCTGTGGCGAATCCCGTTTCGTTGTCATGGGTTTTGAGGTCGGTTAAGTTTTCGTTAATCGTCTTGTGTGTCTCGCTCTCCAAGGTCATCTGTGAATTTCCCGAACTTGTTGCACCTCCGCTGGAGGTCAACTGCTGCCCAGTTGTGCCGAGTTGCGCAGCTTGACCTTTTGGCACTGCAGCTAGAAATTAACGTAAGGAAAGAAAGGTTATCTTTGGCATGTCGAACATTTGATACCCTTGCAGAGGCCTGTCTTTAATTTTCGAATGATCGTTTGACTTTATTCAAATTTGCTGAGAGTGTTTAAGACAATCCCAAATACAAAATCAAAGAGATCGGTCGAGATATCTTAACAAAGAGCTTGATTTTAATCTTTAATGCTACCCAAGATATATGATATAGTGAATCGATCCACCCGATAGTTATTTTCTTTTTATAAATAACGTGCTCTTTTTTAACGAGGCATGATGGGAATCAATCTCAGTACTGAACTGAAAGCTATAAATCTGACAGGTACTGCCGATTATGGCTGAAAAATGACGGTCCTTTAACAAGTTTCATTAAGAAAGCTTTGAAATTGGGAAATCCGACAGAGAGAGGACAGGCTGACTTATCGACTCTGCTATAGCTCTCTACAAGGGTATATTAAAAAGGAAAATTACATGAAATAGCAAACTTTCAATGGAACTTACCCTCAGACTCGTTGGACACCTCAGGAACGGATGTCACCTTGCGGGTCTGTGCAGAGTCCACGCGTTTCTTATTGCTTATCAGACTAAGTCGGGAACTCATGCGAACCAAATTGGACATATTAGAGCCCTGTCGCTTTATGCTGCCTGTTGCAGACGCGTTGACCTCGTTGCGGACAGCGGGAAGTGCCTCCGCCGCTTGCAGCACAGCGTTGCCAACATGCACAGCAAGCGGCTTCGTGCTGTCGGCTGAGGCATCCTTGGCTTCCACAACCTTTTCCGGAGATCCCTTGAGCTTGGCTTTACTTTCTGTGCTCTCGGTATTTGTCTTTTTTGTGTTCTGCTGGGATCCCACGCGGGCCAGAGGCTTCGGTAAACCACTGGATCCATTTGCTCCATTCGTTTTGGCTGCGGGTTTGTCCGGTTTGCCATTGTTTTGCCCTGGTTTCTTATCCTGTTTCTGTTTCTGAACTTGAGGGGTTTTAGGTTGGGCTGCTGGCTGCTTTGTGGCAGTGACAGTTGACGATATTTTAGTCGCTGTTCGCTTAAAGCTTTTATCTGGCTTGCTTACTAACGAGGTCTTCTTTTTGGCACTTTCAGCTTTATTGGATTTTTCCCTTGTGGTTGACTTGGCCGAAACTGTTGTCGGCTTTTTTCCTTTTGGGGATTGCGGCGATCTTGATTTATCAGACGCTTTCCGGTTGTCTGGTTTCTTGGACGGAGAACTGGATTTAGTCCTGATGCTTGTTGGTATACGGGAGCGAGAGTTGCGACGTTGACTACTTAATGTCGCATCCTTATAATCATGTTTCGGTGATTGCTTTCCTTTTCTGGCCACAGGACTTAATGACATCTTACGTCCAAGCATTTCACTACCAGGTGGCTTTTTAGGACTTGTGGAAACGGATTTTCTACGGTTAGGCGTGGTATCAGCACGGCGACTATTGCGGGACATGGTTGCTGGTGAAATACTTGACGATCGCAAGGAGGAACGCACGCTCAGTCGGGAGTTAGCTCGCGAATTGGCCAGAGAGTTCGCCTGGGAGTTTGCACGGGAATTTGCTCGGGAATTTCCTCTAGAGCCGACCGCCAAATCACTCTGCTGCGCCATACGGGAGTTTGGTCGAGAGGGAGGACCTCTCGAAGCCGGACGGCTAACATTGAATCGAGTAGGCGTCAGTCTGAAGTCCATAGCCCCAATGCCTTGGGCATCGAAGCTGCTGCGGATCGTGGCCTGCGATGGAGAGCGACTGTTGCTCGCCTGCGAATTGCGTCCCGATAAAAGGGATAAGCTGTTGAAGTCCTTATGCGGCGAACTGGAGCGGGAGCTGGGATGAGAGCCTTGGCGACTACGCACTGGTATGCGGGATATGGAATCTCGACGAACGGAGAGCTCGGATGGTGTGTCCCTATGGGCAGCTTCATAGGCGGCGCCATGGAGAGGACTCTGCGGTGTATCCTTGTTGGGAGTGCCAATAATCGGAGATAAAGTGCTCGGCTTGGCAATCTTCGCACGCTTGTTATGCTGCTTGAGCTCCTTGCTAGAAAGAGGTTGACGTCTGGGCGTAGTTGACGTCCTTGCGGCCGGAAGATAAATCGATTTACGACGTTGTGGGATTGATGGCAGTGTTGAGAGTGAAGGTCGGCGGAAACTCATATCAGAGGTGGTTATGCTGCTCAGATTGGAACTGCGTCTATCCGAAGCTGTTTGCGTGGAACTTCGACGCTCCGGAGACGTGGAGCTCGAGCGTCGACGGGCCTGAAAACGCATGGGCTCCAGGCTGGATTTCGTCAGACGCGTACCGAGCACCAAGTCATCCAGGCTCAACCAATTCGACTGGGGAACGGGGTGACGGGAGAAGTCCTCTTGCCTGTTAACTACTTTAAGTAGTCCACGCTGTTTACGCGTAGGATTCGGATTTGGCTTCAAGGGACGCGGCAGTGAGCCCGGTGGTATAATTACACTCTCCCTATCTAACTCCATGTCCGATCGATGGAATCGCGGTATGGAACTACGATAGGGATCCGTGATTAGCGGCAACGTTTCCATACTCTTGATCCTCTGACTTAAGGAGTCTGGCAGTCCACGAGTGGCATTCACGTTGATGGATCCACGTCGCAGCACCCGGGGCGTGTACGTGTCCACCGAGGAGGTCAGCGAATCCCGCTGCTGGAGTATGCCTTTCGTTGGCTTGGCCAACTTGCTGGGACTATAGCGTCCGCTCATGTTGAACTGCACGGAGGGGCGTGGCGAGTCATCCGTGGCCAGTTGGCTGGGGTGTGGGGCTGTTGCTGGCACCTGGGGCAATTGCGGCAGACGTGATCCAGTCATTGACTTGCGACGCGTCCTAACCGGGGGCGGGACGGCGTTAGACGAGGTAGTGGTTGACTGTATGGAAGCGCGAGCAGCGGCAACTCGGGAACGTCTCTGGGCTGTGGGTGTGGCGACGGGACTATGTGTAAGCGATGACTTTGGAGATCGCACTGACAGTATGGTAAAGGATGACTTCTTATGCAGACGAGTTTCTCCGACACTTTTATGAATAGGGAATGGGACAGGGATTAGATTTCACTGAATATATTGAGGTCTTGTGTCTTACCGATAATCACCGCCCGTGGATACTGAATCCTTGAGGACAACCGGCGACATTTCACCTCCAACACCCTGTAATCTAACTGCTTCCTCTGGGGGCGTCATAGTCGTCGTTTCATTGCCGGATTCAGGGACTTGACTGTGACTAATACTCGGTGTTCTAGGTGTATCTGGACCATAAGATGTATTATAACTCTCCCGTCGCATTATCTCCCTTTTTTGTTGCTGCAGATATTGCTTTGGCGAGAGTATGATATCCATGTCCATGGTTGGAGTCGGAATAGTGTCGGATCTGTTTGGCACCGGTGATCTCATGGGAATTTGCAGCTGCTCGGCATTCGGCAATTGTTCCTCGCCTCCGCTACTCGAGCCATTTGAATCGTGCAACATGGTGGCAAGCGGTGAAAGTGGCATCTCTTCATGCTTCATGGACATGACCATTTTCGAGCTGGGCCGCAGTTTGGGAATGCGACTAAACTCGGCAAAGTGCTGTGTTGCGGGGCGATACCAATCCAAGCCAGTGCTTGTATACGATCCAGAGATTGGCCTAAAATTGCGTAAAATTGGTTACCCATCACTTTCAAGCCAGATGCTCCAGTCACTCACCTAAGACGACTTTGGGCTTCCTGCTCGCTCGTGCTGGATACAAATGTGGCGCCCAAAGCTGGATCCGACTGCTCGTACTCCAGTTCGTAGATATCGGGCTTGTTGACAATGTCCTGGGGTGTGAGCAGCATGAAATTGGGCGAGTCCAGCTGCTCTGAGCTTGAGCCACCGCTCGAATTGGGCAGGATTTGTATATCAGGCGGTTGCAGGCGCGGTCTGGACAGTAGAGTCGATGACGAAGTTGGAGTCTGTGGCTGAGTCGGAGCTCTGCTGATGTTGGTGTAGGGCACATTTGAAAAGAGCCTGCGTCGACCATCGTTGCCCATCAGGGTGTTGAGAGCAACAGCCGCGATAAGAGTATCCTCCTCCGAGCTGGGCATATCCACAGATCCTGCACGAATCGTCTCAAAGGCTGCTGTGCCAAAATAATCCTCTGGCTGCGGTGGGGGAACGGGATCACCAAATAAACTACTATACGGTTGATTACTTGTGCTCGCCTTCTCCAAGTACAACACCTCGGAACTGCGCTGCTCCCGATTGTAATTGTCATTGCTGTGGGCAGATGGGGACATAATGCTACCGGGATCGTAGCTATAGTCTACGGATATTATGGCTGGCTTCGATGTGGCGGTGTCCGTCGAGAGAGGTCGACTGGGCGACCTTATTGGATGGGCTATCGTCGAGATGAGTGTTGGTGAAGGCGATGATGAATATGACAACGTCTGCTGCATGATTTTTATTTTTCATTTGGGCTCTTCTCTCTCCTCCTGAGGCAACAAATCTCAATGAGAACCGCTTGAAATTGAATGGGAAGCACTTGTTCGTTGTGGTTTCAACGTGAGCTTCGAAAGTTTGCCATCGTTTTTAATTTATATCTGGAAAATAAAAGACACGAATTATACTAAATATATGTAAATACTTTGCTTAAGTCTAGTAAAATTTAGTCCTTCGGCTGGCAAAATGGTAAAGTAAGTGTGAAAGGAATTGAAATACGCTTTGTGCGAAACAAACAAATATAAATTTTTACTACACCAGCTCGTACATATCCAATTTTAGAGCCATAGACTGTCAGATAGACCTTCTGGCCAATGCAATGTCAGCGCACCAAACACGCGAAGCTTCACGGACCGACTGAAGACTGAAGACAGTCCCAATCCCAACCCAGAGCCGGGGCAAGTGCAGCGGCAAACAAGAGCTATTTTCATTGCCAATGTACGAATACGACGAGTACGAGTACGAAGCCAAAAGTTGCAAAAAAACAACAACAAAACAACAGCAAAAAAAGTAGTAATTATTATTTACTATTATTTCTATTGTCTTTTCTAATATCTAGTATAAAATAGTGTATTTCTCTGCCAACGGCAAGTGTTGAGCTGATAAAGCACCAGACAGCTCAATGTGAGTGGAAGCCGCAGTTAACAGTTCAGCGAATGCTTAGACCCTGTACCGCAGCAACACTGGGTGACTTGGTTGCAACGAGTTTGCCTTTTTAAATATTTATATCGATTTTTTAAACTTAAAGTTTTTTCTATTCAGAATTTTTGTTAAAGTTTATAAATTATGTATTTATTATTCTTAAATTTCAGCTATATTTCAGTTTTAAATATTCTGTATACTTTTCGGCCACCGTACAGGGTATTCCCCTGTCGAGAGTACAACTCTATCAAATTTCTATGATGATGTTCGCTAACGAGAGCATAACTTGTGCGTGTCAAGATTATGAGTATGATTTGTGTTGCATGTGGCAAATTGCATTGCTGCATTCGGTTGCACTTAATGTTCCACTGAATATCTCCATTTAAATGCTTTGCACAACATTGAACTGTATCAACAATTGTAAATCACATTTCAAATCTTATTAATCGGTGAAGACGCTTTCATGCTGGTTTTAAATGAAAGTATTTAAATTTTAAATAATGTTCGCAGTAAACACATTTTCATTTGATGAACTTAAGACTTGAAATGCATTCTTAATCATTTTCAACATAGTCAAATTAATATGAGAAGTGCAATAATTCCTCAGATAACTTGTCACAATTTAATAGATTTAATGGCAGAATATGCTTATTTATAACCATAAATATTTTAGCATACAAATCTTTTTAAAAATGAATATTTTAATAAAAAATATCGACCAATTTTAGGGGTACTAAACTCACATTCAGTAATTTTAATTTATTAATTATTAGCAAAAGATTCCACTTATATTTTCTGTTAACAAAAATATATTAAATCCGAAATGTTTTTAATTATTTGACTAAAATAGAATTTAGTCTCTGGTTGGCCATTCAAATTATGTTTGTCAACGGCTTCTAAAAATGCTCGTAAGTATGCTTAGAGCCGCCTGCAAGTTTCGCTTGAATAGCGTGCGGTTTGTCCACTTGTTTTCATGCCACCTGTTGGCATGACTGTGGCACGCGATTTGCAGTTAATTGTGCATATATACATACTTACAGACAAATATGTTTGTAAGTACAATACAGTACGTACATATGTATGTTTATATGTAGGCCAACTTGGTAGAGATATGCTTACATGTGTTATCTATCTATGTAGAAGGAAACTTTAAAAGTAATCGACTTGAGGCTTTAAAATTATGTAAAATGTTTGTATATATTGCAATATATGGTATGTGGGAATGTATGCGGTGCATGTGTGTGTGTGTGTGTGTGGTTAGGCTGAGGACTTTACACTCACGCGCACTAACAGCAAAGTGGACTAGCTCCGTTTCTCCTTGGCTTTGGAATAGTAGGGGGTCAATATAGCAACAATTTTGCAGAGGTTGCCTTTGCCTTTGCCTTGTGCAGAGCCGACAAGTCAACAACCAGCCAGCACTTGAATGACCAACGACTTGCCATGCTACGGCGCACTGTTGCAACATGAAAACCAACAACAAAAGAAACAGCAAATGCTAGAATCAAGAACAACAACAACAAGAACGTCTATTAATGTGCAACAACACACAATCATACAAAGCTTTTCCGCAAGGCACTGGGAAAATCCTTGGCTAGTGTCGTGATAGCAAATTTCCATTCAGGTTGCAAACTTTGGCGAATCACTTGGGAAAATTCAATTTAACGCTTTCACTATAGGTTTTTTTTCGTTTAAATTTTAAACTTTAAAATATATTAACTATTGCCTATTTGTAATTTTATGTTTAATTTTTATTCCCGAATATATTGGCAATTTAAACTCTGGCCTCTTAAACTATCACACACTACAGTTACTCAAGTAAATGTTTTAACAAGTTAAAAAATTCGCATATTTTCTCTTTTTTTATTTATGTATTTATTTGGGCTCAACTATTCAAAAAATAATAAAAAACAAACATGCGTTTTTTCTTATTTGTCGTCAAAACAGTTACTTGACATACTGTACAGGCATAACTCACATACATATGTGTGCTAGCACACATTTGTTTTAATTATATGTTGCCTTAATCTACACCTTAATTTACACTTGGATTTGGAATGTTCATTTCAAAAATTGGCATGTTTGTATGTACATTATACATATGTACACTTGTACATACATAGAGAGTTTCTATTTAAAATCGAATTGAGAGGCAGCACAACGCGCTTTTTGCATCGATCCGATGCACTCGCCGTTCGTAGGAAAACTAAACCGCTAAAAGAAAATGCCTTCTTATACATTGGACGTCGCGACGTCGTCCTGGCTAAGGGGCAGCTAAGCTAAGGTAGCGGTTTTTTGGTGTCCAGTCGTTATTAGGCAGCCCGAAGTAGCCAAGGGAGTCGCAGTCGGAGACGGAGTCAACTCGGAGTCGAGTGCTTTGTCGGGTAAGTCGGCGAGTCCTCGAGTCCGCCGCTGAAACGTATACGTGGGTCAGTAAACCTACTTCCGGTTGACATAAATACGCCTTGGACATGAAAACTTGCCACTGGGCTATTGTTGTTGTTGTTGTTG
This sequence comes from Drosophila limbata, assembly GCA_963924055.1. NCBI lineage: Eukaryota > Metazoa > Arthropoda > Insecta > Diptera > Drosophilidae > Drosophila > Drosophila limbata. Next base: position 10,010,981 of record OZ001355.1, read on the forward strand.
TTACTTCAGTTAGACTGACATTCTGTGGTCGTAGATCTGAATTTGTTTTTTTGTTTATTTTTTGATTTGGCTATTTAATTCAATTGCTTTTTTTTTGCTTAAGATGAACGCATATCACAATAATCAGTCGCTATTGCAGCAATTAAATACAAATATTTCTATCCATTTTTTTTTGGGAATACCAAAATCTTTTAATGGCACAATTGCTGATTGCTTGTTTTTTGGGCTGGGCTTTTACTCACACATGCTGAATGGTACCATAATCGTTGTGCTGACCTTAATCAATGGTAACCAGCCCATAGCCAATTTTGCTTGGCTTGGCCAGGCTTTCAATCTAATTTCTATTATTTTAAACTGCACCTTGCCACAAGGTGGGGCATGCCACTGCTACTCGTAGCAACAAGCTGATAGCTGTTCATGCTAATTTCTAATTTTTCGGGCGAACAAATATTTTCACGCGATGTGCGATGTGTGATGTGCTCATGGGGCTGACCTGTCGGATTGACCGACATACAACTGGTAAGCAAAAAGGCACTAAATTAATATCAATTGCTCATAAAGTGCACAAAAGAAAAGAAATGACCAAGCCAAGCCCATGTCATGTGGAAAATCTGTGTGAAATTGTAATTACCGTTTAAACAATGATTGCACAATGGAAATTCCAGGTTGAAATGAAATGAAATTGGGGAAAATGTGTCGCCATATAACTCTCTTTTAATTTGTTTGCTATTTGCTATTTAACTTAACCTCTTTTCCATAGCCGGTCACACACAGCAAATGGCTAACTCACATTTAATTTAGTTACCCAAAATACTTTGCTATTTTTCTGCTTTTTCCCCTCTCTCTGTCTCTCTTTCTTGAATTTCCCATCAGCTTTGTTCCCAATATCCTTGACCCCAATGTTAGTTCTTTTTGCTTACGCATCGTGTGTTTGGCAAACTGTGGACCAAGCACGTGGTGCGTATGATTTTGCTATTTAAAGAGTGCTTAGCTGTATTGATTTAGCTTATGGAATTGTACCACTAAAGTCACAGTTGATTTAATATTTTGTATGCTCAAGACAAGTTAAAGTTCGTTTAACTACATCATTTAATCATGACCTAATATTATTGACACACAATTCTGTGCTATTTTAATGTTATGGCTGTGAGCTTAAAAGTTTCAATATAGTCAAACTTCCCTAACTCGAGTCATTATCCATTATCCAAAGAATGAGTTCGAGTTATGGAGATATTCAACTTATAGAGTTCTTTTTCTTAGGTTTATTAATTTTACTGTCACTCATTTAGCTCGACTTAGAGAGAAATTCTAGTTATTGAAGTTCGAGTTATGGAAGTTCAAATGTGGTTTTAAATAGCCGTTACTTATTTTCCAGTGGTACGTGCTCATATACATTGTGACCATGTACATGCTAAATAAGTTGTTGACAATAATAATACTTTTAATTTTACAAACACAAACTCACCTTTCAATATGTTTTCAAATTCAACAGTTTCGTATAATAAATAAATTTTATCAATACTTTAACACTTTTGAATCCTGAGGGCTGCAGTAAATCAACCGCCGGCTTATAAAATATTTTCGATAAACGCACAGTTCATTCCGATACTGCCGATACACTGTTCTTTTATCGCAAATTGACAGTCAGCTGTTGCCAAATTTGAACAAAACAATTCTAATACTAAAGGCGGCTTTTAAATTAAAATTGTGAAGTTTTACTGAAAACTATGTTAAAAATGTGAGTAGTCTTCTATGGATTTAAGCTATTGCAAATTGCTGAAAGTTAATTCCCTATTATTCTGATAACAGTTGCCGCCCAGACGAATGCATACATCTGTATATGCGAAGCTTGCGATTATGTCGCCGACAGCTGAGTGCAGCAAATACCGATAACGTTCAGGATGCAGGCAGCGGCAGCGGTAGCTATAGTTGGCAAAGACCCTGTGGCCAGCACACAGACATAAACGTCTACAATCACAGCATGCGTGGCAAAGTGCCGTTGGTGTTAACCAATCCTCACATGGTCACTTGGTACACTTGCGGGCCGACAGTTTATGACTCAACGCATTTGGGACACGCCAGCACGTACGTCAAGGTGGACATCATACAGCGCATATTGCGGGATTACTTTAAACTTAATCTGGTTACGGCCATGAACATCACAGATGTCGATGACAAGATCATAAAGCGCAGTCGCGATTCTGGCCGCAACTGGCTGCAAATGACTCGCGACTTTGATGAAGAGTTTAAACAGGACATGCAGCTGTTGAATGTGAAGCCTCCTAACTTGCGTGCCCATGTGTCTTCTAACATTCCAACTATCCAGCGGTTTATTGAGAAACTGTTGGTTGACCAGAAGGCCTATGTGACCGAGGACAAGTCGGTTTATTTTGACGTCTCTTCATGTGCCAATTATGGCAAGCTGCAGAGGATTAGCATGGAGAATCAGGGGCAACAACATCAGCATAAACGCAATGCGGCCGATTTTGCGCTCTGGAAAGCCAAGAAAGAGTCGGACGAACCGAGCTGGCGGTCGTCCTGGGGCGGCGATGGACGACCAGGATGGCATATTGAATGTAGCGCCATAGCGGGCATGTTCTTTGGCAATAAATTGGATTTCCATGCGGGTGGCCTAGACTTGCGTTTTCCACATCATGAAAATGAGGAAGCACAATGCTGTGCACACTACAAAACCGACCAATGGGTCAACTACTGGATGCACATGGGTCAACTGTATGCAGCCGGCGAACAGGAGAAAATGTCAAAATCTCTGGGCAATACCATATCGTTGTCAGAGTTCCTGAAACATTACAGCGCCGATGAGTTTCGCATGGCCTGTCTGCTGTCCAATTACCGCAATCCGATGCAATACAGTGATCAGTTGATGCAGACAGCTCGTCAAACCTTGCGCAAGTTTATAAACTTTCATGCCGATCTCAATGCCTACATGCAGTTCCAAAAGCCACTCAAGTTTCTGGATGAGGGTGCTCTGCAGGCACAGCTAAAACACATGATAACGGAGTTCGATAATAGCCTACGCGACGACTTTGACACGGCACGAGCAATTGCCGTATTGCAGGACCAAATGAGCAGCATTAGTCGCTGCATAAACGACCAACAAGCAGATGCAGAGCAGGATCCTGCCCACTGTCTTCATCTGTTGCTCGCGGCTGGCAATTTTATCAGCTCATCCATGTATAGCTTCGGCATCAGACATATCGGTGTCACAGCTACCCAGGAGCAGGAACAACCGATAAGTGCACCAACCGGCGTTGTCATTGATGCCCTGGTCGCCGAAATCCTTCAGATACGTGGCAATCTACGTAACGAAGCCGTTAAAGGCGAACGCAAAAATCTCGAACTGCTTCGCGTGTCTGATCAGCTGCGGAATCTGTTGGATCGGCATGGCATTGAGGTTCGTGATCATAAACAGGGCAGCTCTTGGGTGTACCGTGACAAGAGCAAAAGCATATCGACCAGCGGTTAATAATCGCTAACTATTTATGTCAAATTATTGTACATTTTATTGAGTCTGCTGAGTGCTACTCAGAGTTAAATTATAAAAGTTTGTTATGAACAAATTGTATTCGTGTTTGAAATTATAGAAAGCTTTTTGGCATGAAAGGGACTCTAGGCATATAAAGTTTAATTAATTATAAATAGAAGCGCACTCTGCCTTGTAGAGATGTTTGGTAATTAAATAATCTCTCACCAGTTTGAAGAAGGCGACCATGCTAGTGAAAGCCACAAAGCTAATGGACAGCACGAAATGCCATTCAATGCTGGCGGCACTCAACGAGGCAATCTCCACCAACAGCACGGCGGCCTGTAGGGTGGCCAACGTTGAATAGATGACAGTGGGATTGTGGAACAGCTTCTGTGAATCGCAGAGAAATGTGAGCACCTGAAATTTCTGAAGCATTGACAATCATTTGACTTACATAGAAACGCACATGACTGGCGTTGCCCGGTGTCGCGACCGTAACCAAATCATGACTGCGATAGAGCGCTCCATTATGTTTAACAACTTGCGCATGTCCGTAGACAGTATACTTTGACCAGGTCTGTGCATTGGCTGCCACAATCAGCTGTGAGGGCACCGCCTGAGGATCGCGGTCCATACGTTGCCAGCTGCCCAAATGCAAGGTGGCTCGATGAAGCGTGTCGCTATATTTGGCCGGATACAGGAACACTGCGGACAAGCTAAAAGCACCCAAACACACGATAATGCAATGCTGCGCCGCACGCATTACATTGTACTGAACGCTCAGCGTCAGGAGACAAGGTATTAGCACCAAATAGGCGTTCAGCATGCACGTAAATATCAACTGCTTAAAGCGTTTGTTGAAGTCGTGCCTCAGAGTCTCAATCTCGTCGCGAATTTGCGTTGCACTATTCGTACAGCTGTGCACGGGCATGTCATTGATATAGACGCCGGGTAGCTCAAATCTGGTGCGCAGGAACGGCTCCAATTGAAAGCCGAATATGATGAAGTAGACCACAACACTAAAATGAAAGTGTTAGGTAATTAAAGGTTCTTTCATCGGAGACAAGTGCTCCTTACGGATAACTCAGATAGAAGAGCAGCATGTACGTGTGTTGTTGGTACAGCTTTAGGGCACAATAACAGAGAGCAACCTGTACAATTCCACCGAATCCATACTTGATGCCCATTCGCACCAGGCGTCTCTCACTGCTCTTCCACTTGGCCAATAGCATGCAGTAGAGGAAGCGACGTGTATTCAATATAAGGATGAGGTACCGCAAATACGGATCAATTAGCTCAATGTTCTGCAAACAATGAAATGTTAACATGTGCTCTAACATTCCAATATTAAATTGAAACCAATCCTTACCACCATGTGCCGTGTTTGGAACTGTGGTAGCCACCAGTTCGTGCGGTAAATGTTTATAAATTGTACAATGGCAGCGCCCATGGTAAAGGCGCACATTATCAGCTCGCTCAGCCACTCGGATGTTGTTGCGTGCTCCGGAAAGGGAATGTGTTTCGGCATTGTGACCTGCTGAGATCCCATTTTTGTGGCTATGTTGCGCTGAAAACCCTCCTGTGCATCGCTGGAGCTGCTGCCATCGCTGCGTTCATCATAGCCCATTTAAGTGAAATGCGATCCTAATTAGAACTACTTAAACTTCACCACGCCAAGGGTGACGTTCCCCAAATCAATTTTAAACCAATTTCTTTAGAAAATTTTTACTTTTTTTTGGTTTATTGAAATTGATTTTTTTAGTTAAATATACAAAAATAATTAATAATTATAGGACCAATTTCGACTACTTCGATTCTATAATATATCGATATGCACATATGCAATCGATAATTGAAAACAATCGTTTTGTCGTCATAAAAACTCACATTTTTCAACACTTTAGGATTAACAGCTGGCTTAGCTAATGATTTTGTAACAAATTTGTTTTGGATAACAAAAAAAAGCGTGTAATTAAAATGATGCGCTACGAAGGAAATGAGAAGCTGGCAGATGAAACAGCTTGTGCTGGCGTGCGGGCGGATCTGAAAATGTGCCTGCTGGAGAGCGAGTGCTGCCGCTTGGACAAGAAGACGCCGCGCCAGTGCCTGCAAGATAACAGTGTGCCGCCAGAATGTCAGGTGCTCCGGAACACCTTTTACGAGTGCAAACGTTCCCTGGTGAGTGCCAAGTGTGCCGATAAATAGTAGTAGAAAAAATAATTGTTATGATAATTATTCTAGCTGGATAATCGACAACGTTTCCGTGGACATAAGGGCTATTAAATAAACGCAAAAATGGAACTGTAAACTTAATTATTAATTTTTACTTATAGTTTATTGAATACAAAACTAAATAGAAGCGAAAGTGGAACTTAATTGCGTCGTCGACGAACGCGAGATATGCGCCAAGCATTTGGCTCCTCGTATTTGTTATAAAGCGGCTCCAGTCGTTGATTTTTCTTGAATTTGCTGAGCTTGGTGGGATCCGAGAAGCGAAAGAATGACGGAGCGAATTCCACTAACCATTTGGGATCAATTGTAGTCACCTCGCGCATGTACTCCTTGGTTGTCTGCACCAGTTCGTGGTAGATAACCCATTCTGGCTGTCGATTGAACAGCGCGCTCGACGGATGTATGTACACCACTTGCGAGTCGACCAGGGTGCGATATCCCTCTTGTGGATCTTTCTTGGCCGCATTACGGAAGAAGCCCGAGCAAATGGCTTTCTGAATACGCACCGAGTTCTTGCCAGCCGAGACCACATCCAGCTTGTGTCGATCCATGATACCCAGGAGCTGCTTTCGCACATCCTGTGAACGTTTCAATGTTCGTATTTGCACAAAGTTCTCATAGCACCAGGCATTGGAGAACTTGTTGTTCTTCCAGCTGTTGTAAACGGCCAGCAGTGTCAAATGGTCACCTGCAGGAATAATAAAGTTTTAGATATTTAATTAGAAAGAGTTTTGTTGCACACTTACCCTCCGCTTGGTTGAACTTGGCCTTCTTTTGATCGGCCAGTGCCTGCTTATCCTTGGGCCTGTAGAAAACATTCTGCACGCTGAGCATGGATACAATTGTTAGAATCTCATCAGAGCATTGCAACGCCACGGACATGATGAGCATTTTGGACAGATTCGGTTCAAGTGGAAACTCTGCCATGCGTCGACCCAGTCGGGTTAACAGACCCTCATCATCGAGAGCGGAGAGAGAGTGCAACTGCTCCAGGGCCATGACAAGCGACTCCACTGGCGGGGCATCCATGAAGTCAAAATGCAGCAGGTCATTGATACCCATCGTCTTCAACTGCAGCACTGTAGTGGCCAAGTTGGTTCGCTGTATCTCCGGCACTGGTGTGGGCAGCATCTCATCCCGATAAGCACGTTCCGTGTAGAGGCGATAGGTTTTACCTGGTCCCGTGCGTCCAGCACGACCTGCTCGCTGTTTAGCTGCAGCCTGGGATATGGGGGTGACCACCAGCGAGTCCATGCCCGTCTTGGAATTGTAAACTTTCTGCTTGACAAATCCGGGATCGACCACATAGAATATGCCGTCGATGGTGAGCGAGGTTTCCGCTATATTCGTGGCTATGACCACCTTGCGACTGCCCGCGGGAGCCGGATCAAAGATGCGTGTCTGCATCTCCGAGGGCAGAGCGGAGTACACTGGCAATATGATCAGCTCCGGCACATCTGGTCCGAGACTCTTCATACGCTCATATAGTATCTCGCAGGCGGTGTCAATTTCCTCCTGACCTGTCAAGAAGAGCAAAATGTCACCTGGCGGTTCACGCAGATGGATTTGCATAACGGTGATCAGGGAGGCATCCAAGTAGTCCGTTTCTGGCTCCTTGGTGTACAACACCTCCACAGGAAATGTGCGTCCCGGAATCGTGAAAATTGGTGCCTCAAAGAAGTACTGCGAGAACTTCACCGCGTCCAGCGTTGCCGAGGTAACAATCAGCTTCAGTTCTGGCCGCTTCTGAACCGCAGTCTTAAGAAGACCAAAGAGCACATCCGTGTGTATAGTACGTTCATGGGCTTCGTCCAACATGATGACCGAATAAGTCTTCAGTTCCGCCTCCATGAGGCACTCGCGAAGTAACATTCCGTCTGTCATGTACTTGATGACCGTTTCAGGACTGGTGCAATCCTCGAAACGTATTGTGTAACCCACTTCCTGACCCAGGCGACAACCGTACTCCTCAGCTACTCGTTTTGCCACCGACATGGCGGCCACACGACGGGGCTGTGTGCATCCAATCTTGCCTCTGGTCGTGAACCCGCATTCACCTAGATACTGGGTGATCTGTGTGGTCTTTCCTGAGCCCGTTTCTCCAATTACAATCAGAATCTGGTTATCCGTGACAGCCTTGATGAGATCGTCGCGCAGCTTGTAAATGGGTAGAGACTGTCGCTGTTCCACCAAAGTCAAATCCGTTTTCTTGCCAAACGAGGATTTCTTGCCGCCAATCACGTGCTTCTTCCACTCGGGCACCTCTTGTGGTGCCGCGCCCATGCCACGCATGTTGGCAGCCAGATGGCGAGACGTGTCATCCTCTGGCAATGGATCAATCCAGTTTTTATTCAGATTACTGGGCACTGCTTCCATTTCCTGTTCACGTTGCAGCATTTTCTGTTCGCGACGCTCCTTGGACAATGCGGATTGCATCATGGCGGCCTGGGCTAGGGATCCATCTGGATTCTTTACAATGCGCACAGGCGATAAATCGTGGAGAGCACGTCCATGTCCGGAGAGGAATGGTGGTTCTTCCTCGACAATTTCTATTTCAATATCCGCCTCATCGTCCTCATCTTTGGGCAGCAGTCCCGTCTCCTCATCGAAATCGGGCATTTCACTGCGATCCAGTACACCAGAACTAATCATTTGCTTGATCTCCCATCGCTCTGGACTGGAGATGCGCGTCACCCTCTTGCGGGATTCGTGCTCGTCCCCGTCAACGTTGTTGCCCTGCAACTTGAGTATAGAAGAGGTGCTTGCGTAGGGTCCATCGGGATTGCAATCTCGTAAAGACATCTCATCCTCCTCGGGTGAATGCGACAGCGGATTAAGATCGCGCCCGCTCTCCTGATCCACCTCCTTCATGGACAGCGACACCTTTTGGCCTGTCAGCGACATGACCTTCACTTTGACAGTCTGATTGCGGGCGACGACTTCAGTCACGTCGGTTACGCGTCCCTCGGCGCGCAGCTGTGAGATGTGGACTAGTCCCTCCCAGCGCTTGCGTAGACCAAACAGTTGCACAAAACAACCAAAGGGCACTATGTTGGCCACCTTGCCGGAGTAGATTTTACCCGCCTCGGGATCATCGGATAAAACAGTTGCAGGCGGTGGCATCTTTTCATCTTTCTGGTTTTGATGACGGCTGCTGCGATCTCGGGATCGAGAGCGGGATCTGTCACGAGAGCGTCTTCTTCGCTGACGATCACGCGAGTTTGAGCGACGTCTACGACGATCTCGATCTTCACGAGATCGACTGCGGCGTCGACGACGATCCTTATCACGCTCTCTATCTCGATCCCGCTCCCTGTCTCGATCCCTATCCCTCTCTCTTTCTCGCTCCTTCTCACGACTTCGGCTGCGCTCACGTTTTGTTTGCTTGTGCCGCTCTCTTGAGCTGGACCGATGTCGCCGCTTGCTCTCCTTAACTTCCTTATGCTCAGTATGATTATCACCTGGAGCCAGAGCTTCCAATTCCATCATGGCTGCATCCACGTCGCTAATTTCACTTTTTTTAATATATGGCTTACTCTTGGAGTCTTCACTCGTTTCTTCAAACTCATCCTTTTTGGTACTGTACTTGTCATTGGGCAGCGCTAAGCCAGGAAACATTTTCATTAGCTGGGACTTCTCGTCATTTTTGCTTTCATTCAGATCTTTCTTTGCATCATCGCTAGCACGTGTGGGTCGCATTAAATTAATGATGCGCTGCAAATTCTGGACCAGAGAATCGGGAAATTCGGCACCATTTTCCAGCAGTGCTTTTCGAAAAGATTCATAGCTTTGGTGCTTCTGCTCCAAATCGATTATAAACTCGGCCAGATCCTTGTCATTAATACCCAAGTGATTGTCGAGCTCTGTGCAGATTTTTGATACCAGCGATAGGTACTCCAGTTGCTGCAGCTCTTCCATCACACAAAGGTAATGTAATGACGGCAGTATTGACTTAATAAATAATAAATAAATTGAAAACTACACAAATGTTTGGAAAGTGAAACAAAATTGGCACGCTAACTAAAGATGAGCACATAACACAATCTCATCTCTAACATAAGCCAATCAGCTGTTTGTGAGCGAGCGAAAAGCCGCAGCCATGGTTGCCACGTCATGAAAATATTTTGTACCAAATGTTAGAATAATTGTTTTCGTATTCAAATAAAATGTACCGAAAATAATATGCAGTAAGCAATATTTTTGATGTTCTCGTAATCATTCAATATACAAAATTTTTATTAAATTAATGAAAAGGAAAGTTAATAAAATAAAAATTTGCAACAGCTCTACTTTGCACCAAGGTATAATGATTATAGGCATGTGCAAATATATAAAATTTATTACTATAATTTAATAAAATATATATATACAAATTTCTAAGCTTAAAAAATAAATAAAGCAACTAAAGCAATGTACCAGCGATTAAAGAATGTATAAGTTTTGGTACAAATTTACTTAATGCGGGTACCATGGCTGCGACACCACTGTGTATACTCTGTTTACCGGACTGGCAGTGCCGTTAAGGACAACAAAATTTATACAGCACTAGCAACTAATGAACAGCTGATTTAGCTGGTTTTAATAAAAATTTCTTTGAGATGGAGACCTATTTAATCAATGATTGAACGGCTTATATCGGCGTACTGGAGAGTCAGTGCCGACAAAATGACAAAGTTCAGAGTGAGGTGCTCCTGTGCCCCTGTTACAAGTGAAAATGTTCCCTGGTATGTTTTTTATCTGAGCGTTTTATTTGAAAGCAATACCCTGTAAATAATACTATTATTTTAGCTGAACAACATAAACAAAATTCCAAAGGCAATTTAATTGCGTCGTCGACGAACGCGTGATATGCGCCAAGCATTTGGCTCCTCGTATTTGTTATAAAGCGGCTCCAGTCGCTGATTTTTCTTGAATTTGCTGAGCTTGGTGGGATCCGAGAAGCGGAAGAATGACGGAGCGAATTCCACCAACCATTTGGGATCAATTGTAGTCACCTCGCGCATGTACTCCTTAGTTGTCTGCACCAGTTCGTGGTAGATAACCCATTCCGGCTGTCGATTGGACAGCGCGCTCGACGGATGTGTGTAGACCACTTGTGAGTCGACCAGTGTGCGATATCCCTCTTGTGCATCCTTCTTGGCCGCATTACGAAAGAAGCCCGAACAAATAGCCATCTGTATAAGCTTGGAGTTGTTTCCCGCCGAGACCACATCCATCTTGTGTCGATCCATGATACCCAGGAGCTGCTTTCGCACATCCTGTGAACGTTTCAATGTTCGTATTTGAACAAAGTTCTCATAGCACCAGGCATTGGAAAACTTATTGTTCTTCCAGCTGTTGTAAACGGCCAGCAGTGTCAGATGGTCACCTTCCGCTTGGTTGAACTTGGCCTTCTTTTGATCGGCCAGTGCCTGCTTATCCTTGGGCCTGTAGAAAACATTCTGCACGCTAAGCATGGATACAATTGTTAGAATCTCATCAGAGCATTGCAACTCCACGGACATGATAAGCATTTTGGACAGATTCGGTTCAAGTGGAAACTCTGCCATGCGTCGACCCAGTCGGGTTAACAGACCCTCGTCATCGAGAGCAGAGAGCGAGTGCAACTGTTCCAGGGCCATGACAAGCGACTCCACTGGCGGGGCATCCATGAAATCAAAATGCAGCAGGTCATTGATGCCCATAGTCTTTAGCCTCAGCACTGTGGTGGCCAAGTTGGTTCGCTGTATCTCCGGCACTGGCGTGGGCAGCATCTCATCCCGATAAGCACGTTCCGTGTAGAGGCGATAGGTTTTACCTGGTCCCGTGCGTCCAGCACGACCTGCTCGCTGTTTAGCTGCAGCCTGGGATATGGGGGTGACCACCAGCGAGTCCATGCCCGTCTTGGAATTGTAAACTTTCTGCTTGACAAATCCGGGATCGACCACATAGAATATGCCGTCGATGGTGAGCGAGGTTTCCGCTATATTCGTGGCTATGACCACCTTGCGACTGCCCGCGGGAGCCGGATCAAAGATGCGTGTCTGCATCTCCGAGGGCAGAGCGGAGTACACTGGCAATATGATCAGCTCCGGCACATCTGGTCCGAGACTCTTCATACGCTCATATAGTATCTCGCAGGCGGTGTCAATTTCCTCCTGACCTGTCAAGAAGAGCAAAAAGTCACCTGGCGGTTCACGCAGATGGATTTGCATAACGGTGATCAGCGAGGCATCCAAGTAGTCCGTTTCTGGCTCCTTAGTGTACAACACCTCCACAGGGAATGTGCGTCCCGGAATCGTGAATATTGGTGCCTCAAAGAAGTACTGCGAGAACTTTACCGCGTTCAGCGTTGCCGAGGTAACAATCAGCTTCAGTTCTGGCCGCTTCTGAACCGCAGTCTTAAGAAGACCAAAGAGCACATCCATGTCAACAGTACGTTCATGTGCTTCATCTAACATGATGACTGAATAGAGCTTCAGTTCCAAATCCCTGAGACACTCATGTAACAGCATCCCTTCCGTCATGTACTTAATAATAGTCTCAGGACTGGTGCAATCCTCAAAACGTACGGAATAGCCCACTTCCTGACCCAGGCGACAACCGTACTCCTCAGCTACTCGTTTTGCCACCGACATGGCGGCCACACGACGGGGCTGTGTGCATCCAATCTTGCCTCTGGCCGTGAACCCGCATTCACCTAGATACTGGGTGATCTGTGTGGTCTTTCCTGAGCCCGTTTCTCCAATTACAATCAGAATCTGGTTATCCGTGACAGCCTTGACGAGATCGTCGCGCAGCTTGTAAATGGGCAGAGACTGTCGCTGTTCCACCAAAGTCAAATCCGTTTTCTTGCCAAACGAGGATTTCTTGCCAGCAATCACGTGCTTCTTCCACTCGGGCACCTCTTGTGGTGCCGCGCCCATGCCACGCATGTTGGCAGCCAGATGGCGAGACGTGTCATCCTCTGGCAATGGATCAATCCAGTTTTTATTCAGATTACTGGGCACTGCTTCCATTTCCTGTTCACGTTGCAGCATTTTCTGTTCGCGACGCTCCTTGGACAATGCGGATTGCATCATGGCAGCCTGGGCTAGGGATCCATCTGGATTCTTAACAATGCGCACAGGCGATAAATCGTGGAGGGCACGTCCATGTCCGGAGAGGAATGGTGGTTCTTCCTCGACAATTTCTATTTCAATATCCGCCTCATCGTCCTCATCTTTGGGCAGCAATCCCGTCTCCTCATCGAAATCGGGCATTTCACTGCGATCCAGTACACCAGAGCTAATCATTTGCTTGATCTCCCATCGCTCTGGACTGGAGATGCGCGTCACCCTCTTGCGAGATTCGTGCTCGTCCCCGTCAACGTTGTTGCCCTGCAACTTGAGTATAGAAGAGGTGCGTGCGTAGGGTCCATCGGGATTGCAATCTCGTAAAGACATCTCATCCTCCTCGGGTGAATGCGACAGCGGATTAAGATCGCGCCCGCTCTCCTGATCCACCTCCTTCATGGACAGCGACACCTTTCGGCCCGTCAGCGACATGACCTTCACTTTGACAGTCTGATTGCGGGCGACGACTTCAGTCACGTCGGTTACGCGTCCATCGGCCCGCAGCTGTGAGATGTGGACTAGTCCCTCCCAGCGCTTGCGTAGACCAAACAGTTGCACAAAACAACCAAAGGGCACTATTTTGGCCACCTTGCCGGAGTAGATTTTGCCCGCCTCGGGATCATCGGAGAACACAGATGGAGGCGGAAGTAGCTGGAGACGGCGGCTGCAATCGCGAGAACTGTCCCTTCTCCGCTGACGATCCTTAGGAGATCTACTGCGACGTTGGCGGCATTGCCTCTCCCTCTCTTGATCTCGACTGTGATCGCGCCCTTTGCGCTTGTTTCGCTCTCTTGAGATGGAACGATTACGCTTCTTGCTTTCCAGAGCTTCCAATTCCATCATGGCCTCGTCTACGTCGCTCACTCCTCTGCGTTTGATATTCAGCTCACTCGTACCCTTATCTTCGAACTCATCCTTCTCGCTGATGTACTTTTCATTGCGCAACGCTAAACCAGTAAACATTTTCATTAGATGTGATTTGTTATAATTTTTGTTGTTACTGTTTTCATACATTGCTGACCTAGCATCACAATCGGCACCTCTGGCGCGCATTAAATTGATGATGCGCTGTAAATTCTGGACCAGAGATTCGGATAATTCTGCTGCATTTTCCGAAAGTGCTTTTCGAAAAGATTCATAGCTTTGGTGCTTCTGCTCCAAATCGATTATAAACTCGGCCAGATCCTTGTCATTAATACCCAAGTGATTGTCGAGTTCTGTGCAGATTTTTGATACCAGCGACAGGTACTCCAACTGATGCAGCTCGTCCATTACGTCCTATTGAAATCGTAACAAAACGTTTACAAACTAAACAAAAAACTACACAAATTGCTGCAGAAGTATCGTTGCGCTCGATACTATCGAGTAAGTATTAACTAAGCGTCGACATCTTTAATAAACAATAGAAATCAGTCAAATCAAATTAAGCCTTTAGTAACAAATACATATTTGTAATTTATACCACTAAACAAATAAATTGCTTAGTGCTTATACTCTTTACATTTCACCGACACAGAAAGATATATAACTGCAATATGTAACATGATTTTCTTATGCGCTCCCATCACTAACGCTGGTTAATCAGCTGTTTACTAATAGTGCTGTAAAACGCTCTTCGTGCATAAAGTGGCAACACTTTTACAATCTTGACATATTTTGAGCAAGCTACGCTCGCTTTTTAATGTTTTGCCATTTGTTTATACGTTGTAAAACGTGCGTTTGAGTTTTAGTGTGAAATTCCGAATTGGCGTTTTGGAAATGTCTTCGTTCTTTGAGTGCTTTAACAATTTCGTGCAAAACGGTGGTCACATTGCTCAAAATGTTGCGCGTGAAGACGGTGAACAGCATCATCCAATTACCTGTAGTATGCTGCCCGCAACACCTACGCCAAGCGAGTCGGTAAGTAAAGCTTTAAAATATAGTTCATTATGCATTCAACATGCAATGCGATTTGTGCATGTGTTTAATTTTTGGTGGGAAATTGCTTATTTTGGTAGTCACTGCTACATTTGGAGTTGCCAGTCATATTTACAATTACATACTCAGATTGGCTATCTGGCAACGCTGACCAGCACACGCCATGTTTTAATTGCGAAAACGCAGGCAGTGATTTCTAAAGAAAAACATAAACTAATAAGAAATATATAAATTTTGTTAAAAATTTCCAATTATGCGTGGTCGTTTTTAAGTTACTTTTAAATAAACGAGTGATAGTGATTTGTGGACATTAATAAACGCCGCTAAGAGAGCTATATCGCTATCTAAAGAAGAAGAAACCCAGCAGTCAGAGAGTAAACCAAATATACCACAAACACTATAAAAAATAATTACACATACATGCAAAATGCTGCAAATAAAACCAACCAAAAACAGCAAAAACGAAATTGTTGTGGTGGAGAAGAAACCAAAGATGCAGTCGCCCACTACAAGCTCTTCGATTATTACATATAGCCCGAGCAAATTTATTGCCAGGGCTGGCACAACATACACAAAAATACAAGCACACACACAGACGAAAACAAACACAAACATAACTAAAGCTGCAGCTCCAACAACAACAATAACAACGGCAACTGCCAAAATAGCAGGAGCATCAAATGCTAACTCTTCCTACTATGTGGTTAAAGCCGGACAAATAGGCAGCGCCGCCTCCATATTGAGTTCGCCGCCGAAAGCAGCGTCGACAGCTGTGACTACACCGATTGCAGCAGAGAGCGTAATAATTAAGTCCTAGTCATTATTTCTCAAACTCACGCCCACTAATCCATCTTGCATGAGTTTCTCACTGTCTAACAAGCACGCACATCCGTTTGAAATCTCTCTTAAAAATAAAACACTATTTAAACTCTTGTATTTACTTCAAATTGTAGTCGAGCACAATCTCAGTACCCAGTGAATCATCCATGGAGCATACTTACATGCGCGATGCACCACGTACGGACACTTCCATGAACAATGGATTGGCCCCGGCACGCACCATCCTCGTGCGTCATGCTCCGCAGTGTCCAACATGCCACACGTATCCAACGCACGAGGAATCTGGAGATTCGCAGCAGGGTGCACATGTTCCGCCATATGATGAAATTGCGGCTAAGGAACTAATGAACGAGTGCGCACGCATCGCCAAATATGTGAGAAACAATAACTCAGACGAGCAGGATTGGCAGACTCGCATTAATCGGTAAGCAACCTGTTTATACATCTATTTAGTCACTTTAATAAATCTTCTCTTGTTTATCTCCTTAGCATTGGCTGGACATACACGCAAGATGTATTGTTCGATAAGGTTTCCACTATACTTGACCAGGATCAATTGGCACGTCTTGCCAACGATAAGCGCCAGCACGAGGCAGTGCATCGTCGTGTGGCTGTCGACAAGTCTAGTTCTCGAATGCGTCGCGCTTTGGCCAGCGTAGCTTGGGAGCCACGAACCACGCAGTGGTTACATGCTTTGCTTATGGAACATCTACCGCCCTCCTACATGGCTTCCTATCTGGACATTATGCAAACACTGAAGAGTAAGCTGCCCACGCTCACGGACAAAATGCTATTTAGTCGTCCGCTCAACAACAGCCAAGAACTACTCGCTCCTGTTATGAAGAAGCGATGGCAACCGGAAATTTTGGCCAAGTCGCGACAGCTCACGCACAATGCTATTATGGTGGCAGTGCCAACAATGCCCACCACCGGCCCGGTACCGGAACGCATGCAAAATTGGTATCAGGCCTTGGCTAGCATCACTCAAATTGTTCAAATCACACTGCCCAATTCAAGTGAGTACATTATTAATTTGATTAAAAAATGAATGTATTTGAATTATCTATATTTTATGTGCATTATAATAGATGATCGCGTTGGGCGTCAGAATCTGGACCAGGTGGCCGAGACAATTGTCTCCCTGACGCGTGTACGCATCCACGAGCTGCGCACTGAGAATCCCAATCGTGGCATTATTCTGATTGGCTTCAATGCTGGCTCTGCGCTTGCATTGCAGGTGGCCATGTCGGAGAGCGTTGCATGTGTAATTTGCATGGGATTTGCATACAATACGTTACGTGGTCCACGTGGAGCCCCTGACGATCGTCTGCTGGATATTAAGGCGCCAATTTTGTTTGTCATCGGACAGAATTCAGCACGAAGCAGCCAGGAGGAAATGGAAGGTCTTCGAGAGCGAATGCAATCCGAATCCTCTCTGGTCGTCGTTGGCAGTGCAGATGATGCATTACGAGTGCCCAAAAGCAAACGACGCATCGAAGGCGTCACACAGACCATGGTGGACTCTATGGTGGTGGTATGTCTTTGGTTAAAAATTTATTTGTAAATTCTAACTCGTTTACCCATTCTTAGGACGAAGTCTACGAGTTTGTCAACAAAACCTTGAGCAATCCTCCCGGGCCACGAATGCCCACCTCACTGCTTGGCAGCAGTTCATATCAGCGCACAACCAAACAGCAACAGCATGTCCTGGTCGATGGCAATATCAACAAGGCGCAGGTTACACAGGCACGCAAGCGTAAAGCTCAAGACGGCCAGGAGGAGAGCGGTGGGCAGTCAGTCAAAACCAAATTTGTGCCTCACAGTGAGTAATTAAATAAATGATCATAAAATATTATAGTATCATAACGCTGCTAACCATCATTAATTCACTAATATCATAATCATGCCTCGCCAATCCGCATGTTCTCCTTTGCATGTGATCTCACGTTGTCCCAAATCCTATTGCACCAATCCACTAACCACACTTAACAAACCCAAAAAGAAACACGTGTGCCAAAGTTTCCCAAACCAAAGCCACCGCGCCTCATTGATCCATTTGCGGTAAAGCGAAAGGGTAAATCTCCTGTACAAAATATAAAATGGATAACTTTGAAGTCAGGGATCGTAAGAATAATATATTTCTTGGATATTAGCAAATTAATTTTAGCAAATTAACTAGCATGTTGCTTCATTCATATTTAATGATTAATTAATCAGCATCAATTTTTTTATTTACGATCCCTGTCTATAAATGCTGATCATCCCCCGTTTCATCGACTAACAGTTTGCCTATCCACAGTTGGACGCCCCCGGACGCGTCCATTGCCCAGCGTTGTTCCCGCTGGCATAAAGGGAAGCATTACAGATAAACAGTCACTTAGCAATGATGAGATGAATCTATCAATTGAATCCATGCTGGAGGAAACCCTTGACTATGACGAGGGCCAGCAATCAGTGGCAGCACCTGTCACAAAGGTTACACCGAGTGTTGCCAAAGCGCCGCCGACGACGGTGTCGTTATCATCTGGCACCAAGATTAAGATGATACCCTCGACTCAATTTGTGCAGCTAAAAACGCTGCCCACGCAGAGTAAGGTCATCAACTACACCATTAGCAAGAGCAACAACAGCCCCACAGCAGCTGGCACTACTGCAAGCATTGGCAGCATTGTGAAAACGTTACCCACCTCCAGTGGCCAGCAAATCTTTACACTTAAGACGCCCACAGGACAGACGACACAGTTTGTAACCGCTGCCTCATCAACTTCAGCGGCTGCACAGCAAAAGTATACAGTGATTAAGAATGCCAATGGGATGACAATGTTGCAGCTGACAAAGAATGTGCCAGCGCCGCAAGCGATATCCAGCAATGTGGATCTCTCGAATATCATTGATATGCCAATTGTGTTTGCGGACAACGAGGGTAACATTGCCGACCAGCAGCAGCAGCAACAGAAGCAACAACAATCCGAGCAACAATTAAGCAGTAAGAATTATCAGCCATTCACAATTTACAAAATTAATTATTTGTTTTTATTGCAGCAGCATCTTCCACGGGCAATCCATTGATTCTTAGTCATAAGATCATCAAGGAGGCAACGAATCCAGTTAAACCCACAGGAATTATCACCAGCAACAAGGGCAGCAACATAGTGATTAACAAAGGCATTCAGCAACTCTTTACAACACAAAGTGGCACCGTTGGAGGCACGAATAAGCTTGTTTATCTGAATCGCAGCACCATGAAACCGATGGCAACCACAACAACAGCGACAACTGCAACACGACTGCCAAGTGGCGCCACAGCGCTGCCCATACGCATTGTGAGCAGTCCCAAGGCGGCTGTGACGGCGGCTGGAACGCCCACAACAAGCAGCCAAGTGCTGCTGGACGCGGCCAATGTCAAGACGCTCAATCTGCAAACAATTAAAACGTCTGCGGGCACGCCAGTTATAAGCACTGCATCAGGCGGAGCACTGCGTCATACCGGCGGCGTTGTTAGCCTGGGGAACAAAACTTATTCGCAGTTTCAGGTGATCAACAGTCCTGTGGCAACGACAACTATTGCCGGCGGCGATGGTAAACAGCCTATACGCAACATTTACTTAAAATCCGCCACGGGCCTTAAGCCTGTCCAAATGCTAACTAATCGATCGCCAGCCATACCCGCCATAGCTCCCGGAGGAGCTGCTGTGCGTCGCGTGCTTAACATCGGTGCTGTCTCAAAGCCAACCACAGTGACAGTTTCCGCTCAGCCAAGCAAGGACCAAAAAATCATCAAGGCAACAACGACGACGACAACAACGGGTGGCACTATTGGGACGCCAACGCAGGGCAAGAGCGTGGAGTAGGATTAACCTAATCACATTGTTATTAAGTATCATTAAGTGAGCTATACATTAGAATGTACTTGGACTCTAAAATCCTCAACTATGCCATAAGTTTTAATATTATTTCAGTTGTGTAAATAAAACATGTTGATTCATTAATAAATATATAAATAACAAAAAGCTCTGTATTCATTCGCCGATCAGTTTGAAAACAAAACGTGGTCCCGAATTTTAATACAAAGCGTAGACGGAGAACGGTTTGTGTTGCACTTATTATTATAATGTATGTACATATATATATTTAGGTCTAACAATGTGAGCAAATTCCTGAGTTGCTTGAAAAAGTTTTAGGTTACTTTTTGCTTGGCAGCACAGGAAGCAACTGGGCGATTGTGGCGTGAGAATTGAGCACTGCTTGCACAATGCCACAAAATTCCAGCTAACAGCAAAGGCCCATCAATTGTCTTGTTCATAAATGACAAATAAATATAATGCGTGAAATTGAATTCGGAATTCAACTAAATTAACAAAAACAACATGTATGTTTGCTAAGCGCCTTGCCGTTACGTAAGCCCAGTTTCACACGCTGCACTGCGTCAGTGCATGCCAAACTGTAGACAGACTAAAGGCATTTTCTATATTTCGCTGAAAATTGCAGTTTTACTGCATTCGAATGGGGTATATTGCTACGTATGAACACCATAATGTATAGTATTTGGAATATCTATAAAGTTTAATATTAATTTATATTCTTGTCCACTGCTTTAAATAAATAAATGATTAAATAAAAATGAATTTTTGAAACATATACATTTTTTTGTTCGGTTCAGAATCATAAGTTACGACATTAGTTTGAATCTCTTTCTAATCTGGGATTTAAAATCCGAAAGGTAAGATGAATTTGCTTAAGGCGGCATTAGGTCTTCATTTTATACCCTTGTGGAGAGTATTTTACTTTTTTCGCTTTACTTTATTTCATTTAAACAAAAATATTATAATCTATTCTGAAACTGGAATGTTTTTAAAGAAGTGATGGCTCGAAAATATTTATAAGCAGTGTTTAAAAAATTAATATTAATAAGGTACTCGACTGTGGGCCAAACAATAATTTAAAAATTGTATTTATTAATTTAAAGTAAGAGAAAAAAAAATGAACAAAATACTATTAAATGTTGGAAATGAAATTAGAAAAATGATTTTAATTTACAAAAAAACCAATTAAATAAAATTATAGAAATTATTTAATAAAAATTATTAAATTATTAATTATTGAAATTATTAAAAAACAATTTAATAAAATTATCAAATCATTTAGTTTTTAATAAAAAAGAGTTCAACATTTTTCAAAAGACGGGTGGTTTTCGAAGGGTAACTGGCTGACGGGCAGACATCAGTTGATCTTTTTGGTTTTGTCTGGCTACAATTTCACTAAAGTGCACTAAAGAACAGAACAGCAAGTGCAACTGCAACAGCCAAAGCTAATGCTCATGTTGTTGTTGATGTCGTCATGTTGTTGTTGGTCACTTGGCTATTCAAATTTTTGTGCTAATCAGCAAAATTGTAAGGAGAAGTCTAAAAACTGAAGGCTGAAGTTGAAAAAAAACTATATCTTCTTCTTTATAAATGCATAAGTAGATGTGTATATGTGTGTGTGTGTGTGTGTGCGAGCTTAATTATGTATGAGATATATATTTAATTACATTTGTGTACAGTACCCACAATGTGGAGTTATTGTCGTTCAGTTTGACGTTGGCGTCGTTTTTTATTTTTTTTATTTTATAATTTGACTTTGGTCATCAGACATTCTGAGGTCTGAATTTAGTAACGCGGCCAAGTTGAAAGTGTGAAGAACGAGTGGCCTAAAAAGGATGCCACAACAAGGATTAAAGTATACAAAATCAATGTGATAAAAGTGAAATTAATAATTGATAACCAAATGTGTTTGGAGTTTGGTCCTTAATTTAAGTATTTAATGTCTCAACATTAAACTTGGCTTACGCAATTTTCGGTCTGTGTCGAGCTCATTCCCAGGCCTTAAAAATATCAAACAAAAGTAAAACGCAAATCGAATTTGATTTAAAAAAATGTTTTCACAAATTTTATTTTATTTTTTTATTTTACGTTTGACCACCTGCGGTTTGTGGCGTTTAATTTGCGCCAATTTGTTGCCTGCTGTTGGCCCAGTTTGCTGCCACACTGCCACACTGGCCACTTGGCTACCAGCTTGCCACAACTGCAACTCTGATTTTGACTGCGACTTCGACTTCGACATGTTCACAATTCTCAAATTAATTTTTAACATAATTTTTACGCGATTTCGTTGCACTTTTCAAACATTTTTGCAGCCAGACCAATAATTTAGGAAATATTAGAGAAAAGGAACATATTTACAAAGATCAATAGGGATAATAGTAGCTGAATATGCCTCAAGGGTTATATACATCAATCATATTTTAGAGACAGATAAATTGCATATTTATAGATCGATTGTGAATTGATCAATCAGAGTTAAAAAAGCGGAATATCGATCGATTTTTAATTGATCAATCAGAGTTAAAAAAAAAAACTAAATATGGCTTACATGTTATGGTCTTCAATGAGAATCTCGATTAAAAACTCATATACATATTTATAGAATGATTTGTATTTCTTAATTTCAATAGTAAATTATTCATATTAATTTGTAAATTCTATAAAATTGGAGCTTTAATTTCTGCTTTCATTAAATGCAAAAGTGAATTGCTGATAAGTTATCCCAGACTCGCAGTGGACCTCCCTTTTCAGTCCACTTTCCCTTTGCCATACCCCCTTGTCCACTCAAATACTCAATCATAGCTGCATAATCAGATGGACGACTGACTGAGAATGCTGTCTGCTATTTGCATTTGAAAAATATTGAGAGTGTCAGCACGCACACATACACACAAACAGTGAAATGCATAGAAAGCAGAACATGCATACATATATAGATAGATAAGTTAAGCATAGAGTGTGGGGGAAAAAGGAGGGCTAGGGGGAACAGGAAGGGGTGGCGCGTGGAATTGCAACGTTTGTGTGTAGAAAATGTAAGTGGCATTTGGGTTTCCCTCGTTTTTCTATGCATTTTCACATCATTTGCATGTTATTAAGCTGCGCTGCCGTGGCAGGACATAGATAGGGAAGAGCGATGGGAAAGGGAATGGGAAGGGAAATGAGGATGGGGCTGGTTATTTGCCACATTTGTAAAACAAACTATCAGCGATTCCCTTTGGGGTCTGTCAGCAACTGACACTTGCAACTATGCAAAATCAAATGACTTTCTCTCTCTCTTTTTACTCTCCCCGCTCGTCCTTAATTTTGTAAGCACTTTCCATTCAAAAGTCGCGCTTTATTGGTGTTTGTGCATAGGATTAGATGCCAGGATTCATCTTAAACACTTTGTAATAAAAAGGATAGAAAAAAGACGGCTCGGGAATTGGCCACTACCTCGCAATCACGTGGTGTTTCTATCGCTGACGGCGTTTGATATTTCATATTTCATGTGATGTGACGTAGTGGAACATTTCTGACGTTGGCAGCAACATTAACAAAGTGCTAAATAACGAAAACATGTGCCAGGTCACAAATCTAACTAAATAGTCAGCCAAACAGTACTGAGTACCCTGTGTAGTGCATACGCGGAATGGGCTACAAATTAAAGCCTAATTTAAATAAATAAGCCTAATATAAATAAGATTTAAATAAATTGTCATTTTTTTAATAAATTATAAATAAGGGCTTACCAGACCCTACTGAATCTTCAATATGAAAATTTATCTCTCAGTATGCGAAGTGATATTTTAAAATACTTACAAAGATTCTTTAATTAAAAAAAAAAAAACTAAAAAGCATTTATAAAATTAATATTTTCTCGTACAAATTAGTTGTCAGAATGAAAATCGAAATATTTCAAAATGAATGTGGTATTACTATATAAAGGAGAACTTCTAAAGATGGTCAATTTAACTGGCAAAAATACCGTAAATATTATTTAATTTTTAAAGGCGTGTCAAGCGCCCAACTCTCGGCTATGTAATGAGCGGCTTTTTCTCTCGCCTTTGCAGCCATTTGGGGACCACTGGACCAAAGTTTGATGTGCATTCAGCTTAAGCGCAAAAGCCGCCAGAGACAAGACAAGACAAGACTTGCCGCCTACACCTCCATCCTCTTTCCCACCCCTCTCTTCCGCGACGAGGCAACAACCTTGAGGCAACAACCGCCATGTGCTAAAAATAAAAAATCAACTCATAGCTCAAGCAGCACTGACAATATCCCCAAGGATTTGAAATGGAACAGGCTGGCAACTGCCCCCGTCCTCGTTCTTGCCACCGTCTCGAGATTCTTGCAACAGAATAATATGAATTACAATGTGCTCGGGTCGAGTGTAATTCGTGTAAAGTGCCCAAACCCCAAAGCCTTTCTTATGGTTATCTTCTTCTTCAGGTTCGTTGATGTTGCCACCACACCATAGGCTTGTTGTTGCCACAAGTATTTCTGCTGACGACGTGACAGTTTACAGTTTACAGCTTCAAGTTTGGATTTTACATAAATTTATTGCCTAATTCCTTAGTTGGTTACCAAGTGCTTTGCATAATTACAGTTTAAATGGCACTGCGTCTATAAAAGCTACATACACAGGTAAGAAATATGTAAATAATGTTGGGAATTTTGATAAATTAAATTTAAAATAATTGAATGCTAATTAAAGTAAAAATAAATATATGAAGATTGTAAATTGAGCTTATAATTTATTTGAGATTAATTTTATTTTAATTTAGTTTACAACTTCATAATATACTAGTCTTAAAATCTGTGCCTAACATACCTTCTATTTATTAAATTGCACTGTACTTTCAAGTTTCATCTTTTCGTGATTTCCTTTAGGTCGTTTGTCATGCATCACAGTTTGACAAGCATTGCGAATCGCCAAATCTTTCACAGGCATTTCCTGTTTAGATTTCTCGATTCTCTTTCCCTCTCTCATTGCATTGATTCACTTTCGCTCATTTAGCGCTGACCTGCTTTAGTATGTTTGTTGTTGTTGTTGTAATTGTAATTGTTATTGTTGCTACTGCAACTTGTGTTATTTATGCAATTTTCACTTTCTTGCAACTGCAACAAAAATGTAAATTTTATGCAAATTTGTTGTTGTTTTTGTTGTTGTCTTCGCTATTGCTGCCAAACATTTTCATTATGCTAAAACGCATGCCACACCCCTTTAACTGCCTCCCCTCGCCCTGTCGGCCAGCCACTTGGCCAGTCACTCATTGGCGTTTTGCCGGCTGTTGCTGTTGCAGCCGGTTTGTCTGGCCCGTCTTGAGTTGAGATCAGGTCTTTAGCATAGTAAATCACGAGGTTAGTGAGGCGTGTTGGATGTGCTACAGTTTGACAGGCATCAGCAAGCACCGAAACACACAGTGACTGCATCGACTTTCACTGCACTTCTTGCCACATTTTGCGAAAATGAATATATTGGATGCACCTGTAAAGATGCCAAGAGATTTGGGAGGAATGAGGAGGTCATTCCTGAAAGGAACAAATTAAATATTTGGAAAACATAACGCTAAACTAATTATATCAACTTAACTTAATAAAGTTATTTTTTCAAAAAATATCAGTTAATAAAAATGTCACAGACCTATCAAAGTTTCCCCTATTCCTCTCGTTCTCAAAATCTTTCTCTTCTGCCTTTTAACTGCTCTTTTTCTTTCTTGAGCAATAAGAAAAAAATACAAATTTTGAAATTTTTTTAAATCGCTAGACTTTTCAATTTTGGTATATATGTTTCTAAATTTTTAAAGTAAAGAAAAAGTTTACTTATCAATTAAATGTATATTTTTGTCGTATTAATCCAAATTTTTAATGTTTTTAATAAATAAATAAACTTTTAATTACTTAAATAGTTAATATCGTTATATATTAGTTACTCATTATTTTTATACCCGTTACTTATTAAAAATAAGTAAAAGGGGATATTGTATTCGTTGCAATGTATGTAACAGGGAGAAGGAAGCATCTCCGACCCTATAAAGTATATATATTCTTGACCAGCATCAACAGCCGAGTCGATATAGCCATGTCCGTCTGTCCGTCTGTCCGTCCGTCCGTCCGTCCGTCCGTCCGTCTGTCCGTCCGTGTGAGCGCCTAGATCTCAGAGACTATAAGAGCTAGAGCAACCAAATTTGGCACACAGATTTCTATAAACCCCACGCAGGTCAAGTTTGTTTCAA
The DNA here is from genome assembly GCA_963924055.1 of Drosophila limbata. NCBI lineage: Eukaryota > Metazoa > Arthropoda > Insecta > Diptera > Drosophilidae > Drosophila > Drosophila limbata. Next base: position 10,036,629 of record OZ001355.1, read on the forward strand.
AATTTTGCCACGCCCCTTTCCGCCTCCGTAAACCGCGAAAATCCACCACACGCACAGTTTTTAAGATATTAGGTTTTTTTAAACGGTGAACGTTAGCTATTGTTTTTACCTATCATTCTACTAAATCCCAACAAGATCGGACAAACAGAAAGGTGGTACTGGCTGATTAAAGCTTTTAAGCAATAAAAGTGCCTAAAAGCATGCAATAAAAAAAAGTTAAATTTATTTAGGTAAGTAACGGGTATCCTATAGTCGGGAGCTCGACTATAGCCTTTCCCACTTGTTTTTATTTGAAATACATTTATATTTTAAATATTTTTTTTCGTTACTGTCCCAAATCCCAGTTCCAGACCCAATCCCAATCCCACTGTCAGTCTGAGCCTCAGACACATCGTAAACTTTGGCAAAATATTTCCTCATGTTGTTGTCGTCGTCGTTGCTTACGCGGGTGGCCTCCATCGCCACTTGCTGTCTCGATTTTGACTGCCCGCAGCTGCGCCTTCTGTGGCACCCCCTCAGCTCACTCCCCTCATTTCATCATCCCGTTTCTTAAACAACATTGCACCCACTGGCAGCTACCTGATTGTTATTTATTGTATGTTCGTCTGCTACTCAATGTACCCTATGTTTCTGGTTAGACATTATGAAAGCTACGGTCTGTCGAGAGAGAGATAGGGAGAGCGTGAGAGGGGGCGTGGCACTGGCACAGGCACAGAGAGGCTGCAGCTGCTAGTCCATAAATCGCATAATGAGTTCAGCAGTTGCTGCAAAACTGTGCACACACACATTGCACTGTGGGGTCATTTTGTGCGTGGCAGGGATAGAAGATACTGGAAGGAGGAGGAGGAGAGGGGGGTGGGGTAGATGCGAGGTGGAGTGCATTGTTAACTGCAACTGCAACCCGTTAAGAGGCTGTTTACATGCTCGGATAAGCATCGGACCAGCAACTACAAAACATTGTCAGTTGCATTTAGTTATTGTTGTTGTTGTTACTGTGTTGTTGGTGGGCGCATCAAAATTTTGTCTGCATTACGTCGCACAGTGGGACACAGCACAACTATATCGAGAGAAAAAGACATAAAATAAATAAAAACTTATGTTTTCAATTTATTTAATTTGTTTTGAAAAAAATTTTTATAAATAACAATTTTATTATGTACATATGTATAATAAAATATTCAGCTTCCCAGTAGAACCTGAATTCATGTGGTGAACAAATTGCACACAGCATTCAGCCGTTAAACTTCAGGGGTAAAGCTATAGCCCAAAGTCTACTAAGGTTTCAGGGCGAGACCCCTGAAAGCGTATAGAAAATGTCTATCGTTTTTTCCGGGGTACTTTTTGCTGCAAGAAAAAAAGTCCCTGCAGCTAACTTAACGTTGCCAACGCCTGGCAATAAATATCGAAAACACTTGTTATGAGTTTTAAACCAAACTTTTCTGTAATTCTGTATTGTTAAAAGAATTCATAATAAATGTAATATATTGAATAAATTTTTTTACTTATTAAACATTTTAAAATGTGGCCAAATTTTGTTTTATTATTAAATATTATTATCGTTGCGGTCATCGATAAATACAAAGGGCTGGCAATGCTATTATCGGCTATCGAAGACATTGCAGCCATTCGTTTGTGTATTTCATCATTGTGCAGAAAGTGTAAAAATAAGGTAAGTTTTAACTATAAATACATAAAAAAATGTTTATTTTCATCGTATTTGTAACCCAATAGATCGGCTGACTTAGTTTCCTGATGACGAAGAACATACACTGTTGCAAGCAAGTCCAGGAGAGCATCACACGTAAGTAAATGAAACAATTAACCAATTAAACACCAAATTTGCTTTAAGTATTGTATTTTCTTAGAGTCAACTTGTAGGAGGCTCTTCAAAATTGAAAGTAAGAAGATTGGCAAATCGTCCAACAATAAGGTAAGAATAAATCAATTTAATGCTCTTCCAACAAACAATTAATTAATTCTAAATTTCAGATTGAGTCCTTCAAGTAAATGCTGTGACCAGAAGGAATATAATAATATTTAAAGATATTTTTATAAGTTAACTACAATTAAGTTTAAAAAAAATTGCATTACAATAAAAAATTAAAAAAAAATTTTGTGTGCATAATTTTTTGCCGTTAATTCGGCACAATTTTTCAACGGCCTACAGCAAGGGAAATTCCGGACAAAAATTCCCACCCCTGAAGAAGCGATGCAACATTTCGATACGCTTTCAGGGGTGACGGCCTGAAACCTTAGCGGAAGCTTCCGCCAAATCTTCCGCCAGCGTATACCGAATTACCCCGCTCACGCTAATGTAAAAGCGAATTAGAACTTTACATAAAGTGGCTGCACAGCTCCCCTGAACGTTCAGCTGGCATTCTTAACGTTTTTCGCTACAAAAGAGCCACTGGGTTATAATATAAGACCGTTAAATGCGCTTTCCACAGTGCGCTGCTTGCCTCACGTGGCTGATTTCATAAAGACGATAGCTTGCCCCAAACAGAAGCGGCAACAACAACAGAAATTACAATAGTTACCGAAACAACAAACAAACAAAAAACAACAAATATAAACAGCATTCGTCTCGGGAATATGTTTCTCTCTCTCCCTCTCTCTCTCCGCCATGTTCTGCTATTCTCAAGCTTTCCAAAGACGCGTCTTCTGTGAAAAACGAAACTTAACTCTTATCTACTAATCTTCTCTTTCCTCCCTGCTTCATTTGCTTGCCTCCCTTTCCATTTCCATTTCCATTTCGTCCAAGCTGGTTCAACTGATCAGTTGAAGCTTTGATGCGGCTGCTTCTTGCCTGGATTTTGTTGTTGCTTGTTCAACAACCAGATTATCAACAACAACAACAACCGCATCTTGTACAACATGATAACATGCGTTGTCGGCTTCTTTTGACCCGACAACAATCATTTTTGTTCATTACCTTAACCAAGTTTCTTCTAATAAGAGTATGTGCAAAGTTATTGCGGTAACGAACTTCCAGTTTTTTAAGCAACATTCAATTTACACAATATTTACAGAATTTTCATAATAAAAAATACTATGTAAAGTCAACTTTTCTGTAGTAGACATTTTTTTAATCAAGAATTTTTAAATCTATTTTTTAAAGTGAGATGCCATTTTTAATCATTAAATCATTACTCGAAAATGCATCTACAGATTAAAAAAATGTTGAATTTCAAAAGCTAATGAATATATATTTTTATCATTCAAAATTTGTTTTAAATTTAATTACAATAGTTTTAGAGATTCATTTATTTTTAGGTGGGATTTCTTATTTACAAATTTTCCCATGATTAGTTTTGAAATTTGTTGCAAAATGCCAGCGGAATCGGTATTTGGATCTTTGTCCTTCACTTGGCGAAATGAAATTTTATTTTGTGTAGAAATTGAAATCAACATAATAAAATTGCATTTGTTAGCAACATTTTGGCCAACAGGAAACGGAAATGGAAATGGGCTAAGCGCTTCCTTTTCTGCAACGTGTTTGAAACGAATTTGCAAGCTAATCAAAAGCTGATGAATTGAATTGGAAGTGCAATTGGAACTGCAACTGCCACTGGATGCACTCACAATGCGATGCGCTTGGCATCTAATCAGCCGCAACCTCTGTCGCTGCGCTGCCTCTGCCGCTGCCTCGGTCGCTGTCGCTGCCGCTGCCACTGATAATTGCATGCTCAATGTCTGTGTGTGTGTGGGAGGGAGAGGAGGATGCCCGAATTTGAATTCGACTTTCCATATGATCTAATAGGGCGTGAAATTTGAACGCTTTTTGCGTAGTAAATTCATGTGTGCCAAATTGCAGCATAGAGGGGAGTGTTGAGGAGAAAGGAGGGGCTAATGAAACACATTGCATGCCACGTTGAACATTTCGATAGCCACGGCTTAAACTAGCTTCGTGTCCAGCCCGTTTCGCCCCGTTTCGACTTGACCTTTTGGTTCATCCTGTGGCTCACGTTTATTGACTGCAAAATTTCATTTCCTGCCAAACCAACAAAAAAAAAAAAACGATTTACATAATCATCAATAAAATTTTGAGAAAAAATTTAGGAAAATTGTTTGTTTGTGCAAGGAGAAAAAACAAAAAGTTTATTAGTAAATCGATTCTAATCATGGAAGTTTTTTGAAGAGCTCCTGAATTCATAAATAATTTATAATAAATATATGAATCCATAATATATACAAAATATAATAAAATATTTTATTGTCTCATATATTTTTATATTTCTTTAGACTTTCAGAAGTGCAAAAAATTGTAATACAAGATTTAAACTTTTATGTATTTATTTATTATTTAACAGTTTCAAAATTAAGTTGAAGAAAAATTGTTATTTGTTAAATATTAAAGTACTAGTTACTCGACTGCCGGAGACCCCGTACTTACTATAGAAATGCGAACATTGCCTTAAATAAAATAATATAAATCGCTACAAAAGTTAAAATATAATTATGTATTAAATGCACTTTTCGCCTAAATTTTTTGATAAATATATTTATTCACTTAAGAATTAGAGAAAGCGAGACAGCGATATGTGCATTTCCTAAATTTTTAAATAGTAAACCAGAACAATATTAACATGGAATTGCTGTACATACAACATTAATATAAAAAGTCAGCAAAACATTAATAAATCGTAAAGCATACAAAAATCAAACATCTGTCCAAGCCCGGATTCGAACCCGGAATTCCAGGAACAAATTTAAAAACTGAATGCTCATCGCATTGAGCCAAAGACGCCTTTTTGTTGTTGAAGAGTCCAGATTTGATAAATCTGTGCGTTAAGTTGAGATACATATAGAGACATCTATAGATATGAAATACAGTCGAACTTCCCCAAATCGAACAACCATTAACCAAAGAAAAGGTTCGAGTTATGGAGTTATTCGACTTATAGAGTTATTTTTCTTTAGTTTATTAATTTTACTGCCACTCATTTAGCTCGAGTTAGAGCGAAATTCTAGGCTTAGAAGTTCAAGTATGGAAGTTCAACTGTAATTGTTATAACTAATTTTTTTTAATAATCTTATTATTGTTTAGTAGAATACAGTGGTGGAAAAACTAATAGAAACTAACAACTATTTATTTTATATTTTTTCATGTTTTTTTTTTTAGCAATGTTTTACAAAACCCCTTTTTTAATTTTTGTTGAGTTGTATAATTAAAAAGAAAATCTCGCAAAAGACCAAGAAACAGAATTCCAATGTGATTTTCTCAGTTATCAGTTATCAGGTCACAATGAAAAAACCACAATAAAAGGGACCATTGAAGCGCCTCAAGAAATCGCAACGGCATTAAAAGCCTCAATAGTTGCAACAAAGTGGCAAATGGACGGCAACAAATGTTTTCAATGCTTTGTCGCCCCAACAATAAAAGGCAACCCCACCACCCTCCGCCGAACTCATGAAATGTCAACGAAGCAGAAAAAACAGGGAAAATGAACAGCGACAACAAAAATATCAACAGCTGCTAAAGGAAAAACCTTAAAGGTAAAGTCAAATTGTGCCCAAATGACCAAGAACTTGTCGCAGTCAAAGCGTGTACTGAGTGGGGAGAGCGGGCTTAAGGGGCGGATTGCTCACTTTCTCAAGTTTTTTACTCAAATGAGAAACTGGCCAACAACAAAAGCGCGGCTCCAACAACTTTATTTATTTAATGTCAACTAAGAGTAGTTGACCAATTAAGTAAACATTAAAGTATAGGTTAATTAAAGTAATAATTAAATTAAATATTTAAATTGATATTTAAATTTAAACTGAAAAGATAAAAAGTTCATTTATTGCTGTTAATTAACAGCGTTTTTCGTCCACTTAGGGGACAAAGTTTTCTCTCTTTGATGCTGAGTTATTAAGGAATGTTATCTATAACAGCATATAAGAGTTTCGGCAGGCGGTGTGCAATTTGCACATTTGTATGTAAAAGGGTACGACGATTTCCGCTTTGGTACAATTGTACCGAAAGGGCTATATTTTTTAAATTGCTCACGTCTAGAGAAAAGCGTGAAACAATGTTAAAATCTTAAAGATATTTTAAAATTTTTCGAATTTAACGCGCGAAACATAAACTTAACATAAGCGTCGCAAGCAAAACTGTAACCGTAAAGAGCTTAAGAGAGCCTAAAATAGTACACACTTAACATTGAAGAGAAGTTTAAAACCAGACGTCTTTTGTCTGTTTGCGAAACCTGTGTACGCCACCTATGGTTTGTTTTTAGAGTAGAGCGTTGTCAGCACAAACATATGTTTTCGTTCAGCGGAACGAAATCCGTACAGTTTGAAGGTGCCCACAAACGACAGGCATGTTCGATGGACATGCTCGGCACATGCTGCACATACAAATTTTTTAAATCCGTAATCTCATCTGTAAAAGGGATTGTATTGAACAAATATGTCATATGATTTTGGAATTTTTTCTTTTCAATATTTTAGAGGGCCGCAATTATCAAGATTGTTTATTTTTGTTGAACATAAAAACATTCGATAGTGGCCCACCAAACACCGATGGTTCCGATGTTTTGCAAGCAACGACGACGTCGATATTTCACTCGATGCTCCCCACCTCTAAAAAGAACGTAAATATTTTTTAGCCAGAAAAAGAACGTTTTAAAAAGAAATTGACGAAAAATGGAGAAACGCAAGTATTCAGTGATATTTCGTTGCGCTGTTCCAAAATGCTTGTACACGACCAAGCGTCTCTACAACCTGCACCGACACGCTAAAACACACAACAAGGAGCATTGGCGCTCCAAGCGTTTTCCGTGTCCATGTTGCGCGTACGCAGCTGCGACTCGAGCGCATGTTAGGCGACACATGGGCAACAAGCATCCGACGGAGGACATTGCTTCCCACAATCTAATTGGGCTTCCCTATGAGGATGTGGAGCCGCAAGAGGACGGAGAGGAAACGGAGCAAACGGAGCGGAAAGAAGAAGCCGAGTTTGTTGAGGGACCGGTGACAGTGCTGCAAATGGTAACGCCACAGAGTGGAGAGGGACTAGGAGAGGGAGAGGGAGACATGTACTGCAATGTGACACTGGAGGGGGAAGCATTCCGATTGATTCCCGTCGCGATGCTGCCGGCGGAAGCAGCGGCAGAAGCCGAGGCACTTTAACATACACTGAGTCAGAAAATAGTTGTCTCCCTCTAGCAGGGATAAGGATATTTACAGGTAAAGATCACAGCTCACTTTAATTTGGATAAAATGAAAAAATGTGTTTTATTTGTAGGTCGTAAGTCTGGAGTCTGGAACTTGGAGCATTAATCAACACAGCGGCTACCGCTATTTGTGCAGATGTAACTAGTGAGGACGTGGGAGGTGAAGGAGGATCATGTCATGATTCCAAAGAGAGAAATTGGCAATTAGGTGCGGACAAAAATCCGAAATTCTGTTAGATCGTCAACAAGATGACGGAATTCATTAGCAGGCACTGTGGGAACTTTTAATCAGGGAATTGTGCATTTTCCAACACTAAATATTAGGGTTATTCCACCCACATGAAAAGTGAAATAGCAGAAGGTTAAATATAATTTCAAATCAGTTATTAAAAATTTGTATATTTTCTAACACTTATAATTTAAATTTTAGTTTGTATAAAGCTAACTTAAGAGGCCTTTTAAATATTTGATATTATTACCGATAAAGAACTTGAAAATGTTTTATTTTACTTTGTTTCTTAAGTATTGTACGAGTCTCAACCTTAATATTTAAAAATATACATATGTCTGAAATTAAATATTATATTGTAATATATATCCTGAAATAGAAAGACCATAGAAAAATATGCCTTCAAAAATTGCGTTATTGATAAAAATAAATGAATTTAACAAGATTTCAATTTGAATCAAAAAACTTCACGGTTTCCACTTAAAAAGATCAGATTGAGACAAAATTCAGTAAAAAAAGGCAAAAAACTATTTTTTTATATTCATTTTTATATCTTTGCATTTAAACAACAATTGCACCAAACAACAATTTTAATATGAAATTAATTATTTTAATAAATTTGTAATTTTCTTGGTTTTTTTAATTTGTAAGAACAAATTTTTAATAATAATTAATTTTATTAGAGAACTGACACGGGACCAATTTTCAATCGACAATTTTTAGTGTTAAATAGCTAGTTGATCCTCTTTCTTTCCAATCGCAGTTCTTTGTTGTTTTTTTTTTAAATTGTTTCTCAATTTTTTTAAATTAATTTATGAAAATCTCACGTTTTTCCATTTCAAATTTGCGCGCGCAAATCGGCGAAATAAGAACCTACTTAGCGCCACCTAGCGCACTTTGTCACTAAACTAAAGCCACTTTTGTAAAGTGTGCCCGGCGGTCATCATTATTCTTGCTGTAAGCGCGCTATCTCGCTCGCTCCTGCGCGCGTGAAACTGGAATGTTAAATTTAGCCAGTTTCTCTTTACATGTTTAATTCTCTTTGAAAGGAGATTACGCGTATAAGAGTTTTACAGTGCCACTGTTGTTACTGTTAAATGATGCCATTTTGAGTATAACAGTGAGGCGGATGGGTCTGCGATATAAGAGCTGCTATTAGTCTGAAATTGACTTCGACTTGGAACGGTTGTTGTCAGCGCGTTGCGCTATGTGAGCGGCCAAATCGAGTGCGAGTGAAACGGCAATAGCAAAGTAGTGCTTTGGGTGTGTGGGAGTGCAAATCGGGCAGTAAATGCAAAACGGAATAACGGTGCATACGCATGCCAAAAGCGCCAAGTGCAACTAAAGCGCGTATTAAATTCCATGATATTTCAATTAGTTTTTCTGCAAAATTATCAATTTCTGATTGTTGTCAAGTGCTGCAGCAGCAGCCAAAGCTAACAAATACAAAGTGAAGTGCAAAAACAAAAACCGGTTCGCCTCTGCAGCCAGTAACAGCAACAACAAACCAAAAGCAGAGCCAAAGCCAAAGCAAAGGAAGGCAAAGGCAGCGAAAGAATTTTTGTTGCTCTCTGTGTTCGTTCGTGTGCGTGTGTGTCCGCTTTGTGTTTGTGTGCGAGAGAGCGAGTCTTGTGGCATCTCTCCTCTGCCCAAAAGAAAAGGCAGCAGGAAAAGGCAGTTGATAGCAGTATTTTGTTGTTGCCACTGCCGGTCGTTTGTGATTTGTTTTTGGGCCCAAGTGAAGAATTCGTATAGCCAAAGCGCAAACCTGTTCCTCTTGCAGCAGCTACAACAACTAAAACAACAACAACAACAGCAGTCCAACTTCAAATAACAAAACAAAACAACAAAACAAGCAAAAAAAAGTGGCACAAGTGAAAATTCCTGCGTTGTGAGTGTGTGCGTTTATCGTCTTTTTTTGACAGTCTTCACCAAAAGTGAAAATCAATTTGCTGAGCGTGCGCGGGCCAAACAAAAGAGAGCGACTGAGCCTGGGAGCGAGCAAGAATACTAAGAGAGCGAGAAAGAATACTACGCAGCTTCGTCCTTTTGGGACAAAAATACTAACCCACCCAGGCGAGAGCGAGAACGAAAACGAAAACTTAACGAAAAATCTACCGACTGCCGATAACAACAATAATAATAACAACAACAACAACATAATACAAAAAGTAAACAAATTGCCGCTCCACAAAAGCTGTAAAAACAACAACTAAACAAGAGGTCAGTATCCAGTTTTGTGGGTGACCATATTCCTAGATTAATTTCAGCTAAACTAAGTTAGCAGACAAAGAAGAGAAACACATTTGGAAAAGGATTGATTTAATACAGTTAGTCAAGTAATTGTTTTGACAAAAATAAATGTTATATTTATAATTTATAATAAAATTAGAAAATAAATAAAAATAAAAAAGGAAATTAAGTAAAAAATGAATAAAATATAAAATTCTTTAAAATTTGTAATATGTAAGAATAGTGGGTCAAATTACCCGAGAGCCTCTGTATATTGAAAATAGTCATGAGTAGCAATTAATCCCCTTGCTCGTGGTCATCTTAATTTAGTATCTATGAAATACACGTAACTGTTATTCACTTGAAACACTCATTCATTATGAGAATTGGCCAACCACGTTTATTCTTAGCGTTATCGCACCTACGATTACTAAATACTACTCTTTTTTTATTGCACTTCTATTGACCTTGGCTTGTACTTTTACGGCGCCAGCATAAAAAGAAGATACGACGATAGAATCGCGAACTTTAGCTCTTTTTAATTGCAGTTAAATTCTTTGATAGCGCGCACATACAAAGTTTATGAAATTGCCTAAATGCAGTTCTTGAACTTAATTATAAACTGCTTCGGTTAGCTGATGTTTTATTGTTTTGCTTGCTTAGCTACGACTACCAAAAAAGCTAAAAAAATTTTTTAGCATGCCAACTCGTAGTTGTAAAGTTTTTAATGTGTATTGTTATTTTGAATTATTATCAGATAGACATAAGCTATAAATAAATAAATACAAACATGAACACACGTAAGTTTTTCGGTTAGGAATTTTCGTGTCATTTCTGGGCTGACCTCACGTACAGTCGCCCAGGGTGACCAGATTATACCAAACAAAAATCAGAGATCAGATTAAACTAGTCTGTATACAGTGGCACTTTCAATATGCGCTCGCTGAAATCATAATTATTAAATTAAATCATTAAACAAATTTTTTAAATTCTTATTTTATTTTTTGGGCCACAAATTGATAAATCTGAACATTCATTTTGAACATTTCACCAAATTAACATAAATTTATCAAGTAAATTGCAGACACCAAGAAAAAAAAAATAGCAACTTAACAGCAGAAAAAAAAAATGGACTTTTATGGTCACTCAGAGAAACAACAAATTTTGATTTATTTAATGAGCAAAAATTGTCGGCCGTAGGCGGCAGCGACTGAGGCAGCGGCTGCGACTGAGACCGCGAGATTTGAGATTTGGGCACAGTTTGTTTAGGTGGCGCAGTGGTCACTGTTTTTTTTTATTTTATACTTCTCTATATGTTTTTTTTTGCTGCGTTGCTGAAAGCTTTACAAATTTACAGCAATTTTCGGCGTTGCTTTTTTTTGGGGTCAATTAAATTAGACAACGAATGGTATTGCTTAAATTTCTGTAACTAGTTATTAAAATACACTCTAAATTCGTTAAAGCAAACGTAGAAGGAACATTCGCTTTAGAGATAAAAAATGATATGCCTATACAAATTTATTTCAGTTGTTAGTCCACTTTATAGTTTCTTGTAGAGAAATTTGCCTGCAATTTAGTTTTATTTCTTGACTAAATGCCTTTTACATTTTTTCAAGCTCTCTTGAAATACTTCCAAGTAGTTTGTCATAAAGAATAATATCTGAAATCCTTGGCTGAAGTTGATTTTATTGCTCTTGGTGCGATTTATTTTGCACATTTTGTTTTGTGTATTCTTTTCTTTTATAGTTTTTCCTTTGGCTTTTCTTAAGTCGGTATCCTTTTTGCACAACTCATTGAAGCTAATTACGCTGAAGTTGTGAGGGGTTTTTCTTTTATGCTAAGCGCTTTTCTTTTCACTTGGCTGCTCTTTTTCCCGCTGCTTCCTTAATGCCTTTCGGGCTAATCATACTTGAGCTTTTCTAGGGAGCTTCTCAAGCAACTTGCATTCATCATTCAAACAAAAGTTTTGCCTTCGCAAAAAAAAGAAAGAATAAAAAAATAATAATAAAGAAGAAAAACTGCCATAACGCATACACACACACGTGTACACACCCACACAGAGTAAACTTGACAAAACAACAACAAAACAAAAAGAAAAATCGATTTAGAACAGATGATTTGACATCCGGCGCCTCTCTCGAGATACATATGTATCTGTATCTTTGTAGCTCAACGCACAACGCTCCCAGAACTAGAACCGGGCCCAGGCCGAAGTTTGAGGCATATTTCACAGGCAGTTAAGATGTCTGCACGAGGCAGAGAGAGAAAGAGACAGAGAGTAAGAGAGAGAGAAGCTGTATTTTACGCATTCTTTTTTTGTGTGTGCCAAATTTTCGCTCGACTTTTAGCCAACAGCTGTGACCGTGTCCGTGTCCGTGTCTCTGTCCGGGCTGTATTTTCCGACCCGCTTCAGAGTCTTTTGGGAGCTGCCACTTGGCTGGTGTCTTATCATTAACACGAGTCCTGATGTGCATTTAATGAGCAAATGATTAGCATTTTTATTGAAGCTCCTCCTTGAGAGTCCTTTAAGTAGTTTTGCATTCTACTTTTGGCAGCCCCATAAATTTCCAATGTCTTCAAGAAGTTAATTCAACTGTCAGGCATTTAGTTTATTGGCCCTCGATTTGTTAATAGTCTCGGACTGCTGCACTGATAACTGATAACTGCTGATAACGCTACGCACGGGCAGAGAGCCACGTGTGCGGTTGCTTAAGCGATTTATTTGGTGGTGCGAGTGATGTGGCTGTGGGGCTAACCACCTTCTCCTACTAATATTGAAAGCCTTTAAGCGCACAAAATTAATGATGCCAATGCAAAAGATGAGCTGATTTATGAAGCAACACATTCAAAAAGGTCGAAAGGGGCTAGTAAAATAAATGTCCAAAGAAACGATAAAAATATATGAAACTGGAATTGGGATAAGGCATTTTACGACGGCAAATCAACGCAATTTCATCGTCTTTATAAAGTCAAGGCTTTAGTTAAGAATTCTTTTTGGCTCTTTGCTTTTGTTTGTTGGCCCTAAAAACTAATTATATTATTATACTTAAAAGTTGTCAGATCCTTGAACTAATTTCTCACTCACACACATACACGCTGTTTAAACAATAAAATCGAAAATGTGAAAAGCCATCAGGTTCCTTTCTCTCTCTCAGTAAAAATCAGTGAAAAGCAAAGTTCGAACTATTAAGCGCAGCACAATGCCAAGCCCTACAACCACAAAAGTCCCTCCATCCCACCTTTCTTCAGTGCTGCCCCTCTATCCACCGCCGTACTCACCCTGTTCTCACCCGGCCTTCCGGCCGCTGCCCACTTATATCCTGTCCGGCGCAGCAAATGAAATTAACTCTGCCCCTCTCCCTACCCTCAATCACCAGCTGGTTTTGTAGGGAAATGTTTGTGATTTTCTCTGCGCTGCATAATGCAATTAAAAAACATTTTCTTTTGTTTTGGTTTTCCTTTTGCTTCCTCTTGTTTTTTTGTATGCGCTTGCTTTTTTCTCTCTTTGTTCGCATTGCCAACGCAAAAAGAAAAATCAATAAGAAGAGCATGTGAAAAATGACAACGACCACAATGCGCAACAACAACAAAAACATCAACAACAACAACTACAACATTTAAAATCACAGATAATAGAAGTTTCAATCGACTATAAAATACCCGTATCTCTGCTCTTTTGTAGATTTTGAGATATAAAAGAAAAATTTCTGGAAGAAATTAGCTAAAAACATAATAGTTCCTTCTTAATAATATAATTAATAAAATATGTAAAATAAATAACACAATGATTTACGGCTAGATTGGGTATTTTCTGAGTTTTCCCGAATTCTGATATCGAATACCTTGCAGACTTAAAGCATTTTTAACCAAATATTAATTTTTAAATATAATGCTTAAATATTAAACATTTTTGTGTAATAATTTTTTTTTGTTTTTTAAATTTTTCATTTATTTAAATATTTTTATCATTATTCTTACTTACGAAATCTTACTTTAATATCTGTATCGACTATCAATAGTAGAAAATAAGTTCAAGCTGAGTTCTAAAATAAAAAAAGTGCAGACCTCAAAAGAAATATACCCCTTAGATCAATGTTTACGCATATGAAAATCAATCTGGCCCAAGGATAAATGATATAGTACATAGGTCCTCAAAACGTAAATGTGAAATGTGGGCGTAATGTGTGAGTGCGGGGGTGTGGTTACATTTTAACTATTCGAGTAAATGAGAGCACAATGAGCTTTTGCATTATGAATGAGGCAAAATATTACTACGGCTGATAGTTGTTGTGCACATACACACATTAACAAATACACACACACACACTGTTAAGGATAACCTTCGACGGTCTATCGAACCCAAATCCATAGTAATATTTTGTAGCCTGTTCTTGCGATTTAAATTGAGTACTCAAGTATTCTCAGCTGGCTTTAAGCTATCTTTCGGTTATGTCAATAAAAGATACAGCCATAATAATAACAACAACCATAAAACTGGAACTGTAATTAAGGCTGCCTTTAGCCACATGCCGCCTGTGTTTTTTTTTTATCTATTTACTTATTTATTTTTTCGCCTTATAAATCTCGAATGACATAGATTTTGCTGTTATTTACAATCTTTTATTTGGTATAGAAAATATAAAAAAAACACAGAGGGATGGTGATTCAGTAGCTTCCGATAAGTTGCCTCATTGAAGGAATTCTTTATCGCACTTGGGCATTATTTTTAATACTATATTATAATACTGATATTGCTCTGAATTGTACGCGCTTCCCTTCGAGAATTGTGGGGAATTGTGGAGAATTGTGGGATGACTCTGCGGATGCTTCCTCCCTACAATCGACGATTCTCATGTGCAAATTTCTGCTTCGTTTATCAGCTGGTTTTTTGGTATAAAAATTGTTCATGCAAATATTGTTGCTGTTGCTTTATGCATATTTTAACGTATATATACCCTGTAAAACTTAAAATTGCAGTAAAAAGGTATATTTAAGCCTTAAAGTTGTATGTTGTGAACTTTTATTATACATTTTATTTAATTTACTGAAAAAGAATTGATAACTTCAAAAGTTAATTTAAGTATTTTTATTTTCCTAATATTTTATATTCAGACAATATGATGAAAATTGTATAGTATCAACACTAAAATCATATGTGTTCTTCGAAAACAGAGAATTCAGATGTATAAAATTCAGGCAGGGTATTACCAAGTTTCTCTATTTGTTACTATTTTCTGTTCAATGTTTTTTCTGAGTTTTCCGTGGAATTCGTATAAAACGATGCGCCTCCAGGATAAAAAAGTTCGTTACATAATTAAATCGCAAATTCATTCAACTGACAAAAAGCGAATTGCCAACATAATTATAAGCAAATCAATTGTTATTAGTGTTATTGCTGTTGCACAAGTACAAAAACAATAACAACAACAACGACTTAAAGTACTTGAAATATTAAAGTTGATGAAGCTCATTAAAAGGAAGGTGAAATGTGCGTCAATGCCGTCAAATCAGCATTTTCATTTGCATGACTCGAATGTTGGAATCCTAATGGAGCCTGTCACGCCATTTGGCCAAAAGTATAACAGCAACTGGCAAGTGGCAAGTGGCAAGGAAAAAGGGAGAGTCGGTTAAATAAAGTTTTGCCCTGCGCAGGATGGAAAAGAGAGGAAGAGGAAGCATATGAAACACGCAATGCGTTGATATCATCGGAAGTGGCAACAACTTTAAGCAATGCGAAGAAAGTTTTCCAAGTTGCTGGCCAATAGGCTTATGCGATGGCTTAAACTCAAGTCGAGCTGAACAAACTTTATTGCTCAATATTCAATTAAATTTTGCTGTTAGCCAGCATAGAAAATAAGCTAAATAATTACAAAAGCTATAATAACACAAATATTATCAATATAAACCTATTTATTAAATAGCTGAAATACTTGATATTAAAAAATTGACAGAGCTGCGCTTTGAACTCATCCAAAAGAAACGGCAGGAAAAAGAAACAGAAACAACATTAACAATAATTTTGCAACATTTTCCCCCTCGTACTAATGAAACTCTTGACAAAACGTAGCAGAAAAACTTGGAGAAAAAACTTAGATTTTTATTTCCGTTGCTTAAGTGCAACTAAATTACGCTAATTGTTTGGCTGTAAAGAGCGTCGAGTGGTCTTGAATCATGGCCAAAAGAAAGCCAAGAAAAACGGCAAGAAAAGCGCAAAACGCACAGCAAAAAACAAAATGTTGGTGAATCAAGCGAAGCGCGGGAAAAGCTCGGAAATCTCGGCAAAGAAAAGTTTATGAAAATAAAAACCTAATAAATTATATAAAACTCGCTGATAAATTTCCCGGCAATGCTTTCAATTTTGTTTAGAAAGTGCCACCGCCACCGCACAAAATAAGACACTCAAATGACACTGAATTGAAAATTAAATGCCAAAAAAACAAAGTAGAAATACAAAACCTCAGACCAAATGAAGAGGCAGAAAAAGAAGAAATTAAATGAAATAAAATGAAATGAAATGGAAAATAAAATCAATGGCCAAAATGAAAGCGAAGCGCGCGCGATGCATTGGAATTTGTATTTCAACTCGTACATATTTGAAAAGGGTGTGGTCCGACTTTGAAAGATTGTAATATTGATAGCTGTGTGTACAGGGTATTTGGAGATCGAAAGCACTACAAATATTTATGGGATACCATGTGAAGGACGCTTGCGACACACACACACTTAACCCATGTTTTGATTTGATTCAATTCCATGCGAAATTTGTTGGATCAACGTATGGATTTACAAAAGCTCACTTAAAACTAATGACGCCAGCAAAAAAAAATATTTGCCCTAGAAAACAATATGTATAAAAATAAATGGCGACTTGGAAATCATTATTAATTTTTAATGGAATACGGCGACAGCAAACGACGTTCAGGGTGCGAATAAAAGGGCTTAAATATTTTGTAAGCGCGGCATTTGTCAAATAAATTGGCACAGCGAGCGATCAGGCAAGTGAGTAAGATAAAAATTGTAAATAAATAACACTGCCCTACACAAGAAAGAAACATTATTAAGCATTTAGTTTTAAAATAAACAAGCTGTAAAGGCTATAGTCGAGTTTCCGAGTATAGGATACCCCTTACTTATTTCAATATAAATTTTTTTTATTAAATACTCTTAGGCACTTACATTGCTTAAAAACTTAAATCAGTCATTACCTTTTGGTTTGGCCGATCTTGTTGCGATTAAGTAGGATTATAGCTTATAATAATATATAACGTTTATTACCAGAAATGTTCTAAAAATATTTATAGTTTTTACACCCAACAATAAATAATATTTTTATTTGCGATTGAAATAATATAAAATAGAATGAATATTATGCAAATTATTTGATTTTATATTACAGAATTCAGATTTATTTTATTACATGATCTTTTTATTAATATCAATCGTATGATCTAAATTACGTGTAGTTTAGTGTAAGAATCTTACTTAAAGCGGAGAATCGAATAGTAGAATAGAAGCAAACATCATTCAAGAGGCGAAGGCTTAAACTCATTTCCGCGCTGCTTTTGCGACAAACTGAATGAACGACAATCAATCAATCAATGTAACAATCAAGCATTGTGAGAGAGTGATAGATGCTAAGATAATAGGCCAAGGCAGGCAAAGCAAAAGGAAAGATAAAAAGATACAAAGAGGTGAAAAAACAGGCTAGAATGAAATTTAATAAGTGCTAGGGAGCTTCCGCATTGGATGAGATGCCTAGCTTCAGTAGCAAGAAGAAGACTGAGGACTGAAGATTGAAGAGGAGAACAGACCGTGGGCTAAAAATAATAAACAAAATGAAAAACCCGTTTAGCGCCAATGGCAACATAACAACAAAAACAACAACAAGAAAAGAGTATAGAAAAAATATTAATAGAATATTAGCGGGCTGAGTTCTGGGGGCCCAAAGGGCGTGGCAAGCCGCAAAAAAGTCGAGGCGTTACTCAGTTATAAAATGCAAACAGCAAACTGGCCGTTAAGCAACAGTTAGGCAACTAACTGTAATCAATCAGTGCGGCAGCCAACTAATGAGGGGGGCATAGAACAGAGAGGGGGAAGTGAAGGGGGGAGGGAAGGCAGGGGGAGGGAACGAGGGCATTGCCAGGAGTTTAATTAAAAGGCAACTTCTAAGCCTCAAGCAAAAGTAGCAGCACAAATATTTTCACAAAATTAAACAACACATTGCGTAATTCGCAGCTGCATGATAATAATAAACATAATGATGAAGGCAAGGGGGGGATGGTGGAAGTGGGTCGAGGGGAAGGCGAAGGGGAGTATGTCGGGCGCAATGCTTTAATGTTTATTATTCTGGGGGGGACAACACTGCCCCGCACCGCATCCCCCGCTCAATGACTGTCAAACTGTAAACGAGTCTGTGCTTTTGGCCTGGCAATTATTTTGCAGCTCATTTAACATTTTCCTTCAACGAGATCAGAGTTGGATTTGGATTTGGTTTTGGTACTCGAGAAATGGAGTTTGGGAGTTTGTTTTTGGTTTGTGGCAAATTATGAAAACCACAAGATGAGGACTGTTCACAATTGTTATGGTTTGTGGTTAGGCCTCGAACATTTGCAATAAATTTCATATAATATGTTGCTTCTCTCTCTCTCCCTCTCTCTCTGTCTCTGTCTCTTGGCAACTTCCCAGAGGCAACCAAAGAACCTCCGGGGCATATTTGTAAACACACTCGCACTCACACTCACACATATATTAAAATGCAAATCACGCCGATGGCTGCTTAGGGGCCCTGACATACACATTAAGATACAGATGCACGTGCGCATACAGATACAAATAGGGAGAGATACATTTACAGATACATATGACCATTTACGCGCACATAATTGTGTGTGTGTATGTGTCTAAGTGTGTGTGTGAGTTTGGCATTTTTCTTGGAGTTCGTAGCTACATAACAAGATTGGTTGTTGTTTAGGCCTTTGGCTTTCATCATGTGATTTGATTACGTTAGCATGACCGAAGGAGCAGCTGAATATCAAATGTATCCGGTTACTTAGATCTATCTAAATATACACATATCTGTAAAATCCAAATATTAACTTGTGCCCAATATATATTCAATAATAAAACTTTTCTATTAGTTTAAAAAAAATGAAATTCACAACTTTTTGTAAAATTCCAAAGAAGAAACATATTTATTTCTGTTCTCACATAGGCTTGCCATATGTATGTATGTATGTATATCTGTATTGAATGTCTGCTTTTGTTCTTACCAAGAACAACACCACAGCAAGTGCGTCAAAATCATCAAACAAAAGCGCAAATGAATGAACAGTGAATCCCAGTTATGTTGTCGACGATGGCGTCGGTTTTATCATCATCATCTTCATCACCATCATCATAATCATCATCATTGTCGTCTTTGTTGAAAAAG
The DNA here is from genome assembly GCA_963924055.1 of Drosophila limbata. NCBI lineage: Eukaryota > Metazoa > Arthropoda > Insecta > Diptera > Drosophilidae > Drosophila > Drosophila limbata. Next base: position 10,055,680 of record OZ001355.1, read on the forward strand.
GCCTCAAATATTTGCTTAAGCGGTGTGGTATGTAATGAAAGGTACCTTTTGCTTGGGTATGAATAGATAAAAAGGGCTGCTCAACAAGTAACAGCAAATTCATCTTAGATAAATATACTGGCAATACCTGTAAACACATTTCTCAGAGACAGAAATTGAATCTTAAAATTTACTTTAATAGAGATTTTTCTTGTTTTTTTTTATATATTTCTTTCGCTTCTACTTTAAATTCAAATTCATTTGTGGTGATCATTTTTCATTGTTTTAATAATAACATTTTCATTATGATTTCGGATATTAATATAATTTGAATAAATTCACACATAATGAATCCTCAATTTCTAGTGATTATTATTCAATGCACGAGCATTTCTTAAGCTGCCCTCGTACGTATGATGAATTTGTGTGTATTCACAAAACGAGTACATTCATTCTCTTCTTTTTGAGTGTGGCGTAGGCATTTGTTTGCTTGTTGGTGTGTGTGTACAATATTTAAAATGGCTGCCATTTTGAATGAAATGAAATCGACAAGCTTTATAAATGTAATATATTCGTTAGTTAAATTCTTATTATTTTTCCTGCAAAGCAACAAAAATTGGCTTTAAATTTCCCAGTTGCAGTCGCTGAAGTTGTCGACAGAAGTTTTCCACTGAAATTGAAACGTAAGCACTAAATACATAAACATTGCAGAGAGCTGTGAATTGTATTTCAGTTGAAATGAAACACGATAGCGTAGAAACCAGTTGGTAAGTAAATAAATGGATTGTGCCAACAACTATGTACAGTGGAATTTCTCTATAAAGAACATAAATACTTCTTTATAAACTAAATAAAGCCTTAAACTAAATCAATTTGTTTTCAAATTAGCTAATCTTTATAAATAATCAAAATTTACCTACTTCGATTATATAATTCTTGAAAATAATATATTTTCGAACCATTTCGTGTTCAGACTGTGATAGAAAAACTTCCATCTTTGAATTTGGCCATAAGTGACACATGGCCATTTATTGATTTTTTGGTAGCTCTCTGGTGGGCGTTGCACAAATTTTCGTACTTCCATTTTTGTGCATTCCCCCTTAACGGCATTTTGTTGTTGTTGCCAAATCAAAATAATAATAATAATAATATTGTCGACAATTACCGTTCAATAAATACTTGTTAAATAATTGCTGTTTTGATTTTTCCTACGCATGATAGACAAATGATTCGACATTTGATTGATGACATAAACGATTCGTTGACTCCCAGTGCAACATTGCGTATTAGTGTCGTGTCAAGCAGCTTCATGTCATGAGTCAGTTGAGTTACCTATTTTATTTAAAAACAAGTTCAATGCTCAAATTGCGATCGCCACGAAACTTTAATCAAAACAATTAACGCGTAAAAGTCGTAAGATGAAACAAGCTCGGCAGTTGGGCTTTAACTCACCAAAAAACAACTTTCCTAAAGGTCGGTAACCGGTTTTCCTCGTTATCTCTTTTTTTTTTTGGATTGTTTTTGGCACGAATCTTGTGTGGGGCACAATTCGGAGTGTCGGTCGAACAAACAGTCGACGTCTGGGCCAACATTCTTGGCCAAAGAAATCAATTTTGACTGCTTCATCTTTACACGTAATGTGCGTAATGTGTTCTTGGCTTCATTATAAAACCGTTTGACGCTTAGCGCCTCGGTTACATGTTCGAATACCGTTAGCACAGCGTTTTTAACGACAACACCTTATTCTTTCTCACTAGTCTGTGTGTGTGTGTGTTATGATTGTGTGTGTGTGCGGTAAATGTTCCAATTGGTGCACAGACATCTGTCTGCAACCAAATTCAATTTGTCTGCCTCATGAGTTGAACGAACCCCAAAAAGGTCGACCGATTGTCGCAATACTGCAGTATAACTTTTATTAAACAACCTTTGTCGTTATCAAACTGCTAATTTTACGATTTCAAGTTTGATTTTCCTTTCAAATTATTGCCAATTGTAAAATGTAAAAATTCATCTATATTTTCACAAATTGAATTAATTGTATCAATGGCAATTAATTGTTACTTCATTAAAGAAGCTGTTTAATGCATAAATTCTTCTTAAATCGAGCTCGATTTTGCTGAGACATAATAGTAAGTTTGTCTATCGCGTTCAGAGGTATCTTTAAATGTTTTCTAAGTACTATGTTCCTATCTTCCTGTATCTCCAATGCATACATGCTATTGCAGGTATCTTCCATCTTTAATTTTCTTTTATAAAACATGTCAATACTTTCCTCATTCTCTGCTCTCATTCTTTTTCTTAAAACTCATCCAGGTAAGAGGCTTGTGAGTGCCTCTCACATCTCTTATGTACAATCCCTTCTCTTATTTGAGTATTCATTGGCTCATTACCTCTTTATGCTCTGTATTTTGTTTTCTTATTCTACTTAATGTATTTCGAGGCTGTTCTAACTTTATTCTGTTTGATCGTTTATTTTACTTTCATTTCATTTCACACACTCTTTAAAATTCCGAATCCATTTCTCACGCCGCGCGTGATTTAAGTAATTTTTTATGATTTATTATTCGTTTTTTTTTATTTTTATTTCGTTTTATTCATGTTTTATTGATTCGAAGACTTGGCCACTTTGCTGGCTCAGCTTCATCTTGGCGGTTTTCTCAGCTCACCTGCCACATTTTCTTGTCATTCGTTCGTTCGGTTGTTCATTTCTTTTGATGTGGCTTTTGCATGTTGCGCATATTTCGGGTGCTTTCCAAGTTTTTCCTGCTTTTGCATTCGAATTTGTTTATAAAGAGACATTTTTTTCAGTTCCATTTTCGTTTTCGTTTTCATTTCATTGTGTTGTATTCAGGCATCGTTCATATCACAATCTGTTTCGTTTTTATTTTTATTTCTTTTCTTTCTTTGGCTCAGCTTGTGGCGTATCTTAAGCTTTGATGGCTCAGCATTTACATTTCAGCTTGTATTGAAATTCATTTTAGTTATTTATGCTCAAGCTGTGTTTTTTTTCTTTATTTTTCATTCGAGTCACCCCTACAACAAATGGATCGTTGATTGGCGGCCCTGAGGAACCCGAAACGGAGGCTTTCAAGTTTTTTTCTGTCTATTTTGTTTTTGTGTTTTTTTTTTTTATGTTTGTCTGGAAATTATTTGCTCATTTCCCCCCTCCCATTCATTACAAGGGGGAAGGAGTATTTTAGTAAGCCTTATGCAATTGCAACACTTTGGAATTTGCACTCTAATTGCATTTTCTACATAACTAAATTTAATTGGCAGTCTCCAAAGGATTTGATTAATTTATATAAATTTTAAATTAATTTATATGCAGCAACTGCATTAACTGCATCAAAAGTGCTGATGTGCATTATCATTGTGCAATTACGGAAATTGAACTAAAACTAACGAACATTTATCTGAACAGACGGGCGACTTCATTCAATTGTCGAAATTGCATAATTATCGTCGATAAGGCAAATTTACAACGATGCGTGTTGCCGCCCAAATGTGTGTGTGTGCAATTCAATTTGCATTAATTAAAATTGACAGCCCACAAAAATGTTGCACACAGCTTGAAAGTTGGGCGCAAAAAAGTTACACATTTATGTTTGAAAAGTTGCCTCCAGTGAAGGCATTAAAACATTCGACTAAAATGCAACCAATGATGAATGTGGCACAGCAAAGAAGCAGGAAAAATTAAAAAAAAAGAGTTAACGAAAAAAAACATAATTATATGACTAGGTTAAAAGACTGGACCCGATCTTTTAAAATGCGTGAAATGGGAAAGGCCTTTAACCTTCTTCTGTTTGGGTGTGTGTGAGAAATAACTGGGTTGCACTCAGAATGCACTAAATACTTACCTTTTATTATTTAAAATGCCTGTCTCTGTCTCTTTCATCCCATGAATTGCCTGAAATGTGAACTGTGAAAGCTGTTCTGTCCGTATGTGTATATGAAAAAGCTCTTTTTTTAGTAGTATTTAAAGATAACAATTAAATAAAATTATATTTTAATATTTACTAATAAAAAGTAAAAAAATAAATACTAAATAATATATTAAATATAAAACACAGGTAATATAATTAAAATTAAAAAATGTGCACTGGTATTAGTGAGCTTTTCTGCCCTTATGAACACTTTGACTACGTGTGGATGTGCGTGATTCGTGTTGGTGTGAAAGCTCAAGTGTTGTTTGTGTCAGTCAGCGAACACAACGAGCAATCAGCGAACGACAAACTGCAATCGACAATCAGCAAATTGAACAGACTCACACATATATGTGCATATACATATAAATATGTATATCACCTTAATAATTGTCAGAGGCAAATACAGTTTCCAATTAAGACGCCCGTCGCATGTTGAAAATGCTTCGCCTGCGGGATAAGTACGTGTTTCTTGCTGAAATCTGCGTGACGTCTGAGTCTGGAAACTGTGCATCTGGATCTCAATCTGTATCTATGATATGTACTCGTATCTGGGATCTGGTTGAGCAATGCGCACAACGAACAAATAAATGCAAGCATAAAAAGAAGAAGAAAAATAGCGACGAAACTCGCTCAACACAACACAACTGAACTGAACTCAACTCAAGTTTAGCCATGTGTGGGCTCATTTACAACTCACTTTGGATGCGGTTGATGGTTGAGGCTCTGGGCAAATGCAGTGAGACGCCCACACCAAGCCCAGATTTGAACAAACCCGACCAGAGAGCAGAGCAGAGTAGACCCCGAAAGCAGGGACTAACAAGCGAATTGTACCATAACTCTATAACTCAACGGATGCTGTGCAGTTGTGGCCCAAAGTCTGAAGTGTCGACATGAAGTCTAACAATTGCAAATGTTGTGGTTGTTGTTGTCGAAGTTTGAGTTATGAAATCGTTGCAAGCCACTTGAAAGACGTGTGATTCGAATATTATTTGTTGGCCAACAAACTTCAGACTTCGACCCACTGGTCGCTTGTTGACATATGCATGGCTATGTCAAGTTCATAGGCAACATTAAGGTGGACAAACAGAACCGGGGGCAGGATGGCGAAGTGGGAAGGGAAGTGGGATTACTCTTAATGCAGTTTCACACGAACATCAAAGATGCGACGCAGCGAAGACTAAAAATTATTTATATAAATTAGCAGAGAGAAATAAAAAAGGGGTGTACAATGTTGTTGTTGTTGTTGTTGTGTGTGTGATGTGGATACTACGATGGCAAACGATGCAATTTTATGCGCAGACGCCTAAATTGAAAGCGACGCGAAGCGGCAGCCAACGAGGCGTTCTTCTGCAGTAACCATAACCAGCAAGGGGCACAGTTTGGCATGCACTGTAGTGTCAGCAAAGCAACAAATACATACAGATATTCATATACATGCATATACTTATTTAAATACAAATCTCTAGGCAGCAAGGGTCATTAACATGCCCAGCAGAAAGACAAAGAGAGCGGGAGCGGGAGAGAGTGAGGGACAGAGAGAGAAAGAAGCCAAGCCAACAAACCAAACAGCAGGAAAAAGCCGTGTACTAAGGAGGAGCATGGGGCATGCAACATGAAGGCAAGCGGCATGCGAATGTGAATGCGAATGCATACCGCCTGTCTGTGTGTATGTATGTAAACAGTCGACCCTGCACTGAAACCAGTCTGCGATTGTGGGTGTCTGAATGCCGCCTAGAATCTGACTGGGTGGAGCGTAGAGGGAGTGTAGAGTGCACAGAGGGGTGAAGGGCTGAGGAGCTGCTGAGGATTTGGCGAGTGGCTCCAACTCTCTCCTAGCTCCTCTGGCTGTCGCGATGACGCTGTTTTGCTGTGAGCTGTGAACGTGACGCGGTGGCAATTTCCAGCTGGCCAATGGAATGGGCCAGGCTCAAAGGCACTGAAGAGACTCAGGTTGCGGGTCAGAGATGATTATGCTCAAATGTGGAGTCCATTTCGCATTTACGCTTCAATTCTTCTCTTGGCGAGGCAAAACAGCTAACGATATGTGTTTAGTTAAAGTGTTGCTGAAATCGATTAATTTTAATTTAATTGAAATATAACAATCTATAAAATAAATTACATTTTATCAATATTATAGCTACAGTAGTCGATTACTTTACAGTGAAGGTGATAAGCATAAATAAATATACAGAGCTTATATTATTTCTTATTTAATTTATAAATTTTAAATGTTTATTATTTATAAAATGAGATAAATTTTCTTCTGTTTAGTAAGTTAACAACTTCATTAGGTTTCCACACAATAAACATAGTCAAATTTCATAATATATTTATATATAGTTTGTATATATTGAAATTGTTGATATAATCTATCATAATCAAGTTAATGAGAAGCATATATATCATATATGTATTCATAACGCAATGTTTTTGCTTATGTTAGTATATCAATTTCCATCGCATTATTGAAATATTTACTTGTACCTTGTAATATATACTAATTATCATATTTTCCGTCTCTTTCAGGTAATTAAAATGGAATATTTCAACGAATTTCATGAAACTTTCGAACAAATAACGACAACATAATTGCGATTCTATACCGAGAATTTGGGTAAAATAAATAAGGCTCATTTATTAAAATGAGCACAATGCGTTAAAAATTGTTGCCAAATGGTAAATAAAAATACCAAAATAAAAATCAAACAAAAGGCAAAAGCTTTTGTTTGCCGAAATTGCCAAACAGACCAGACGGATGAACAGTTAATATTTGTGTTAGGTTTTTGTTGTTGGTTGAAACATGATACCGCACTTTATGATGGGCCAATTTGTTAATGTCTCTATAGAATGCACTATAGTCGTTTTGGGCACGAGTTAATGACCTTTTGAACTGGCTTAGAACTAATCATCCGACTCTCCACTCTCATTGTGGTTAATGTTATTATTGTTGCTGTTGATCCGACACTTTCTTACCAAATACATTTCCTGTTGCTAATATGGCTTAGACATGCAATAATAGTAACAACGACTGACTTTTCATTATATTCGAGAGCATTATAGGGAGAACAGAGGTTATTAGCTTGATTAGCACAGGCGATAAACGCAATTTGGTAACTTTCACTACACAAAAGACGGCCTAATGCCAACAATTATCTACTGGACTAGTTAATAGCCATGGTATTAATCAAAAATGACTCCTCATTTCTCTAGATATTCCAACATAGTGATAAGATTAGGTCATGGCAGGTCACACGTGTTTCAGCTGCAAATGTATCACCTAAGACTTCCAGCAATCAGCGCTAAGTTGACAGGCAAACATTGCACTTAAAACTGGAATCTGAAGGTTCTTCATCCAACTCTATCTATTGATTTGTGTGTGTGTGTGCCCAGAATTAGCATTTTGCTTTGTTTGTCTTTTGGGAACGAGAAGCACAACCCGTACAATGGGAAATTTTGTACAGTTTACGCTTGGCTGACTCCCAGAGTGTGTCGGACGGGACGGGCCTCTAATGGATTCTTAAAGTGACCAAAATGAACTCGTTTGGCATGTGCCCTCTCAGTTGAAGCTAAGTGCTGTCAATTAGCCAAAGGTGGGGTAAACTTTTGGGGGGAAACTCTTTAACTCTTTAACAGCAGGCGACCCTTTGGCATTCTGGCATATTGATGACTCTGGCCAATTGATTTATGAAACACTTTGTGAGGTGTTACATCAGTTGTTGCGGGTTGCGTTCTCTATAAAATATTGAAATGGCAAAAATAAATTTATATCAGCTACAAATGAGTCTTTTAATACGAGGGGGAAAAAACCAATTAATAATTTATACATAATTTATTGGCAACAAAAATGAATGTATTAATACTCTTGCGGCAATTTTTATTTGTTCGTCTATCTGTCCATTTATCTCTTTTTATGGAAAAAGTTTTTCCAAAATATATACAAACAAAGATTTATAAAAAAATATTTTCTGTCTATTTGTATCTTAATTCTATCAGAATGGAATTTTTTTAACTGCCAGAGTCAGAATTTGTATTCAAGTCCACTTTCAGTTATTATATAAATACAGACTTAATAATTTAACACTCTTTTGTTTAAATTTAGCTTTACACTTTTTGGCTTCTATTTCTAGTTTTCAACTGTCACTTAAACGAGTTGCGAATCATAACAAACTTGCATTGTCTTTTTAATAAGTTACTCAACCTTTTGCCGTTTGTCACGTTGAAAAGTGAGTTGAATTTCGCTTATGTCAGCATTTCGTCGGCACTTTGGACTAATTTTATGCTTTTCACATTTATTAAACGATCGTTTTTATTTAAAATCTTTTTATTATGCTGATTTATGAATGCGAAATATCATCTTCAACGCGATGTGACTTATATTTTTTTTGTCGCGTATTTTCGACGCGCTATTTTGGCATTTTTGGCACTAATTTGACAAGGTCATCGGGTGGCTTTTATCTCTTGTGTGTTGTGCTGTGTTGAGTTGTGTTGTGTTGTCTAGTGACCGCTTTTGTTGTTTTTGTTGTTTATTGAAATCACGACCACGTTCGAGTCGAGCTCAAAGTGAATTCATTTGCAGCTTTTATTTATTTTTATTTGGGTTGCTGTTTATTAAGCGTTTCTTTAGCTTCCCCTTCTCACTCTTTTTACTTGCCTCTGTGTTGTATTTAAAATTATTTGCATAAACATTTGACGACTCATCTTGAGTCTTGACATAGGTGCGAAATTGTTGCTGTGAAATCTATTCATATAAATTAGTGGGTCATTCAGTGTTGACCCCAAAATAAATTGTGGCCACCGCTGACAGCGCAACGGATTTCCTGTTAGAAAGGCTCTGGGAGCGTCTTCCTAGTTCCCTCTCCCTCTGTCTCTCCACCTCTAGCTATTTCACTGTCTTGAGACATTCAAATTCAAATCGATTGTCCGAATTCAGTTCGTGACTGGCAAACGACAGACAATTAACCCCACAGTGCACAGTGACCCACCTGCCATTCGATTCACTTTGAACTTATCTAGTTTTTCTTTCGCTCTCTCTCTCACTCTCTCTCTTTGTGACTCTCCTGAGCCTATCGTTACGTAAATGCTGCCATCAGGAGTTGGGGAACTTCGGCTCTTGCTTTAATTAACGAGTTTGGATTTATACGATAAGGCTGCGACGACAAAGCTAATTAAATTATAAACTAAACCCAAGCGGGGGAGATTGTGAGCTAAAGGGGACACGAGGGGACTTCATCAACTCCTCTAAATGGTTAAATAATACGTAAATAAATGAGCGCCCATTTTTGAAAAGCTCGGCACGAACAGCGCCTCCAACCAAGTGACTGTGGAGGAGTAGTACAAAGGGAGGAGAAGGTGTTGGACTAACAATCATTTTACACTTTGACATAGAGGGAGTCCAAGAGGGAGAAGCATTAGTGCTGCATTAGCTGACAACGCACAGTGGAACAAATGTTGTAAAAAATGATAAAATACAACGTTTATAAAAAGAGAAGAAAGGATTTTGAACTAAAAGCATAAAATAACAATTCATATTTAAATCATAAAACTAAGTTTGATTATTTACAAAATTACCATATTTTTCTCTAGAAAACGTATTTCATTTAAAAAAATCAAAGACAACGGAAAACATAAAAAAATGCTTTTTGGTATTCAATTAAGGCAAGGCTAGGAACAAAACCTTAGGTTCATTAGGTATATGAAGTAATCCGCTCCTGGAGCCAAATTTATCTCTACTGAATTTTCTTAAAAATTTGTTTTAAATAGAGTTCATTGTCTTTCTCAATAATATATTTTTTTTAATAAATCTTATATATCAAAAATTCAGATGAGCCCCAATTTCAAAATTTGCATTATGTTTAATACAGACTTTTTTAATTATGAATAGCCCAAATATTTCTCAAAATTGAAGTTTATTGGCTATTTTGTCAACTTGTTGCACTGTGCAGTGCATTATTTGGCTAGCCAAATATGAATTATGCGTAGCCAACGACGTCGCGTTGCCATCAACGTTGTCGTCTTGAGGCATTGTCATTGTTGCGCGGAGCACGGGGGCAAAGGCAAAGCTTTTGAGGCAGCTGTCGGCATTCCAATTGCGGCTTATGGCCATAAATAAACTGAGGGCTAAAGCTGGTTCGAGCCTTGTCATAACTAACAAATGCGAATAATGCGAATCGAATGTTGATTAAATCGTGATTCCACTTTACTTGCAGAGTTTTAGCATTGTCAGATTATATGCACACACATAATTTTTACACAATTGACAAGTTAATAATTATATTATGATTGGGGGAATCTCAGCTTTTTCTTCGTAATCTTCTTCTTCTTCTGGAGCAAACTGCCTGCTCAATGTGATTGGTGCTATTAGTTTAAATTGCAACAGGGCGGCAATTCTCGATTTGAATTGGCTGATTTGCATGTGAAACTGAGAGAGAGAGAAAGAGATGGAACAGGAAAAAGGGTAGACAGAGTGGTAGTAGTAAGAGGGGAGGAAAAGGGAAGCTTTCAAATGGCCTCTAATGGCAGAGTGCATCTGATCTGATGAGTTGCCCACTCAGCGCTGTGGCGGCCTTTCATTTAATTCAATTAATTAGCAACTCGAGCTGCAGAAAGCAGTTACAAATCTCAACTTGGTCTTCTAACCAGCTTCTATTGCTTCGTCTTCGTCTTAATGTCTGCTTCTTCTTTTGCTGCTTCATCTTGGCCTTTTTGCTGTGCGCCGTGTGATGAACATTTCCGCTCAAGTTTGCTGCAATCAAAATTAATTAAGGCACACACACAAAATGCAACTTACCAAGCCATTTTGCATGCCCCTTTTAGATGCATTTTACCGCAATGCTGTTGTTGATGTTGTTGTTGCACCTGCAACTCAACGTTGCTTTTGTCTTGACATGGACATTGCCACCAGCAGCGACTTGCAACTTGCAACTTGCACCAGCTGCATTTTCAACTAGAGCTGCGCATAATTAAAAGTGGAACAACTGTTTCGACTGCAACTTTTCAGGCTCGTAATTGGCCCGATCTTAGCCCGGAGCAATCTATCAGCGAGCTGTGATCCCAAGGAGGAAAAGTGTCATCCAAATCTTGAAGACTGCAATGATCGAGAGTGTCGAATACTCAGCAAATGAATTTATGGTTGTCTTACATTAATTATAACATAAGGAGTTGATTTTGAAATGATATAGGAAAGATCAAAGTCTTAACTCAGATTATTCCGTTTTCCAGCAAAACTGCTGTGAAAATGTTTTGCCATCAAAATCGCAAAATGATGTCAGCTGAAGAACTTTCCCAGGCAAAGAGAGAGCTGAGAGAGAAAAGGGGGCAGTATGTGCTTGAGGGTGGAGAAGAGAAGTATCATTCAAAGTGAAATGTATAATGAGCATAACGTTTGCTGCTCTGCACGATGCCGATGCCGCTGATAATGATAATGTGTGCCTGCCACTTGCAACAGCAACAGCAACTGCAACGACACCTGAGCATGAAGATGACAAACGGGACGAAGGCAGCGAGTGAAATTTGAGAAATGTGCACAGTAATTAAATACAAAGCTTCAAGAAGCGACTCTAAAGATAATGCATAATTGTGCAAGACAAAAGGAAATGCTGGAAAATCAGAGCCAAGAACTGGGAACTGACAAGTGAGAAGCGAGAACTAAAAACTGAGAACTGAGTAGAGCATGCAAAATATGAGAAGTAGCGAAGAAGATAGGAAAAAAATATTCAAAGCGTGTTTTGCATGCCACACAGTAAAATAGTCAGTCCAAATTAATGACTGAGTTTCACATGGCAGCCAAAGACAGAGACAGAGACAAAGTCAGAGCAGACAAAGATAGAAGATGATAGAAGACAGACAGAAAGAAATATATACAGAAGAAAGAAGCTGCTGCTGCTGATGCAGACAATTGGCCATGAAGCACATGTGTGTGAAAGCGAAGGAGAAGACGCTACAGTTGCAGATAAAGTGGCCAGATACAAAATAGAACAAGAACAGCAGCAGCAACAACAACAACAACTATAATAATAACAGCAACAACAACGGCATGTAATGAATGCGTGTAGGAAGCAAGCAGACGAGACGAACAAGTGACTGGCGCTACAGTTGCACAGAACAACAACAACAACAACATCCCAAGAGTGTTACAGTTGAGAATGCTCAATAATGAGATACCCTGCAGAGATAAAGAGAGAGCTGAAATTTGTAAGAGAAAATTAATTGTGTATTATCAATTCATAAATCAATCAAGAATCTAATGAATTTGTGTTGGAATTCGAATTAAGTATTGTTAAATCAGTTGTGCTACAATTTGGGGCATTCAGCAGGTCATTCTAATCACAATTATTCCGACTGTTGCATACCGCAGACAAATTTCAACAAATCAAAAAGACATCATAACACAATAAAAAATGTATATTACATATAGTGTTATACCTGATACCAACTGCTCTTTAACACATGAATATACATTTTTCAGAAACTTTTTAAAAAAAAAAGTAGGCTTATTCATTTAAAAGCTATCAAGTAGCAGGCCGATATGAAGTGCATTAAACTAAAAGCTTTCAAGAAGTAGACTGTTTGCGTAAAAGTGTTCCATCACAAGTTAATAAGTTATTATGTCCCCGATATCTTTAGTGTTTCAAAAATCTTGACAAGGTGCGCTCTTAATACTTTAAATTTTCTAAGACTCTAAGGAGTTTTAAACGACATATTTGAAGGTTGTAAAGCATATAATCAATTTTAGACTGTAAGAGTTGTTCAATAATTTTGTTTTAAAAAGAAAATCATCTAAACAGTTTTGCTTAACAATAAATACTATCGATAGCCGATAAATTATTGTTACATATTGTTTTGCAGTTCTGGAAAAGTAGAACCCCTCTTTGAGTTTTAGCCTTAGGGCATTTTGCAACTGCGCTATTTTCAAAGTAAAGTTTCATGTAATTAGCGCTGTGGAATGCAGGCAGCACTTGCAACAACCTCCACCGCCTCCACCTGCAACAACAACAACAGTTTTCAATCAGTTGATAGACGAGCAGGTGCCAAGAATGATGCAGCAGATACAGAAATACCAGCTAGGTACAGTTACAGTTAGCTGACTGATTGTCTGGCCTAAATGCTGCAAACGTTTTTAGAGCATTTAAAGGCTTATACTCGCCGGTAGCCAGTAACCAGTAACCAGGAGCCTAGAGCCAAAGAGAAGAAAACACAGAAAACCCAGCTCCTGTGTCTGCTCTTTGTTTGTTGCGAGCAAACTGTAAATATGAGCTGGTAAACTGTATTTGGGTTAGAGATTGTTCAAAAATGTATGAAGGAGAGAGTGAGAGACAGAGACAGACAGAGAGCGAGAAAGGGAGAGAAAGGTAGCTGCAGCTATCTCTTGGGAGTAGTTTCGGGATGCCCGGGCTCAAGTTATTTTAAAGTGCCTCGTTTTAATTGTGTGCCAGGCACTAGAAACTCATAAGAACTTTGCAATGAAGTTTTGTCGAAGCTGCTGGCTGGCTGGCTGGCTGGCTGCTCTCGCAAATTTCTTATTTATGGGCCGACTCAATTCATTTGCTGGTATTTAAAGCAGGCTGTGGGTGGCCCACTCAAGTTTTTAATTTAGCAAAAATATGGCCAGGCCAAGTAATCAAGTGGCCAAGTGACTTTGTGAGCGAGCGGAAATGCCATTAAAGTGTGGGCGAAAGTAGCTGCAGGTGGCAAAATGGAGAAATGTCTTGTACTCGTATCTTGTAAATTGCATTGCAATGCAAACTAGCAGAAATTTAATTAGAAAATTATTGCGAAAGTCAGCTAATAGCTCTCTTTTTTAATTATTTTTAACTGGTAATGGGATAAGTGTTACAGATCTATCAAGATAACGTTATCACCTTCTTCACACAATTGCTTAAATAAATGTCTAATATCACTTTACATAAATAGAAAGAGGGATTCAACATGAAAATTTCAATATCGTGTTGTCTTACTTTTTGCTATGGAGCTGTGCATAAACGTGGTCAGTATTCAAACTACAGTATTCCCACAATTCCAATAAAAATCTTTTAAAAATTGCTCACGATATTCGATTGACAATTACAATTTGCTAAAAGGCCACAGTAATCGATGGACACTGAAAGATATGGCACACGAAATTCATCCAATTAAATTGTGCCCAATGCCACAGCAGTCGACACTTGCCGCAAAAACGTTGTTCAAATATGAATCCCATAAGATGTAAAAGTCCAACAAAAACAATAACACAACAGCAACATCAGCTATAAAGAGGCAAACCGTTAGTGGGGGCGACACGTTGACGACGATATGCAAAGCGCAGACAGTTGGATGAGCAGAGAAGAAGATGAAGGGACAGAGGTTTAATTGTGGTTGCATATCGCTTGGTGCATGGTGCATGGTGCATGTTGTGGCAGCGGGTGTTGCAGCTAACAAAACAAAAGGCGCACATGTGGCATAAAAACACATGAAGAGTAAAGAATGATAATGGAAGAGGGGAGAGCGAAGAGAAGCAAGCGAGAATCATGCGAGAAGCGTCAGTCGCTGTCACGTGGGAAATTTTCAAGTTCAAAACAATTTTCCAAGGCAGAGAGTCAACTGTAAAAACGAAAAGCTAAGAAGAAGAAGAAGCCAACATAAGCAACAACAACAACGACAGCAACTGCAGAAAGAACAACAAAGCGTGCACTCACGTGAGGCTGATATTAATCGGCTTTGAATCGTGAGGCGGGCCAACGTGGAGGCACAAATACATACAAGCAGTTATTTACACAGACATCCATGCAAATACTGTTAGCGGGTAAACTTAAAGCCAATACTAATACAAATACAGCGATAGATACTTATACACAAGCACTTGATGCACTTGGTGTGGTTGCATTCTGCCTTCTGCGGAAGCGAATGGCAAACAGGTTGACAACAACAACAACAACATTCACAACAACAAAATACAAGAAACAATTGCTACAGTTGATACGTAGAGATGAGCGCTTGACACTCTAGGTAGAAACTCACGATCAAAGAATATTCCAGATTTCGATTATTTTTAACAATACTTAGACTTTAACTTAACATTTATGCTGCGCTTTCATATTAATACAAAATTATCCTTTACTCTTATTTTTATTACAAATATTATATTATTAAAGCTAAATATTAATTAAAAATTATGGAATAACTCCTATTTTTAATTTTTTTTAATAAAGAGGAAAATTAATGAAATTGAGTGCACAAACTAAGGAAATATCCCAATCTCAAAAAATACTATTGTAATAGTTAGCATTTTTTAGTATAACTAAACAACAACTGTACTTAGTTGACATTAAATAAATAAATAAAAACAAATAGATCTCAGAAGATTTGCCTCCATTTATTTATATTTTTACCGATTCAAATTTATTTATTTGTTTATTCAGTACTTTTTTACCTTGACCCTTAGAGTACTGTAAACTTCGCCATCTTACACTGGAATTTTCCTGACTCACGCTACCATCTCTAGTTAAAGAGTTACTCTTGGGACTCTTCTTAGGAGTTATCTATCACATCCAGTTCTCCTCTTCAATCTCGCTTCCCGTTTCAACGTTTGCCTTGCTCAGGTTGTCGTTGTTGTTGTTTTTGGCACGTCGCCTCCCTGCGATTAGCCCCGCCCTGCAGAGTGGCTTGGCTACTGTTTAATGGCCACCCCAGCGGGCGTTTTGTGGCATACCAACAGTTAGAATTAATTGACGTTAATAATGTTCCGATATCAAGATTTATACTGAGAGAGAATCTCATCTCTTCATCTTGAGGGGCTTCTCTGCATTGCAATGCGATTCTATTTGCTGGGCTCCGTCAGACTTGACGACAGGTTTATGCGAGTGTTTGCGTTGGTCCATTGCATCCAACGGTTCTTTGCCAAGCCCCAAGCGGCAGTCCCATCAATTTTACAGCTGCTTCTTTGTGTCAGCATTTTGCATTAACAATTTTACCCATTTCCCATTAACAATTTACCATTTACGTGGAATGGAAAATACTTAACTCTACTACGATGATTATCGCAGTTGACAATTTGTCGTGTACTCGTAGAGTTGGATCATAATTTAGACGTTCCTCTCGATCATAAACGTTTGTCACTCTGATGACTGCCTGACTGACGAATTGACACATTCAACTTTATGACCCTGATCTCATCCAGTCTCTTTTAATGTCTGACTGAAGTCATGCAGCTTGCGAAAAACTTAAACAAATCAAGATACTCGCATAGCAGATCATTGAAAGATGTATTCACTAAAGTGCTATTGGCTTATAGATTTTAACGATCATGTAAATACTTTTTAACAGGGACGTAACACTTATAATTTTTTTTTCAAAAAATTAAAAAATAAGAGTTATTTGCTGATTTTTATAAAAAAAATTACTTTTAATTATTAAAATTAATTTATATAATTAAAGTCAAAAATAATTATTATTTTTCAATTTTTATATACAAATTTAACCCTAACTCTTATTACCAATTTTTATTATAAAAATTGACAAATAACACTTATTTCTCAATTTTTATTATAAAAATCAAAAATAAAAATTGAATTGAAATATCTTTTGAACCAAAGAAGCCACATCATATATAGAACTATATATATGATCTACGCATTAATACCTTTCCATTGATATATAATATGTATGTACAGAAGAAAAAGTGCCTTTTCAACTTTTTGATTCTGCACCATTTAAAACTTTGACCAACCAAATTTTTAACGGTTTAAATATGGTTCCAATAACATCACGGAATGTGATGCAGCACGTCTCCGAAAAATATGAGCGCGAAGAGTCTCTTTTAAAATATCGGCTTAAGGGGAGGTTCTTTTGGATTTTTTTGAAAAAATCGAATTTTTTTTTTTTACATAAAATGAAAGTTATATATATATAGAATATATGTGCCAAAGGATTTTTCAATACGACGCATATTTCTTGAGATAGGGCGTGTCAAACGTACCCATGTCACGCGAGCTGCGTACCCACTGTCACTTTCCAAAAACTTTAAACGCGTTTTTCTCGAAACCATGTTTTCTAATCTAATTTCAAGTACAGGTCTTGTTCTATTGATCCGATTTCCTTCATTCAAAAAATGTTTTAAAGTATATACTTTTTTGTATGGCTTATACCTAAAATTGGCATAAAAAATTGTTTATTTATAATTTTTAAACGAGATCAAAGTAAAAAAAAGTGTAAAAATTTCATTTTTTTTTTTTAAACGACCATGAAATTGGTTTTTTTTCACCAAAATTAATTGAAGTTAGGTATAAGCCATAGGAAATTTTATCTTTTTTAATAAATTATATACATTTTTCATTTCACTTTACTACCAGAGGCCCCACACTTGAAGAAGCAGAGCGATATTTTGAGAGTCGAGGTCGACGAGATCCGCCATTTTGAAGCCGCCATTTTGAATTTCTCAAAAATCACTTTTTTTTTTTAATCGTCAATAAACAACGAATCAAAGTTCGAATGCAGAAGTTCGTATGTATTTTCGTTCTCCCACAAACCATTCTCAAATTTTGCTTGATTTTCGGCCAAATCCAAAAGAACCTCCCCTTAAGGACAAAATGCTTTCGCTCAAAATTGACGTTGCTTCTCGACACTCTAGGGCATTCTGGATGTATACGTTCAGTTCTACAGAAATTGCATACAGTTTCCAATAGAAAATTACTATTATGGCTAATTTGAAGGACTGTCAATTGAGTTATCAATAATATTGCGGGGGTTGTGGGATAAATACAGCTGCTCTTGCATTTCTGGCAACATTATTTAATGGGTTACTCTTGATGAATCACACTCAATATAATGATGGTTTAAGTAATGAATAGAACGAAACATCTGCTGAGTGGTTTGTTGAGTTGGTGTGAGACTCACATGCGTACATTCATTTGTACATACATATTATATATCAATGGAAAGGTATTAATGCGTAGATCATATATATAGGTCTATATATGATGTGGCTTCTTTGGTTCAAAAGATATTTCAATTCAATTTTTATTTTCGATTTTTATAATAAAAATTGAGAAATAAGTGTTATTTGTCAATTTTTATAATACAAATTGGAAATAAGAGTTAGGGTTAAATTTGTATATAAAAATTGAAAAATAATAATTATTTTTGATTTTTATCATATAAATTAATTTTAATAATTAAAAATAATTTTTTTTAAAAAAATTGAAATAAAAGTTTATCCTGTTTTCGAATTTAGCGTTCAAAAATAACATATCTCTGTTTTTCCCACTCTTCTGGGACGCTTTTAAGTGCTTCAATTTTTTTGAAACTCATAACTATTATTTGTCCCTGCTTTTTAATAAATGTTATTTTATTCTTTAAAAAACTAATCCCAGACCTAATAAAATTGTTCAAAATATTAAAAACTACTTTGTCTAAGAATTGCTATTAAAAAATGTAATTAAAACTTGGAATTTAAAAGCTTAACATTTTTTAAAATAAATTTAAGATTTTTTTTTTGGTTTGCAAGTCTTAAATCTGACCAAATTCTTGACATTTCCATAGCTGGAAGTCATCCAAATTTCAGTTGTCAAAATGTTGGCCTGCGAGTTACCATTTTGGCCATGACTTGAGTCACTCACCTAGTGAATCCATAAAACCTCGAGCTGACTGTGGACGCTGCGAGGGCAGCTGGTCAGTTGAACAGCGAGATTGGATTTTCAAGTGACGGGCACGTTCCAAATCGCAATGGGTCATAAAAAGTGCTTTACGACACAGCGCAAAAACTACAAAACTACAAGAAATGAGTGAGAGTATCCCACAGTTTCTTACACCTTGATGGGACAGAAGAGTAGGAAGAGAGGGTAATTAAAAAGAACTTAGCACATGGTCGCGACACGAGCGATAAAAGCAACTAAGAAAAAGCAACTAAGTTGGCGTGGGGCAAGTAGTGAGTGGCAAGTGGCAAGTTCCAGCGCATTGCGGAAGAGTTCATAAATGTCAAGTTCAGGGTTATGGGCAAAAAAACAAAACACAAAAGGCCTGGACACGCCCTCTGGCATGGGAAGGTGAAGGGGCAGTCGTCAGGTACAATGCTTTTAAATGCCCTCTTGTCCAAACTAAAGTCAAAGTTAATGTGCCTGCGGCAACAACAATAAAACGCGTAATTAATTTGACGCACTGCATCTTAATCTGTTAATTCCCGCCCCGCCCCAAAGTGTCCCCCTCCCTTCCTTGACAACTTGTGAGAATCGCGGCGATTCCCCCTTTTGTGAGAACTTTGAGTTGATTTAATGAGTTTTTTTTAAATACCCTCCTTTTTTTTTTCGTTTTTCTTTTTGCTTTTTGTGCGAAAAACGATTCAATTTTTATGTAAACAGTTCAATGAGCCTAGGCATCGTGGTTCTCCGAGGACTTGAACCAATTAAAAACTAATTAAGCACATGATTTGATTAGGTTTTATGATCATTAGCGCATTCGTACACGTCAAGAAAATAGTGAAACTATTTTTATATACAATTTATATGACTTTTTTTCAAGCTTCATTCCAGTTTGCAGCTGTTTAAGGTGTAAAATCGAATACAATAGATTTTAACTCGAATACATAAAACAGCTGTTTTTATTATTATTTTTTTTTTGATGAGGTTTCTGTGCAACGACCTACATATATTAGGTGAATTGCGCTTTCTTTCAAGTCCAGAGTGTTTAATAAGTATATACAGTGTAAAGTGTTCAGTAATATTCCTAAAGATTAACAAATTTAATTTAAAAATCTATTTTTAACTTGAGAATCTAATATTAATTAATTCTTTTTAACCAACTACATTGAATGAATATATAACTTAAATATATAATTATTTTTTCGAAATCATAAATGTTTTTCTGATTGATATAAAATCTATTTATTGTTCACGCTATTAAAAAAGTGAGCTTTTTTTGGATTTTTCAGTTAAAAAAAAAAAACATTCTTTAACCAAGAAGAATTTTTTGTTGAGTAAAATCTTTGAATGTAGCGCATTAAACGCAAAAGTCAAAAGGGGGCTTAAGACCTGGCATAAATCTTGGTCAGCGTCAACAACAACAAGTTGCTGCATTAAAAATTCACTTATAATGGCCATAATGTGTGAGAGGATCTGAGAGGTTTTACCGTTTCGGTCATATGCCATATAGCATATACTCGTATTCGTACTGTCAGATGCCATATGTGGAAAAGAGTAGCTGATGAAGAAACATAAGCGGCTTAAGTTGGGGCCCAAATGCAAAACTGCGTAATCAAATGCATGTAATTTGAGTTTAATGAGTGTCAAAGTTATTAAAAATTATTTGTTGCCCACTTTTGGTTAGCCGTAATGCGAGAGGCAAGAGCCAAGTGGCCAAATGGCCAAGAGACGTCGAGATGCCATTAAAGGCAAAGTTACCAAAAAAAAAAAACCGTTTAGAGCCTTTTTTCTAACCCGTTTTTGGCAGTCATTGCAGCTTAATTACATACATATGTGATGTCTATATGTGTGTATGTGTATGTGTGCGTATGTGTATGTTAGTGTGATGTGTTAGAGCTGAAATTGCTGTTAATTATGATCAAATTGCTGTTAGACTGTTAAACGAACTAAGCACCACAACTTGTGGCAGTCACACGTTTTTATTTGTGGCTTGTAAAAGACAAGATGCCACATTCAACGACAATTTACATAACACACGAATCACTCCCCCTTTCCAACGGCTCCCCTCTCCATCTGACTGTCTAAGTCCAAAATTGAGTGATTAGCGCAACATGCAAAGCACGCAAAGATTTAAGCTCCCAAAAATGAATCTCAAATGGCACTGAGCGAGGTCTCATATAGAGTTGTTTGGTGTCGCATATACAACAATAGCAACAACAATGATTACATGAAATCGACAACGACAACAAGTCTATAAATCAGAAAAAATTAACAATGCCAGACGAATTATATATACTCTAAAGTTATACATTGAAGTGCAATCAATTGTAATAAATATGGTTTTTTATTTATTTCTATTATTGTGGCGTTGTATTAAATCAAAATTAGAATGTGACTTCATAGCGAAAGCAATAAAGTTTAATTTTTGTATAAACATTTCCGAGAATAAAACTTAACAAATGTAATTACAGCTGTAGAAATATACAAATAAAGATTTAGACTTAACATTTTTAGCTGTATTTATTATTAAAGATAATGTAACATATGTATGTATAAATACGTATATCTATAAATACAGCAACAGCTTTAATATAGCATTTAGTAAATCGACAACTTGATTCGATAAATTTCTTGACGATGCATAGAGTTCATTAAATTGATTTGCATAAATGATTTTCATTAAGCTCGATTTACAGTTTTTGACTACATCACTAATTCGCATTCTTTTTTTTGACACTGTTTCAAAAATTTCAAACATTGATAACTTTATCAAAACTTAAGTTATGATTTCATTTACATTTTCACTAAAGCAAATTGAAGGTTTACATTCTTGAATTGTTTTTCCGCTACGAAAATGCAAAGTAAACCGAGTCCGCGCCCCACCTCCCTCAGCGGAATAGAGTATTTCAATTGCCCGCAAGCGAAAAACTTATACTGGCATATTGTAGTTGTTGTTTTTATTATTGTAGAGCGAAAATTTGTTAGCTGTTGTGCTGCCAATTGGCATGCAACTCTTTTTGCACATGGCTGTGGGCGTTGAACGCTGCACGTATTGTGTATGTAACCACCCACAGCTTTACGCAGTGTTGTGTTATGCTGCGAACAGGGAGGGGTTTGGGGGTGGGAGAGGGATGGGGGAGGGGTGGCAAACTCAGCTATGTCCATTGATTTGCTTGTCGCTGCTGTGTCTGATGCTCACATGGCGTATGATTGATGGCCCTGCAGCCAGTTCGAGGCAACCAGACGCAAAATATGAAATTAGCCTTCTTGAAGTTGGAGTTGGCGCTTGCCAAAGTTGTTGTTGCTCTTTTTATTTAGCTAACGTCATAAATTACGTTTATCGAGGGAAAATTGGCAGGAAAAATATTTGCACGTTAAATAGAAATTAAGAAATTGCGTCAATTCGAGTTTTTGTCTCATTCTCTCTCTCCCTATCTCATTCTCCCTTTCAGCAGTTACTTGATGATGTGCAGCACAGTTTGAACAGCACTGCCTTGGACCTGGCCAAAAGGCGAGGGGTAAGTTTTATGAGTTTTATAAATGGCTTTTGATTTTGTTTATTATTTATTATTCCTGTATATGTTAAATATGTTTTTACGACTGTCTGCTTTGGTTTTTGCTACCTGGTGTGCGGTGTATGTGTGTGTGTGAGTGTGCTTGTGTGTGTGAGTCTGCTACCTGGCCTGCATTCAAACCGGTCGAATCAGTTGAATCGCATTTGCATAGAGTTTTGTTCTTTTTTAATCGGCGTTTTAATTTATTTTCATTGATTGCAACAACTATAACAACAACAACAACAACATATGAGACATACCATATATATTGCTGAATCTGTCGCTGACTTAATACCTCGATTTGTGTTCAGTGACGTAATTCGGTTGCTGAAATTAGCTGGAAATTTGTTAAGTATCGTTAACGTCATTTACTCTGTCTTCGAGTGAGCCATAAAATCCATTTAAATTGTGAAATTAAATATCTTTTTCATTTAGTTGCAATTGCAATTGATTTCTGTTTGTATCTGTTTAGTTGACTACTTAGTATTGAGTTAACAAGTTGTAGGGCAACTTTAGTTGTCGATATCTGAAAATCCCAAACAAAAGTCGAAACAATTTCAATCAAATAAATGCCAAATTGTCAGAGCTATCGACAAAGTTCTTTCTACTAGTATTTACTCTCTTGTTTCATTTTTTTGCCTTTGTTCTAAAGCATTTACCTGGTTTCTTTAGAACAGGATGTTGGTTTTTGTGGTTGAACGCTAGTTCAGTATCAGTTTGATTTTCAGCGTAATTTTCTGTGGTTCCTGCCCCAAACTGAATCTCAATTCAATGCCATGTTCACTCGGTATCCAGCTAGACAAAGACCTGAACCAATGATGATGATGATGATGATGGTGAGTGAGTGACAGCTCCAGGGAGCTCAGTTGACGGACAAAATAAAAAGGGTTAAGGGCACAGCTCGAGTATCTATAGTTGTAGTCGTAGTTGTATCTTGTATCTGTGTGGCCGCTTGGGTCAGAGTTAATTTTCTTATTGTATTAGTCTCCATTCTACACAGTTTGTTTGGCATATAATGATGCCACTTGATTGAAAATGAACGTGACTGGAAAACAAGTTTTCGGGCTTTTTCTTTATATTTTTGCTGTTTGTTACGAGTATTGTTGTTTCCTCTTTGGCTTTGCCTTTGCCTTCAGATACAAATACAGAGAACGCGAATACAAAAAAAATGTTAAATAAATTAGCCAAGAAACTTTGACATTGCCATAAACTACTTTAGTGACATGTTTTGCAGCATTGCTGCGTTGTTTACAGCGCACAAATCTTCTCTTTCTCCCTTCTCCTTCTTCTCCTTTCTACCTTTCTTCACTACACTACACAACACCCATTGACAAGTTTCGAGTTCAGTTGCAAGGCGTTGAGCATAATAGTATTTAATAAGATTTAATTAAAACGCGCTTCTGGTTGCCAGGCAAGGGATAAAGTCCTAAGGATTCTGGAGCAAGGTGCCTGGAACTGTGGACTGTGCCTCGTCCGCGGTCTGTTCCATGTTTTCTAACGGAATTATGTGCGCATTTCCGTTTCCAGTACATGCAAGACTGCGTCCAAGGAGCTTCAAGTTATTCCATTTCCACAGTGGGGCAATTTAACAATAAATTGTTAACTTGAATATTGTGATATTTCAACTGAATATCGGTTTTAACATTTGAATCAATAAAAATCGCTAATAAGAAAATCTTAGCATCAAAATATTTAAAAACAATCAAGTTAAATAGAATACATCAACTTCGAAGATCAATCTCGTTTTATCAAATTTTTTGCACTAGCAGTTACGCTTTTTTTTGTGATATTTAAAAAAAAACGAGTTTTTTTCATTTCTTTCGATACATCGAAAAAAAATTTTGTAAACAATTAATAAAGAAAAAGTACTTTAGAAAAATCTATTTATCAATGCTTCGATGTGTTTTTCACATCAGCTCAACGAGTAGAGAAATTAGTTATAGTGATGAGTATATTATTTTGAAGAAGTTTAAGATAAACAAATAATTTTCTTCGAAAAAAGTATTAATCACTGCCACGATTTTATTTTCACATCCCTTAAATGTACTTTAGAGTAGAGAAATTAGTCTTGCGTATATTGTTTTGTTTCTACTGTACTTTGGCTAGAGAGAAAAATAGCTGGAATTTATTAGGTTGTGGGTGGGGAGTCCTTTCTGTTATCCGCCTTGTTGCAGATTGCCAATTTCTTGTTGCGTTGCCAAGGCAAATAATTTGCAACATTCTACAATAATGTAGTTGCTCCTTCATCCTCCATCCTCCTTCCCACTCTCTCTCATCTGTTGTCTTGCTCAGTCCAAGGCACCGCATACGAAAATCACAGTGCCTCAGATTAAGTATGGCCATTAAAATGACAAAAGTAATTTAGTTTAAAGCTCTACGCAATTTACATTCATGCATGACTATTTGCTGGTTGTGAATGAATACACTCATGAGTGCGACTGACATTTAGTTGAACAAATCAAACACACACACACACACACACAAAGTATACCCACAGGCACAAGTAAGAGAGAGGGAACTAATTTCCACAAAAATCCATTCGTTGCAGCACATTTAAAGCTTTAACTTTGTAGCTTAGTGTTGTTTTAGACTTGTGCAGCCTTCGTTTAATGGGGCATTAAACCAGACTTTTTTGCTTTCTGTTCCTTGTAATATTCATCATCAGACACTTTGCGAATTTGGTTTCGACGGCTGTCAGAACACGTATACGCCATGTGTCACAAATGCCTAAGTTAAACTCGCAACCAGCAAAAAAGATAGACAGACATTCATATAGACTGGCAGCATCAGCAGCAGCATCAGCACTTAAGTGCATCATGCTCAAAGGGAAGGGGGGGAGTGAAGGAGAGTGTTGAAATTTTTGGCGTTTTTACAAGCTGATTGGGAGCTTGACAACTATGGTTCAAGCCATGTCTTGGCAGTGTTTTGCCCCAGTAAACTTGGTGCACTCTTAGGGTTATGTTTATGGCCCAAATACTGTTCCCTCTTTTGTCCCCCTTCCTCACCTGTCTCTAATTGGATGTTTGATGTCAGCTCAGAAGAGCAAATAACTGTCAAATGGACAAAGAGACAGACATATGAGCATAGGGAGTGAAATTGTTGTTGCGCCACCTGGCGGACAAAATTGTTGCACACACACACACACGCACACACGCACACATACAGTGGCACACCTTTGGCCGCACAACACACGCAACTGACAGCTGTCAAGTGTGGAGCGTCGAATTTGGTGCAAACGAAACAATTCCAAAAGGGGGCCGAACAGACAACAAGGGGGCGGTTTGTTGGGGGTGGGCGGTGCTCTCTGATTGTCCATATATATAAATTTTTATTTGCTTTCGCATGTCAGAACTAAGGTCAAGCATAATTTTTCAATCAAAAAGCGCTGAGGGAGGCGATTTAATGCAAACTTCTCCCTCCCGCCAAGCGATCCACTTTAGGCGTTAAAATGGATTTTAGAAAATTATTATTTGTTTTAAGTGAAAAATCACCGCAGTTAATCCGCATGCAAATTGCTGTAATCTTTTTTCTTTTTTGCTGTGTTGCAGCTTTGGCATAATTGTAATAATTGAGTTGCTGCTTTGTTTTCATTTTTTTAATGTTTTTGCTCCTATTAATAAATCAAGGCGGCATATGGCGCACAGCAATTTAAATGGCCATTAAAAGTATTGGAAAAGTATGTGTGGAGTTGCGGGGAGAGAATTGCGTCTTAGACCAAAAGCCAAACAACTTTTCCAATTAATTTCGATTGGCCATAGGAAAAGAACAGAAACACAGCAAATGTCAGCAGCAACTTTGCGCCGGATAAATCTTTCGAAAGACTCGACGAACGGAATTCAATTAAAAAAATTAAATACTTCTGGCATTGGCATTGCTACCGTTGACTTCTACACATTTACCTGATAAAGTTGCTCCACCTGAACGCACAGTGAGATTATGACATAGATATGATAAGCATTAAACAGCATATCATTTTATTTTTGAATGACCACGCGGTGTATGCGTTTCAATTAAAAATTATTAAACCAAATTGTATGCGTGCTCTTATCAGTTTATCACTTGGTTGCCACTCACTCTCTCTCTCTCTCTTCTAATTATCCATATCAAATGCCAATGCCTTGGCCACGTTTTCATCGAAGGTCTGTCGATGTCGTTGAAAAGTCTTTAGATAATTTTCACCGGTTGTTGTCGTTTCTATTTTATTTTGATTGACAGCCAGGTAGGTGGCCCAAGGTGAACGACGTTTGTTTTTCAGTCAACCGTCCACTTGTTGAAATGAAGTTTATTTAATTTATGTATTTCGGTGAAATGTACGCAGTATTTTGACCGTGACATCTTTACAATTATCGTGTTTTCATTTTTTACGGATTTTTGGGGCACTGAACTACGAAAAAAGAAATTTAAAGCGAAGGTATAAACATAAAGCTAAAGTTAATAGGTCAATTTTATGATAAGAGTATTATCTGTGATTGATATTGTTTCAAACAGCTCTTAATACTATTTCTATGTTACGAATGTGTAGACTGTAATTGGCCAAAAATGTTGTTATCAATAATGATCTCAAACAAACATTTTTGGCGCACCCAAAATGATTTACAAGCGAGATAACAAATCACTCAGATTGTGTGTGTGGCACATATAACATAATTATTTATATTTCCAGTTCGATAATTCTTGATAGAGATGGAGGTTATTTAATAATTAAAAATAGTTTGTCAAAGTCTAAAACTCTCACTACATATTCATTCTTTGCATGCTTTATAAGTTTACCAATTTCCTAATTTATATACACGTTTCTAACTCACTTGAGAAAGTGGAAATTAATTTGGCTAATATTCAGAGCAGCCAATTACAAACACATATTTTATCGTAGCTCAATCTGGCTGAAAGTGTGCAAACTCTATTGACCCAATCGACAAGTGTCTGACACAGTTGTCGACATTGTTGATGTGCTTAACGATCACTTGTTGTTGTTCCAGATGTTGACATTTCTATCACCCGCAACTTGTATCTCTTGATGTTGAGCCTAATCTAACGCCC
The DNA here is from genome assembly GCA_963924055.1 of Drosophila limbata. Classification (NCBI taxonomy): domain Eukaryota; kingdom Metazoa; phylum Arthropoda; class Insecta; order Diptera; family Drosophilidae; genus Drosophila; species Drosophila limbata. Next base: position 10,082,785 of record OZ001355.1, read on the forward strand.
CCGTCTAAACACTAACTAGTTAATACAATCAACAATCAACACGGCCGCAATAAAACGCGACAAAGTGTCAATCAGCCAATCTCTCCCCTTGCCCCTCTCGCCTAACTGCAGCTCTTAACTCGGACTCGGCATACATTGCAATTGACGATGACATAAAAACATTCTCCTGTTTTAAGTTATTTCTTTTTTTTTTTTGTAATTCATTTTTGAGGTTAGCGTGTGAATTTAATTTGTGTATAATTGCAGCGGTTGCAACTGCAATTGCGACGTGCAACGTGCAACTCGCTGGGACTGCAGACTCCGGGCCGGCTATAAAATGTCAATATCAGAGAGTAATCAGCAGCGGCAACAGCAACGAGTGTTTTTATGTGCCAACTTTTTGCCCGCCTTGACAATTTATGGGGAAGTGTCTGTGCAACTGACACAATGACACTGCCTGATCGACCGACTGACTGACTGACTGACTGATGGAGCGGACTGACTTCGTACAAAGCGGTTTGGTGCGTAGGCCGTGCGAGGGAGCAATGAGGGGCAGCAGGGGGTTAATCAAGTAGACCAATTTACAAATTGCGTTTTTAACGCTAAGTCTGCGCAGCACAGTGGTTCTTTCGGTACAACTAGATCGCATTAACTTAAATTTGAAAAATATATTTAAAGAATAAATTAAAACGAATTTAAAAATATATTTAAAACGAAATATTTGAAAAATATAGTTCTTAATATAAAGATAGTAATTTTTGACCAAATTTTTTATTGATTCGAGTTTATATGACAAACACTGTGTGCTGTAGAAACGTGTTTAAAGTTAAGCGAGTCAAGTACGCAGACTGAGAGATAAAGAGAGCGAGATAAAGAGACAGAGACGGAGAAAGCAAACTTCAAAGCAGACGGATAAAGTGATTTGTGGATTTAAGCATGAATATAAGAAATGCAATTAACATTAAAAATATTGTTTTTAATTTCATAATCTACTTTATTTCTCATTTCATAGTTCAATAATTTAAATGATCTGCACTATTTAAATCATCCAATGCTTTGGAACAGTTCACAAAACTGCATTAATTTGCATTAATTTGTGTACTCTTTACTTCTTTCCTTATTACAACTATTGAAACTGTCGACAACTTTCTTTAATTACAGCATGAGGCTCATTCCACTTGATGAGCTGCCTATTCAAGGAACTGAAAAACTGAAAGAAATGTCCAAACTAAAGGCAACCGCCAGTTCAATCAAATATATGCGAAATTGACACAACAAAGTTATTTTAATTCAATTCAAACGAAATACCACAACAAACTTTATAAAGAGAAAAGAGAAGAAGGAAGAAGATTCGCTTAAACTTAATTTAGGCGAAATAATTAGTTTGTCGTTGTGACACTGTTACGAGAAAAGCCGCCAAAATTACGACGTACCACCCACCCACGCCCAAAGTCAAACAGAACCCGGCCAATATGGACAACACGTCCGGGCCGGGTGCGTTTGACGATGAGCCGCCGCCAGAGCCCCGGGACGGTTGGCTACTGGTGCGTATCCATGTGCCGGAGCTGAATGTCTACAAATGTCTGCAGTTCCCATCGGAGCGTCTCGTCTGGGATGTCAAGCAGCAGGTGCTCGCCTCTCTGCCAAAGGTGAGTACACAACTTTCTTTCTTGCCACGCCGGCCCACTAAAGGTTCCCCAAGTAGAGTAAGTAACTTATATGCTGGTGTACATATCTATGTGTATATATAGAGCAACCTGCATGTCACGCATCGTGCATGACCCTAAAAACTACAACCCGAAAATCGTGCATCTCAAGATACAACCGATAAGTGTGTTCTATTAGTATTAAAAGTTAAACTGTTTAGATAAGATCCGGTAAAGAATACGCGAGTTTCACTTGCACAATATAACATAAAACAAAATATCCATAAAAAAAGTCAAGAAAAGTAAAATAAAAAAATTAAGGTAGCTCTCAGATAAATCTTTGCTGGAATATTTCCCTTAAAGCTCTACAATCGATAGCTGAGTTCCTATCAATATTGTTCAACTTTCTGGTAAGTATCACATGCACAATTTATATTTACATCAATAGACGAGATCAAATTAAAATATAATACCAAATCTTTAGACAGTTCTCAGATATACGTCTGCTGGGGCAGTTCATCTTCGTAGGCATAACGCAGCTCGGTGAAATAGGAAAAGATCACAATCCAGGCATAGATAAGAACAACTGTGTGAAAGTTCAAAAGTCAATCAAATATCTCGCAAAGATTTCAGCTTAACTTACCAATTGTTATGACAAAAAGAGCAATTATAATCCAAACGAAAGAGTACAATATCATTGCCGCTATATGGACAAAAATATAGAACGGGGTTAGAGCCAGAAATGGTACGAACAACAGCTCGTTATTCTAATCAGAAAAGGAATCAGTTGTAAATCAGTTGTGTGGAATATGGACTTTATCTGGTACTTACATTATGGACACCAATGCAAACCATTGCGGCCGCAATAATGCCGAAGAAGGAGAAGACCATAGTAGTTTTTGGGGCAGCTGGTGCACCGTCTGTCACCCCTTTCTGATACTCATTGGGGAAGATGCACTCCATCATGAAGGCACTGCCCAGACACAGGTATACGAACCATGTCAGGAATATGCAACCCAGCAGTAATGTGCCAGTGCGCAGAGAAAAACAGAAACAACACTTGTTCAGGAGCTTTATAAAGTACTTGCAGCGACAGGCCATCTTGGATTAAGATTAAAGAGCTTGCCAAATTCGTTAAACGCTTTTCCCAGGGTCTTCCAAAACTTCTTGAAATTTTGCTATAAACTCGAAACGTTTGGAAAGCAAAACTATTTTTTTCTTTATTTCAGAAATATAGTAATTCTGTTATATAACTGAAAACTCTGAGAACAACTGAGAACTCGATTGCTTAGACCTGAAAACATCAAAACTTATGAATTGAAAATTAAGAGTCGAACGCATTTGATTTGTAAAACTTTCACAGATTTTTATTATATTTGTACAGCATCGGTAGAAGCTTCACGGAGAACCTTGTAATAGGAGTGTACAACCATCAAAGAGTAGAGCATAATTGCTAGAAATACATAGTTCAAGAGTAAGACAATTTTAAGAATGATATCTAGAATACTCACCTAGAATACAACCCTGAATGATAAGGATTATTGTGCGGGTCTCGTAAACTAAAATATCTAAAACGACCAGTATCACATACGAGATGAATATGATCAAAAAGACAATGACCCAGACTAATACAAGACAACGATTTTCCTGGGATAAATCAATTTCAATTACAATTGGATGGCAGACATAGGACAGTCACATATGTATAGAACAGACCTTAAAAGCCCCATGGATGAGTAGTATTGATGCAATAATACCTGAAGCTAGAATGATAGCCTGCACAATATCCCAGCTTTTGCCTTTGGCAGCTATAAGGGAATATGGAATATAGGAGTAGTATGTGAGTCTGGAAACAGGTCACTGATCACTTACATATAAAGAAACACTGCTCGCCATGTATGGCCATTTCGATGAAGAAAAAGCTCATGAATATTGTGCCGATAGTCATGGAAGCTCTACGTAGTGGAAGACAGAAGCAGCAACTCCGAAAGAACATAGTAAAGTTTTCAATACCTAAAGCGCTCAACATAAACAAATATAATTGTGTATTTCCAGAAAGTTTACTTAAAATTTTGACAGCGATTTCTTAGTGGAGTGTAGAAAATTATAAAGAAATTAGGTGTGAAACATTTTGTAAAAGAATAATCATCGATTGTTGTTGAGGGACTTCATTCGTAAAGCAGCTCGATCAGGAATGACAAAGCAATTATCCAAGAGTAAATGTAAATAGCTAAATTGTGATGAAAATTATCCAACCATACCGTTGATAACTCATGTGTTTATCACTTACCCAATGAAGCAATCATAACGAGAATTATGAATGCTGGTCCTTGATGAAAAACAGTCAGGAAGAATGTGAGCAGCATTATGAGAATATGTATACCAACGAGAACCAGCCAAGGGATTACGAAAGAATGGGATCTCCTTAAAGGGATTAAATCGTTACCACCATATAGATTTATATATTACATGCAATATATATTACCTGATATGTGCCATAAATTAATGAGGCAGCTCCGAGCAGCAATATCATTGATCCGATGAGTACCCGTAATTGCACTTGACTGGTAAAGAATTCATTCAACAATGTCTCTGCGTGATCAAGAGTTCATTAGCATGAGTTGAATTGATTTTAAATCAGAGATAACTCACCTGGTAATAGCTTGCACAGAAAGAGAGTCATAATCAGAGTTGAAAGTCCATAGATCACTGCACTCGATATACTAATTACAGTACAGCCTCTCTTTAGACTAAAATAGAAACAACACCTCGTTAACATTATTAGCGCTTTTATGTACTGTTTAATAAAATTAAAAAAAAGTCTACACAAATTTATAAAATCTATATGAATATTAAAGCTTGGTTTGCTTGAATAGAAATAAGCAAGATTAAATAATAACAAAAGATTAAAATCATATTCTATCGTCAATATAAATATACAGTTTAACTTCCATAACTCGATCTTCTATAACTCGCCTTTCTCTCTAACTCGAGATAAATGAGTGACAGTAAAATAAATAAACTTAAGAAAAAGATCTCTATAAGTCTCCAAAACTCGAACCTTTTCTTTCGATAATGGTGATTCGAGTTAGGGAAGTTCGACTGTATTTCTTTTTTTTTCCTTTTAGTAGTGCCCCTTTCTTCTACCTATTTATTGGATACAGAATGATACAATAATTTTAATTTGAAATTCCTCATTTCAAACAGCCTGCAAGAAATTGTTTACACTAATAAATTCCAATTAAACAATAAAAAAAATGTTGCGATTTGCCGACAAAAGTCGGGTTGGAAAGTCGATTAATTTGGCTGAAAGGGTTTTTCTTTCACGTCCCGCTGAAAAAACACTAACGGTTGAACTTTCATTCGGCATCAGAAAAAATAAAGAATAACGATTGATGCAACGCCCGCAGCTGCCACGTGCCCCAAACGGCCACGCCTTTTGTCGAAATGAAAACAAGTTGCAAGTTGCAAGCGTGCAATTTCAATTTGAAGTTCAATGCAAAGCCAATTTTCAACATTACAGCAAATGCCAAGTTGCAAGTCGTGCCATTCGCCTTGCCACAAAAAACGTGACGATCAAGCCGAAAAGATATTGACAATTGAATGACAGTCTATTCAAAAACAAAAACTAAATAAATGAATAGCATTAAGAACTCGTTTTTAGAGGCCCTAAAGGGCTTACTTACTTACTTTGAAATACAATGGCTAATTTAATAAGAATTTGGTAAACAAATTGTTGCCCAAACATTGTCAAAGCTGAGTTGGTCTATTGGGGCAGAGACCACACCCCATTTCAATATCAACGACCTCTCGGCACACACACTGTGCCAAAATGTGGGCTTAACAAACGACCTCCAGCTAATTGCATGGCCCGGTTCAGTTCGGTTCGGTTCGGTCAACACAACAAGTGACAGCAGCAATTACAACAGACCAGCGGGCGTTGCAAAGTTGTCTCTTGTTTTTTGGGTGTCTGTGTCAAGTGTATGATCAACTGGACGTATACTTAATGTTGAGTTGGTTTTGCTGGGAACCAAATGCTGGTTTTTGCATAACGGTTATGTAGGTAGTTAAATGAGAACTGTGAGTGTGTGAATGTGTGAGTGAGTATCGTGAGTGCTATTCGTGACTGAGATATGAGTGCTGGCCCAAGTCGGCATCTAACTTAGACCCTTTTGAAGTTCACCATATCAAATGGCTTGTAAATACCACGTGTATGTACAATATATTTAATTAAGTCTTATAAAAAGTCAGCTCGCGTTTATGAGTCAAGTTCTAATTGCTTATAAATAGTTTTACAGTGTGAATACACAGAAAAAAAACATCTGAATATCTTCGGTTATCCCGAATTTTCTTAAGCCAACTAAAAATACTGATTCAAGTAAGGTTTATCAATTCCATCTCCGCAAATATTTTGATTATTGGAGCGCTATATGAATTGCTTAGTTAAATCAAAAGCTTTAGGCATTTTGTACTATTTTTATTTATTTTTTAGAATTGTAAGCTTGAATATTAGGTTAAATTTTCTTTCTGTGTACATTCAATTAGGCAGTTAGAACTCACGATTCGAGGTGCAACTCAATTCACATGCTTCGTTGGTTTAGTCACAGTTTCGTGGCGAATTCTTCGCAATTGACTGTGACTCAAACGTGTCTGATCTTAATCGGGTCGTTTGCCGTTACGCAGCTGGTCTAAAGCAATGTGCTACTCTCATATCTTATCGCCGATTTATGCCGATATACTATAGTATATACTACTTGAGAGTACTATAAACAAGTACATCACGCCTTGCACACACCATTTATGGAGTGGGAAATGATCAGCACAAATATTTGCAGCTCACCAGTTCTTTTTCTATCTACCACTTTCTCTGTCTCTGTCTCTGTCTCTTTGTCTTTGTCTTTCTCTCTCTGACTCTGCGTCTGCTGTTTAGATTGTGGCTATTTTCGAAATTAGCGCAAATCAAAGGCAAATAACAGCAGAGTGTGCATTAAAGGGGTCGGGGGAAAAGGGAACTATCTAGCAAGACCATTATCGGCCATTTGACATGGATCGGGTCTGAACTATCTGAACTATCTTTGCTTTATCACTCTGACTTTGTTTTGCTGTTAAGTCAAGTTGCTAAGACTTGTGTGGATTTCAATTAAAGTTCCATCAATCAATCAGTCAAACAGCGAGTCAATCCATCAGTCAATCAGTCAGTCGCTCTGTCACTGCTCCAATTGTGACTGAATGCGTGTGGGCCATGTGTTTGGGTTCTTAACTTGGCTTTTAGCTCTTAGCCTGGCTTCCGCCTGCTAATCAAATTAATCTCACCTGCCATTGAATGAGTTTTTTTTTATTTTCTTTTACTTTTTAAGTGGGCGGGTCACATACACACTGCAGAGTGGAGATTACCGGTTTCTCTAAGTTGTTTTGCATGTAATGCGCAGCTTTTTTTTGATGCCAGTCATCGTTTATGGTCTGAACTTCGATTTGCCATCAGGTACAGCCAATAAACAACATGTACGCTAATGTATGTTGATATTCAAATAGCAATTGTCGAAGCTGGAATACTCTTCTACTGATATTTGTAATTTAACTACCATTTAACTGTTCCTAATTTTAATTATACGTTATTTTATCTACCTTTTTCTACTACTAAAACGAATCCATCTACTTCCTCTACTTCTAATTCCACTTCTAGTTTCTTTATGCTCCTAATTTCTCTGTTTTTGACTACTATTACTTCTACAACTACTACTTTCATTCATGAAATTATCTTATATCAAATGGGGTTTATTACCAAATATGAACCAGCCTTTTGTAAATAATACAATTATATCTAATCTAAAAAGAACACAATTCTTGTGAATCAATTCATTGCCCCTTCATTGTTTACACTGTTGTGTGTTGTAATCTGCTTCCGGTGGGCGTTGCACACCTGATAAACTAAGACATGTAACCTGCCCAGTGAGTGTATACAAATCTTTGTCGCTTGCCTTAAAGTTGCCCCTCGAGAAATGCAGCGTATGTTGAGCTGAATCGATTGTGAACTAAGCTTTTAAGCACAATTGAGAACGATGAAATTACAGCGCTTGAGAGAGTGTGAAAGGGAGAGAAGGAAGAGTAAGAGCAATGGCGACTGCTTTTTAACCATGAATTGCCGCTAGTGACTCAGTGACTTTTATGGCTAAACTTGAATCAATTTAATTGTTTATCATTTTGAAATTGGCCCATAAATCGTAAACTGTAATTCGAAAAGCCTATTATTATGGTACAAATGATGGTCGACCCAAGGAATAATCATAGTTTAAGTTATTTCCCCATGCGTAAGATGAAAGCCAAGCCAAAGAGTCATGTATGTAATTAAATCAAACCACATGTCTAATGCCAAAGCTTAACAAGTATCCACGATTTACCCGATTTCTTAACAAAACTTCCGAGTTTGTATAGTTGAAAATGCGAAAATGGAGACATTTTGTGTAGTTTAATTTTCTATCCCTTGCCCAAACTCAATCTCAATCTCAAAGTTAAGACAAGACGAGCCCTAGACGCTCGTTAGATTTAATGAGACTGCATAGTTTGCGCACGCACGACATCATTTCTGGCCCCAGCTACAGATGTGGCAAGTGCCACAGAGACCCAGTTCCTTGTGTATATGTGTATAAGTACATATATGTATGTGTAAGTATAGCAGCTCTATTGAACCGTTAATTTGTATGTCAACTTAACTTGGCACTTGCCACAAGCTGCTGCTTGCCTGCCCCGATGTGATCTCGCCTTTTTGCACTCATTTCCTTAGCTTATTTTTCTCTCACACTCACACTCATACTCACACTCATTCACACTAAGGACACATTATTCAAACCGCATTTCGAGTCCTGCGACGTGCCTGATTCGGAGCGCTCTTTGTCGCTGCTGCTTTTTCTCCTTGTTCTTGTTCTTGTTCTTCCGTCTCTTTTTCTATTCAATTGCGCATTCACTTAGATTGGAACCCTTGGCACAATAAAGATGGCACTGATAACACCCAATGTGCTGAACTAGATACGAGTAGGAACCTCTTTACTTCTCTCCTCCTCCCCCTCTAAATTTTTTTCTGTCTCTTCTTTTCTTCCTCGCTTTTTTTCGGCAAGATAAGAGAATTTTGGGATTGCGCTTGTCAGGCAAATGAAGTGGTAAAGTTTTATAGAGGCTTGATAGTTTCTGTTTTCGAGGCTGCTAAAAAACATAGTCTATGATTGCCATTAGATAGGCACTGATTTATAAACAGAGCAGATTCTTTACTATCTGTACTATCATAAATTCCTTTGATATGTGCTGATGTTGTGTATTCCACCCAGCATAAATTATTATGTGTTTTCATTGCAATAAACGACATGTTTGTTTTCATTTCCTTAAGATTAGTTAGATTAAGTTAAATTATGATTTTATTTATTTAAATTGAATTTAAACTAGAGTTGCAAAAGTATTGAATTTAAGGAAATTATTTTGATTTTTTACTTTATAAAATATTCCAACTTTAACAAGACCACATGGAATCATTTGCATATGTCATAAAAACTTCGCAACAGCAAAATATACATACATGTATTTAAAACGCAAACAATATCTGCATTGACATACACTGCGTATGCGTGATGTGCTTTTTCTTTTATTATTGCCATGCTAAACATGTAAATGTCACATACGTTTCGTACACAATACTCAAAATACATTGATATGCAGCATGACAGCAACAAAACAACAACAAAAACAACAGCCATAAACAAGACTTTATTTTCAGTAAGCTTTTTTTATATTATTAATAATTAAACATTTTTTGCTTTCAAATGTTGTTCGTCTGCTGCTACGCTGCTTCTGCTTCTGTCATATTTCGTTTAATTAAATACAACAAATTTACACGAATCAACAAAATAAAATAAATTAACATCATTCTGCTGGATCCTTTTTGGCATCCTGTGGCGCTGAAAATAAAAATCTCACACGCGCTAATTAAAATCGCACTGCGTGTCAAACGCACTTAATGCAAAATTAAAATAATAATACAAATAACAACTACAAACAAACTGATGTTTCATTTGCTCGACACACGCGGCGTATACGCAATGTTGACGTTGACCCTTGGCCGCCATTTGCCACTGAATGAAAACACTGGAAAATGAAATAAAATCTGATTGAAAAATTGCATTTTACGTAACAAACAACAAACAAACCCACTTACACATATCGCCACATGTCAATATATACAATAATAAACAAATGATTTTGAGACTTAATTGTTGGCCTTATAACGACACTTAATGACATTTAATGGGCGCTTGCACTTTCACCTAACGTAATGCGACGCGCAACAACACCAACAACAACTGCAACAACAACAACAACAAAAACACTGCAACCACAATACACGCACAACAACAATGCAATTCAGGTGGCTTTTTGGTTTAAGGTTGGTGTATGCTCATTTACAATACTTAAAAAAATAAACCATATAATGTACATTAATATAGATAAAAAATCTTATGAATTCTTAAATGACAGGGTATTTCAGCATCGGCTAATTGAAGCAGTTTTGTCTTAAATTTATTACTTGTGTTTGTTTATTTAGTTGTTAATTTAAATTTACATGAATTCTCAGCCTCAACGACAACTGAACAACTGAAGAACTGAATAAAACACCTACGCAAATATTTATTCAAACTGTTTCTCATGTATTTCTTTCTGTAGGTGTGTGTGTGTGTTTGTGTGTGTGTGGCATGCACGATATCTATAAGGCGGGCACTGCACTGCACTACAGTTCATTCGCACTCGACTCGCACTCCAACTACGAGTATGAAATGTGTCAAGTACAGCAAACAGTTACAAATTTATGGCAGCCGTGGCACAACATGCGACCAGGACATGCCCACCTCCCTCGCCCCTTCTCCCTGTCTTTCACTCGCTCTTACTCCTGCTCCTCGGTATGTGTCACCCTGCACCCCCTGCCTGTAATTCAATTAAAATGCTAAAAGATTTTAGCACTTCGGGCTTAACAAATGGACCGCTTGGATCTGGTCTTTGGGTCCTGCCCTGGCCAGATCTGGTCTGGTCTGCTCTGGCATGTCCACTTCTCACTGTCAGACAGAGTAACCAAGGTACTGTTGCTTCAATACCCTGTGAATGTAATGCGTTGTCCATATTAGTTTTAAAGTGGTCGCAGCTTAAAAGAAGTTAACAATTTGAAAGTGTCTACATTATAACAGTCTATATATAAGGTCGTCAAATAATCGCACATTCGAGTTTTTGCAACAATTTAAATATTATAATGCGATTAACAAATTATTAAAAAATCTATAGATTTAGTTAAACTGTTTGCAGGGTATCATTAACCAATTCTCATATTTTTGTCGTGTTATTTAAAATTATTCGCTGCATTTGACAGTTTTTGATAATTTCCATGGTTTTGTTATCACAGTTTGTCGCGCCGCAAGTAATATTTCAACAATGTTTTACCGAAATGCAAAACTTCTCCATGTCTGTCACTTTATCGGACTCAAATGTCAAAACAAAACGTAAAATAAAAACAATTACATAACTTGCCGGGGGAGATGACTAAAAATAACAGATAATAAATAAAATTTAAAGCGAAGCGCAGCATAAAAATTTGTCTCTTTTTTTCAGAAATTGGAGAAGATCTCTAGTGATAATCTTCCGACACGCTGTCGCCTGTCCACAGAATTATGAAAATTGTATGAAGGTTTTACGATCATCAGACATTTATATAAAATATTTTGGCTGCCCGTGTTAATTTCGTAAAATGTTTAGTACAGACAAAGCTAGACATTGTTTGGACCTGTTAATTGATCGAATCATAAAATATAAAAATAGATTTGATGCTAATTTACCAAATCGAAAAGTTGATAAGAAAGGCAAATCCTTATAGAGCTCCATTACAAGAGCAGTACCGCTAGCCTGACCTTCGTAGTGACCTTGACTCTGAACGGAGGGCATTTAACAACAATCGTCAACGCTTTTTATAATGAAAGTTGCATAAAGCCAAGTAATTTACTCTATCAAAGGCACAAAAGCGGAAAAAACAAGCTAACAAGCAAACGTTGAGCGAGAGAGAGAGAGAAAGAAATGACAATACATTTACAGTTGGCACAATGAGAAATAATTGCTATTATTTTGGCTTTAATAACAAAGCCAAAACATTGCCCAGTGGCTGTCAAACTGTTGACGGGCGTTTTTAATCGCACCAAAGTCGCTCAAGTGTGGGACTCAGTGTGTGAATGAAAGTCTGACTGTGTGTGTGTGTGTTTATCTGCGGGCGTAAATTGAGCATCACAAGTTCAATTACACACATGTACGTATTGTTGCATATGTGAGTGTGTGTCGCTATTTTTGTTGTTGTTGTTATTGTTGCTTTGAACTGCCCTCCAACTAAATTTTTAATGGACCTTTTTTGAATTCTTTTTTTTTTTCTTAATTTTTTCGTTTTTTGCAAACATTTTCCCATTTAAATTTGATGTTGGTTTTGGGTTGCTTTTCAATTTCCGACGCCAACGTTGTTGTCAGACCAACAACAAACAGTTCTTGTTCTTGTTGTTGTTGTTGTCGTCGCTTTGCGGGCAACTAAAAACAACAATGAAGCATTTCCGGTTACCATCTATCTGTGTATGTGTGTGTGGAAGTATTTTGTGGATTATTTTCATTAGTTTGCGTCAATTTGTTTTAAAATTTATATATATGCATGTAAATAAGTATGAATGTTGTTGCGGTTCATTCGTATCCCGAGTTGAGCTGTGACCTCTCTTCTTTCTGTCTCTCTCTATCTCTCTGCTTGACTCTGAACGGATATTGTAATAATCAATGTGTGGATGGGTCCAACCAGCATTACAGTAGACACATTCTGAAACTCTGTTGCTGATTGATGGAATTTAAAAATGTAAAACAAATTTTTCCATGCGTTTTTACTATGGGCAGAAAGTGACACATTTTGATACAGCTTCTAACTATTTAGAAATTATAGCTATATGCCATTGATCTCAAAAGTTATGTTTTTTTTTTATTCAATCAAATATATAAAGTTGAAATGACCTTGCAAATACATATATTAAGTTTCTAGCTTTAAGTGCTAATATACTCATAGATTCAATATCAAAACTCTTTCTCTACTTGCAGGTAAGAACACGTCGAACATTGAGCTTAAGCGCAATCAAGTATGTTCTCTTAATTGAGTGAGTATATAGTCAAATCAAAGTCATAATGTGATCCAATGAACGTCATGGATACGAGTATGTGTACTTTTAATTTTTTTTGCACTTCAGCCCACGCAAAAAAACAGATCTGAGTGCCCCGTTTTATGGCACATTTCAGGAATATATGTATATGTATCTCATGTCCAGTACTGAAATTGTTTAAAGGCGAGGGCCAGCCAAACACTTGAAGAACTCTCATATGGGGAACTGTCAGAGAGACAGACATAGAATCTGACGACAAAGTCCCATAACTGTTTACGTGCCATGCTATATTGGACGGTGCTGCCAGGAAGACCCCCTCCGATGCCCACGCAATGTTCCAGAGAGATTGTAATTTGATTCCTCGGCCCCTGTTCCCTCCTGTTTTGACTGCCACTTGAGCTATTTTAGCGCTGTGCCAAAGCCAACCAAATGACACCAAGCAGGTCCCAAATGCAGTTGACGATCGAGGGCATATTGTACTAAAATCCCCTTCCACTGAGCTGTCTTTGCTTGTTACTATAACCATTGCAAATATGCCAGCAATTTTGTGGGCGGGGCCAAGAGGCCCTAGTAGGAAACTTTGACGCCAGCGAAGGCTCTAGGCGATGGATGCCAGAACAAGCTCGAGAGGAGTAGAGGAGGTGGAGGTAGAAATTGCAGCGATATTTCTCTAGTTCATTGCTTGTAAAATTGACTTTAGCACAAGCGCATCCAGCAACAACAGCTACAGCAACAACAAAAACAACAAAAATAAAATGAACAGAACCACAACAACTTTGAGCCGGCAGCTAAACAAGCCAAAGATACTTAGCTTCAATTTTCTGAGCTGCCTTTCTTTTCAGCCTTTTTTTATACTCTAGCTAAGACTGTGCTGGTTTATTTATGAAATTTGTAACATATTAAATAACGAATTTAATTATTTTCCACGATAAATAATTTATAAGTTTATTTTTATCTAACTCTAAAATATTGCTTTCAGCTGTTTTGAGCAATATGTTTGAGTACTTCTATTTTTACATTTCATTCTGGAATGCCAAAAAAACAGAAATATTGAAATGTGATATAATTAATTAATATTGACATCTGTTTTAACAATGACAATGGCAAAACCTTGATACTTATAACCAACTTGCAGGTTTCTCGCCTTTCCTAATTGTGCCTTTAAGGGTATTTCATCTTCGACTTACTGAACATAGAATTTTTCTTTTTCCGCTTTTTTGGACTGTGTCTTTTGTTTTGTATGCATTTTGCTTACCTTTTCGCTTTGGCAGCCAAAGTATTTCCACAATTTGTGTAAGCATTTTGGTTGGCCTTTTTTATGGTAGTGTCTCTTGTTGTTGTTGCTGCGTTTTACTACTTTGTTGCGGCTGCATTTTCGCCATTTTTCTAGCTCATTTGCCCAGACACCGAATGTCCTTCAGCACAGTCTTGGTCTCCGTCTCCATCTCCATCTGTATCTCCATTTGCGTTGCCAAGAGTCGGCCTCAGTTATCTTTGCCGCTGCTGCCATTTGGCAAATTAAAGTGCGCGCAGAGGCCGAAAGCACAAAAATAAAACTACAAAAAAACCCGTTTCGTGTGGCAGGAGGCAGGCAGTAGGCGCACGTGCAACATTGCGACTGCTGCAATTGCATCTCAAGCGCGCCAAGCAATTTGGCAATGTCTGGAAAAAAAAGAAAAAACAATCGAAAGATTTGGATTCTTTTTTTTTTGTCTTTTCGGTGCTCATTTCATTTGCTGGAGCTTGCCGCTTGTTGTAAGCCACTTGGTGGCATAATTCGCGCGTCAGACGACGCCCCAACAACGCCCCAAAACGCGAACAGCGAGGACATTTTCGACACTCGTTGTTGTTGTTGTTGCTTAGAGTGTTGTTGTTGTTGGTCTCTGGGGAGCTGATCTGTCGATTTACGAGCTGTGATATTTCGTGCATTGCCTGCCAATTGCAATTGCAATTGCAATTGCTTGTTATTGTCTTTCTTGCTGCATGTTTGTTTGTTTGTTTTTCTGCCTTTGCTGTGCGCTTTAACTTTAACACTGGCCCCAAAAGCCAGCTGTGCCCCATCGATGGCCAGCTGATAGCTGACTCCACTTACGTAACTCCCAATTTACAGTTGCGCATGTGTGTACATGTGTGTGAGTGTGTGTTTTTGTTGAAAGTAGCACTTACGCAAATTACAATTTCTTCTAACCAGTCGAATATCTGAAAAGTTCTTCTTTAGAAGTGAGCTTAAGTACAACTTCTTCTTTTTAATTACGTGACATTACTTCTTACTTAAACCAATTATCTAGATTATTTTTTATAGTTCTTTCGCATTGAAAATAATAAATGCTGCTTTAAATATTATTCATTTCGTAAACATAATATTTTTTCGCCGGAATGCAATTTGTAATTAAAAATTGTAAATTTCCAGTTGTAGCTGCAGTCATTTTCTTATGTCACAACACTTTAATGATTTAATTATTATCTTTCTAAAAAGTCCTGTCAAAAGTTAAATTATTTCAAAATGGAAAACTAGTTCTATGTGTATAAATGCGTCTTTCTTTTTTAAAACCGTTTTATCCTAAGTAACTCTCTTATTTTTCACTTTGAATATATATGAGGCTTAGCTTGTCACACGGTTAAAGTTTTTATAGAATTTATGTGCATTCTACGCATTTTAACTGTTCCCTTTTTAGCCACTTTTAGTTGCAGGGCAACGGTCCTGCCGCAAATTTGCCCATTTGCCATTTTCCACTCCCGTTTAGAGTGCCATCAATTGATGGTCGCAAAAGTTCTTGGAAATGCGCTTCGCTAGCGATTGATTTAATGCTGATGCAGTGGAACGACAACGGGATTGAGATTGGCTATGGAACCAGGCAAAAACAACAAACAACCAGCAACAACCAACGAACAACAAAAACTACAACAAGAAAGGCCACAAGGCAACAACATTGGGGCGGACGAGCTGATTCCTAGCGAGTTGAGCACGTTCCGTTGGCGTTGCTCTTGTCAAATATGGCTGCGGTCAGTTTTCTAACTGCATTGACCAACAACAGCAACAACAACAACAGCAATGCTAACAACATCAAGAACAGCTAGAAAAACTTTGGCATGGCAGCTGCTGCGGAGCGCGCATAAATTTCGAATCCAAAGTTGCTTTTACCTTTTGCGGCCACCCTTTTTACATTTACCGTTAACTTTTGTGCTACAAATTTGCGCTACGCGAATTTTCATTTCTTTTTTTTCTTCCGTCTCTCTCTCTCTCTCTGAGTTCTCAAATGTATAAATAGAGAGGCCAAGTGGCGCTCGGTTCAGCGCTGAGATTCAAATTGAGGCGACTCCCGACTGCGTGAATGGGGACATACTCCCCCCTCACCTACCCTTCTCTTACCGCCTTAAAGCCTCCCATTATTTTTACAGATTTGACTTAAACTCCAAACAGTGGCAGCTGGCATAGGCAGCCAACGTAAACTCATTTAAGCCACGTTAGCTCTCAGGTGGCTTTTTTTCTCTATTTTTTGCAAAAATCAAAAGAAATAAAAATTCTGTATAAAAGAACCGATGCCAGCTGGCTTTTATCATGTGTTCCATATGTGTTCACCAGTACTTGTTTCACTCGATGTGTGTGTTCAGTCGGTCTGAAAATAATTTTTTTCCTATTGATTGCATTTATTTTGGTGTGCGTGTGTGTTTGCCCTGCAATTTTCACACCTGCAATTGCAGAACTGTTGAATGCTGTGTCTCGATATGTTCGCTTTGTTTACAATTCCGAATCCAATCGGAATGAATCGAATCGAAAGAGAAAAAAAAAACGAATTGACTTGCATTTCCATTCCCCAGGCATTTTAACAAGTCGTCGGCACTTTGGTAATTGCCGTGCAATGAGACACACGCGACGTATACGCAATATTTTTTACTGCATTTTCTTATAACTGTGCGCAATGCGAAGTCGTCTATAATTTCATAATAAGCGACAGTCGATGGCCAAGTTGATGGACCAGATTGTAAGTATAAGTGCAAGTGTGTGTGAGCCACAAATGTAACTCGTTGCCACTCGACACCTCAAGGGAGGTGGCCAGCCAGCTCAGTCAGGGCCAGAGGCGTCTCGGTTTGATTTGTCATCGATGGCAATTTGAGGCACTTAATTGCTGCCTTGGTGACATGTAATTGCAATTACTTTTGTTGCCTGTTGCCTGCTACTAGTTGCAAGTTGCCTGTTGCCTGTTGCCTGACCTGGTTCATCTCATTGCTGCCGGACATCGTCATCGCATAGTTTCCTGTGGTGCTTTTTATGAGTCGCAGCGAGTTACCAATTTGGGTCAGTGCTTGCAACGTGTTGAAGTGCAACCAGACGGAAGCTTCGTTTGTTTGGAGCCCGTTTCCAAGTTGGCTGCACTACATCAGCAGCATGATGAGCAACCAACAACAAAAACAACGACAACATCAGCTTTTGACCACAAGGCGAAACAAACAGCCAGTGGCTAACAAACTTTTGAATTGGTGAAATGCAAGTTAAGCGGTCAATGGGAATGCGGTTTGAAGTTGCAACTAATCAGAAGGAATGTCTGTTTTGAGTGAATCTGTCTAGATTTGAGCAAATCAAATTGTGGGTGGTAAAAGCTAATTATTAACAGAGCCAGCACAATTAATTATTTTAATCGATAGTAACAAAGTTACACAATCCAAATGTAGAGTCCCCCTTTTGTTGCAAACATTTAATTGAGTAAATGTTCTTCTGCAAAGTTAATATCTATCGAAGTGTTTAACAATAATGCAGGATTCTTTTAATTATTTGAGTTTCTTTTTAAAATATCAATAGACTAGCAATATTTTTAATAGTCTAATATTCAGTTGTTATTTTTATTGTGAACAGCCAACTAAATTAAAAAAAAATTGCAATTACTTTTATAAATTTGTACTTATAATAATATATTTAAAAATTTAAGTCATTTCTATAATTTATATATATTGCAATATTATTTTACAATTTTATTTGAATGAAAAGTAAAATTTACTTTAAAAAACAGCAGCTTTCAGAAACAATTTTTAAGTTTGACTGCATTCGAAAAAAAGTAAAAAGCTGCATTCCAAAAGTTACCTAACTTTATTTCCTTAAGTCGCATTCCCGCAGGTTTTTCATTTAATTTATTTGCGCATTTCTTGAGTGTGCATCTTAAGAGATTTCATAAAAATAACAGTAAGAGACGGAGAAATGTTTAATTTTCTGCTTTGACAGTTTAGGCCCAGGGGTTGTTGGTTAAGTCAGGGTGGTGCTGGTGGTGGGATAAGTGGTTAAGGACTTGGCAAATGGCTTTTCACGGTTGCCCACAATTAATTTAATGTCTAATGCTTAGTTGTGCATGGCAGAGAATTGGAAAAGTTTACTCGAGAAATCATCGTGTTGACAACAAGGTGGAGGGTAACAGATTGGCCTCTCCCAACTTGACTGCAGTGAAGTGAAGGGGCCAACAACACAACGGCTGACATAAATAGCAAATAGCGAGAAGAACGTTAGAAAGCCAAATGGCCAGAATCGATCGATGCGACGATTGGATTGCAGATCTGGTTGGAATTGTTGCCGCACGTTTGGCATCAAATCGATTAGCAAGAGTCGAGCTCGATCTCAATGAAAATGCTTTAGCACGCTGAGCGTGCCTTGACTTTGAGCCATTGTTGTTGTGGTTGTTGTTGTGTTTGTTGTGGTTGTTACTGCGTCGTGTGTGTCGTTTCATTGTTCCACATTGACCATTGGCCAATGACTTTGACATAGAAAACGAGCCGTAGAAAAGTCAACGCAAATGGCCTTTCACTGGACACTGGTCAGACAGACGTCGGCCAAAGGTATTTTCATTTGCATTTCCATTTCCTCCCTTGCTCCCCAATTTCCAACCCCAACCCCTAAGTTCTGGCCACCCCTTAGACTGTTTTCTGTTCTTTCTGTCTGTCTACGTTTTATGTCTTTACGCCTTTTTATTTATTTTCTGCTTGTTTGCTTATAATGCAGTTGTCCCCTCCTTCTGTTCCTCCTTGCCCTATGGTATGTTGTTATGAATATGAAAAATGCTAAAAGCATTTCAACGGTACTTTAACCCCACGACAACAGCAACAGCAACAACCACGCACATCTTGGATCCTTTTTGCCACTCCCCATAAACTTACACAGAAAAAAAAGATCATTGTAAAATTCTAAATTTACATTTACCCTATGAGGGTATATTTAATTTGTTTAAATATGTGTTCATGATAGTATTTTTCAATTAACAAATTTATGGGGTTAAAATAGCCCAAAACATTTGATTTCAATCTAAAAAATACAAATAATCGAAATATTTACGAAGAATGAATGGAAAAATCGTACTTGAATCAAGTATTTCGTGTTTGGTTAAGGAAAATCTAGGATCTCCTAACTTCTGACAATGCATCGGATTTGTTTTATCCCGGAATAGCAGACTTTTTTTCTGTGTATTTGCGACTTGGGAGTCTGAGTCAGATTCAAAGTCGCTTGGTTGTAGCCAAATGGGCAGAATTTGTCGTCTGTTGTTGCCTGTTGTTGTTGTCGCCTGTTGTTTTTGTTGTTGTTGTAGTTGCATGCCTAGACAGGCCTACACAAATTTGTTACGTACTTTCCGGCGCACACATCCCGGTCCTGGTTCCAGTTCCAGTTCCTATTCCCATTTCTGTAGCCTCTGTCAGGTAGAATCACATCTGGGGGAAGGTGAAGGGAATGGCGCAGTCAACAATCATAACCGTTATATGTGTGTTTGTGTTTGGGTTTTTGTTTTAATGTCTGCTTTAGCTTGTTTATGTTTCTATGCGTTGGTGCTGTTGTTGTTGTTGTTGCTGGTAGTGTTGTTGTAGCGGCATTCCCTCTATGTCTGTGCAAATATTGATTTTTTTATTGTTGGTTTGAATAATGTGAGAAAGCAGACAGACATTTGTTTAGATGGACTGTGCATTAGTTTAACCTTTCAAGGCAAACTTTGTAGACTCTATGTGAAACTGAAAACGAAATTGTTAGAATGAAGTTAAACTATATGCATATATATACTTACAAACATAATAAAGAATAAGCAGGAACTGAAAGAGAAATAAGAAAGTGTCTAAAATTGTTAGACAGTCCATATTACAATCAGTAAATAGATTTACATTCAAATTTATTCATAGTCCATATTATTAATATGAATCCTATGCTGCTAATTCCGAGTTTATTTTGCGAATAATTTATGATTTGAAAAGGAAATTACTTTAGTTGTGTTTTTTCTTTTGGATGAGTTATAGTGTAAAGTTAAAGTCATAGTTTAAAAAAACTTACTTAAGTTATCTGAATAAACTAATTGTATCTTTATACCTATATATAAAACTTATATTCAACCTTTTTTTCATTTTTATTTGATTTATAGTAATATATTATATTTTTTTTAATAAACAATAGATTTATCCCGTACTTACAAGTTCGATTCCGGAATCACTTGCGATAAGAACTAAACAAAAGAAGGTTAGTCTGTATTATAATTATGAAAGATATAGAACTTTCCTGTAAATTGAATTGATATACATATACCTATTACTGTAAGTATTTAACAAGACTAATTACTAAACCATTAGTTGGGATTAAGTTTCTTTCTATCTTTACTACAAGATTTGTAATTGAGTATGTTCTATATTGCAGTGTGGGAAAAATGCTTTTAAGCCAGAGATTAAAGTCTTATCAGTTGGTTAAGCTGTTGTCTTAGCACTTCTCTTTTTGAACTTCCAAGTTAATCGTTGAAAGGTCTGCCAATCAAGTCTGCTCTCTTCCGTTCTCTCTCGCTCTCTCTCTCTCTTTCACTCTCATGCTGTCTACCTTTTCTATTGTGTACCGTTATTTCTGTGACATCCATTTGCAGTAACATTCTGACATTCTCTTCTCATTCGCTACTCATTGCATGTCGTCGTTTTATTGCCAACTCTTGTCACCTGCAATCGTGGCTCGTGGCTTGTGTCATGTTATCCACATCCTTTGGGTGCAACAACTTGCTGCACTTTTAGTTTACCTTTCGACGGCTGCTGTCAATGTCCTTTGGCCCCCCTGAGGGATGAGGAGGGAGGGCAGCAATAGTGCGAATGGGCGAGGATACAACACAGCGGCCTCGTAGATTTTGTAGACTTTGTCTGAATGCAGTCGAGTGTAAAAATATGAATGGCGAATGGGCGTCTGGGCACGCCCACAGCTCTGGGGGCAAATAAATTGCATATATGTTAAGGTATATGTGTGTGTGTGTGTTTTTAAAGCTGTTGCAAAGGGAAGTTCAATGCACTTGCCTCTGATAAATGTTTAGTCAGCGCCTCTCCAATTCACTAGGCAAGAGCGTCTTGCAACACTTTCTTTGCATCGCTGGCAATCAGAAGATGCAGCACCAACAACAAAAACAACAACAATTTCCACTCTGAGCTGGCTGTAGGTGGCATGACAAGGAACATGCCACAAAGTGCACAAAATAGGTGCAACAACAAGAAGCAAATGCAACGAAACTAGTTTTTTTTTTATGATAAACACAGAAAGACAAGACCCTAAGACTTGCCACTGCCCCATAGACAACAAGGAGCGAACCAGGGACAGCGACAGAGTCAGGGCTGCATCCTTGGTTTGCCTGTGAAGCTGTTACCAAAGTTGTTGCCTCAGTTCTCATTGGTGTTGCTGTTGTTCTTTGTTGTGTGCTGTGTTGCTGATGGCGTTGACTTTGAAGCGGCTGCTTGGCGTCTCTTGTCTCCTGCCGGCGACAACGCGTCATTGACCTCCAGAAGATGCAAAAGTTGGACTCACAGTTGCACTCACTGTTGCACAGTTGCACTCACTGTTGCACAGTTGCAGTTCCAGAACGTTGCCTGGCCAAAAAATGCAATCAAGCTGAAACAAATGACAGCAACAGCCAGGCCAATGCACGCATAAATTTGTCGCAAAAAAATCAGAAATAAAAGAAACAAAAATAAAATAAAAGTATAAAAAAAAGAAATGGTTTAAAAAACTTTTGGCCCTTGCGAGTGTCATACGAGTAAATTGACCACGCCCACGCCCCAAATCCAATCCACAGTCACCATTACCAATTTCCAAGTTCAAAGGCGCAAAAGTTGCCAAACGCTGGTCAAGAATGCGCCCAAGCAAACACAAGAGAACAGAACAGATCAGAACAGAACTCAATTAAACTCTCAAAGCGCCGAAACCGAAACCAGTTTCATGGACCGACAGACACAACTGCAACACGGAGGTGAGAGGATGGAGCCGAAGTTGAAGCTGGCCAGGAGTCTGGGGCGGCATAACGAACATTCGTGCACTGAGAGAAAAATCCCGTAATAAAATTAAGCTCAAATGAATTAAAATTAGGTATTTGCGATTTCTGAAATGCATACTTAATTTGAGTTTGAATTACTTGAAATGTGCGTAAAAATTGTTTAATCAGCAGTCTAAATGTAAATTAAATTTTTAAAAATAAAACTAAGCATCTTTTATCTAGTAGAACTCTAGAATTACCGTACTAGAAACGAATACGACAATTCTTAAGACAAGTTTGAAACTCATGTTCGATTCGGGGTCTTACAATGAATACTCACAGAATATGGACGGAAGATCTTTAATACTTAAATATAACTTTTTTAAGTGTTAAGTTTTTATTTTAAGATGTTTTTGGAATCAGTTACAGAGTTTTAAGTTGCATTTGTACTTAAATCCTCGACGTTTTCGAGTAAATTGAAGCATTCATTAACTTTAGTCATTTTTTAATTCAAAGTGCGAAATCAAGTTTTAAAGTGCAAAGTGTTGTATATTTTTCGCTCAGTGTGGAGTCTCTTTGGGCTCAGCTTTGGCTGCGCCTGCGCATTGTTTGCCACAGAACTTACTCTAATTCAAAGTGTGGCCCCCATTCCCCCTTTTTTACCCTATTCCCCCGGCCCAGTCTACGCCTCTGTCGCTGTCGCTGTCATGGCTTTGTGGTTAACCACAGGCATCTTCGCCAACAAGCAAAATTTATGAGATGATGTGCCTGGCATGCCCCAAGCTCGCAGCGATCTCTGTTCTGTTCGCTACTCTCAGTTCTCTAGTCTCTGTTCTGTTCTGTGTATTGTTCAGGTTACATAAATTGATGTTGAAGCTGGGCTGCAACTTGAGACGCAACACAAAATGTTGCAGAGTGAAGCGTTAAATTTGCCCTGGGCTCCTCTTTATTTCCTTTTTCTTCTCATTCTTTTTTTTGTATTTGCCACAATGCAATGACAGTTGGCCGTCAAAAGGCATTTCTATAAAGAATTATGATAATCAGCGTGAAGAGTCTACTATATAATTAGATAAGAGTCAAGTTCGTTCATCTTGTTGCAATCCATTATAAATATTCAACATTTTTTGCCTTGCTTTTTTTACTCTACTCGCACTTCTGTTTTCTATTTTGACATGTTTTAATTGACCTTCCGCAGCTTAAGCCGAATGCTTAGCTTGACTAACTAATTTATTTTAATTTATTTGCACTTTGAAAGAGTTTCGTTCTATTTGCTAAACAAATTTGCACAACTGACTTCACAATTTTAAAGGTCGCTGTTGAAATTTTGAAACCGGAAATTGGGTTTTGTGCACAAAAAAGTTATGTTGAAGAAGTGTTCTGTATCCTAGTTAAAACCGAAATAACTAACAGCGTTTTAAAAGGTTTTCCTTTTATTTTGAATCTTAAATGTTTATTTAGAGAAGATAAATGTACAAAAGCGTCATAATTTCTTGAATATTAAATTTACATTGATTTATCACATTCAAACTAAATACAATACGTCTTTATTAACAATATATTAAACAGAAACTTTTGAATTATTGAATATTGACTCAGGCTTCTGGTTAATATCCTTAGTTATTTTATAGAAATTAAGTGCTATGAATAATTTAAATATAAGCATTATTTAAGACTGATGTTAAAATAAATTCAATACATTTTCTGACTCGTCTTCTAATTACATTTTTGCATATTTGCACTGCAGCTTTGCCACTCTTGTCCCACTGTACAACGACATCCTTTCTGCTTTTCATGCTGTTATCATTTGGTCGACTTTGTCAAGGCATTTGGCTGTGTCGTGTTATTTGATACCTTCTGTTGTGGGAGTTTTGTGGCCATAAAATTCTCGTAAACCAACCGAAGTTGCCAACATTGTTTTTCGCAGTACCTGTCAAACTGTAAGCAATGCAAAACTTTTAGATGCCGAAAAATAACAGATAGAAAAAAAAACTAAGAAAATTAAAATGCTGACGCTAATGAGACCATAAATGTAAAGGCTGCCACAAGACTCTGGCCAGGTTGCTGTGCGAGACGGCAAATGCAACAGCGACTCTAATTGCTGCAATAGAATGAGATTACGAGCAACTGCAACTGCAGCAACAACAACAGCAACTGCAGCAACAACAACTGCAACTGCAACAGATGGCCGCCAATTGTGGCGACCCAATTGCCAGTGGCTTGGCCAACTGGCTAGCTGGCTGGCTATTTACTTTTAGCTGGCACTGTGTCTGTTTATGTTTACCTGCTGACCGTCTCTGTCTGTCTACTTGTCTCTCTCTGTCTCTGTCTCTCTAGCAAAACAATTGCAACAGTCTCAGAGCAGCAACTACTGTTTGACAATTTATCAATGAATGCCTTGTGTTGTTGTTGTTGTAGCTATTGCTATTGTGCGTTTGCTGTTCTTATTGGAACAGGAAGTCGCTTATTTGCTGCAAGTGCTCATCGCATTGACATTTACTCTTGAAGCTCTTGAGAAAAACATTGCAAGGAAATTACCATCCCTCCCTCCCTCCTCCTTTCCCCGTGAGTTCATTTACATGCTACTTGCAATTTGTTGTTATTTAGTTGATTTGTTTTTACTGTTTTTGCCGTTGATATTTTGCATTGATTTATGGGCATCCACTTAACAACCAAATACGTCGATGCGAATGCAAAGTGCTCCAACATTTGCCCCATTTTTTCGACTGCTGCTGCTGTTGTTTTTGTTGCTCTGTCTCTGTCTCTGTTGTTTACAAATTTACGACCTGCAACAGCGCAACAAAATGAGCAAATTCTGCTTCAAAGCCGCTACACAAAAAATCCTAAATTACTTTGCAGCCTCTCTCTGGGGCCAAAGACCGAATCAGGGCCCAATCCAGGACCAGAACCGGGAAGCAGGCTTACTTTATTTTTTATAAGTACGTGTGTTTCTTGGACCTCATTGCCTGTATTGCCAAAATCGAAATCAAAACTCATAAAATTGCAATTTACGCCAACAACTTGACTTTAAGTATGGCGTCCAAAAACAGCCGCTGAAACTGAAACCTCCTCCCCATATCGAAAAAGTCGAAACTCATAATCCAAATCTGATGGCAACTTCAGATTGAGGGGAGAGTAAAGGGAGAAAGGGGGAAAGGGCGTCTTCAGGCCGGCGACGTGTCTGCGATTTGCATGTGCATGCCAAAGGGAAGGACCCAGGAGGAGGAGGAGCAGGAGCTGATTCTGAGAGGGGGGTGAAGACGCCATAAAACCCATTTGGCGCACAGCAGCAGTTAACGTGTTTCGGTAGTGGCCCAAAGGGATGTGGGGTGCACCCGGTATTCCTGGGGGCGTGCTAGTTTGTCGCTGTATGTGTGTGTGTGTGAATGTGTGTGATGGAAATTTATGCGCCGAGGGTGGATTCCGTTGCAGGGTTGCATAGCTGCGATTTGTAGCCACATAACAAAAGTTAAAGCCCGGATATGCCTCTTGCAGATGTCGAGTTACGTGAGGCTAGTTTAATGTATTGCCTGAATTTGTGTAGTTTATTGAGGGAAATTAGAGGAAACTAAAATAATCAACGGAGAAACTTTAAATCTGAATGATAGTAATTAAGTCTAATATAAATAATGATATTAAAGCAATCAAGTGATTAACTAATCGAGTTTATAATATTAGATATTGATATTAAATCAGAAAAGTTTACTTAAGAATTAAGAAATACACATATTTGTTTTGAATTTTGTTTCTGTTTTGTTGCAACTTTCAGTACATTATTATTAAGTATTAATTTAACGACCGCATACATACGATGTATGTGGCACTATTTACGGCACCTTAAGGGGGCTGTAAGTTGGGCGGGGTTAACAACAAACCCCTTGGACAACAGCCAAATTCTGCACTGAACCAAACCCAAAGTCAGTTTCACATGTGGCACGCACTTTGCATAATTAATGCAGCGACAATGTCACCGGCTATACACTTGAGACTGCAGGCCTAGAAACAAGAGAGAGGGAGAGACAGAGACAGAGAGATAGAGAGAGAATTCCCCCCCTGACGATGAGTTTTCCTTGACGGAAGTTCGTTGGGCTGCTGCTTGTTAGCGACAGAGAGCATTTTTGTATAATTAAAATAAGAAATTGCCACTTAAAGGCAACAGAAAATTATGGATGCAATGCCGAACGCTAGATGGCGCTGCAGTCACGCGCTCATTAGCGGGAGCATTGTGATGAAAAAAGGGAGCCCGCATCATCAACAGCACCACCCAAAAGAATTCACCCAAGGCAAGCAGGAAGTCTTTTGTAAGACAGTGTACGAGTGTGTATTTGTGTGTATTTGTGTGAAAATGAACAACTTGAGCACGTGAATGGCACACCTGAGAACATTTGCAGTTAGACACGAATTCCGACTTAAACTCATACTCATTCTCATACTTATTCTTTTCCCCCTTTTTTTGATTTCTCTCGCAGGAGCTAAAGGAGAGCTTCAACTATGGCCTCTTTGCGCCCCCCTCGAATGGCAAGGCGGGCAAATTTCTGGACGAGGAGCGACGACTGGGCGACTATCCATTCAATGGACCCGTTGGCTACCTGGAGGTCAGTTTCAATCAGTCCAATTCTCGTATCTTGTGGCTTGATTAACTTTTGTTCCCTTGCCTATTTTAGCTCAAGTACAAGAGACGTGTTTACAAGATGTTGACTCTGGACGAGCGTCAGTTGAAGGCGTTGCATACACGGGCCAATTTGCGGCGCTTCCTCGAGTGCATCAATGGCGGGCACGTGGAGAAGATTGCCAAAATGTGTGCCAAGGGCTTGGATCCCAATTTCCATTGCTCGGAGAGCGGCGAGACTCCGCTGTCGGTGGCCACTGGCGCCAAGATGCCCAACAAGCTGCTCATTGCCCTGGTCAATGGTGGTGCTCTGTTGGATTACCGCACCAAGGACGGAACCACGGCTCTCCACCGAGCCGTCGAGCATGATTCGCTCGAGGCGGTCAGGTGAGTGCAATTTGGCATTCCTTAATCGAATTGTCATCAACCTTTATGTCTTTCTGTTTAGCACGCTTCTTGAGCTGGGCGCCTCGCCCAATTACCGTGATGGGCGTGGCATAACGCCACTTTATATATCGATAACACGCAAATGCGAGGCAAAGATCACAGAGAGTTTGTTGCATGATCATGCCACATTGGGCATACAGGACAGCCAGGGCTGGAACGAGGTGCATCAGGTAAAGTCTGGTGGCGGTATTGAATCTATGGTTTCTGTGACCCTGATCTCCAAGTCTTCTCCGAAAACCGAATGGAATAATGGTGTTGGATCTCTATTTTGCAATTTGATACCAATTATGCTAATTTGAATTTGCTCTCTCTTTTTTTCCATTTATTTATATTGACTCTGTCTAACTTTAAAAACAAAAACAAAACAAAAACGCTTGTCTAACTATTGTAAAACCCGTCTGTGTGTGTGTGATCAGGCCTGTCGACATGGCCTGGTGCAGCACTTGGAACACTTGTTGTTCTACGGTGCTGACATGGATGGACGCAATGCGTCCGGTAATAGCCCGTTGCATGTTTGCGCTGTTAACAACCAAGAGGCTTGTGCTAGAATGCTTCTCTTTCGCGGCGCACAACGCGGTGCCCAGAACTTTGCCAACCAAACTCCCTATCAGGTATTTAAAACAAAACCAAGCCAAACACAATAACTATTTAAAATCACTTTTTTCTATAATCATTAACTATTTAGTACTCGTAGTTCACTTGTAGTACTTTTTCTGGTACTGTTCTCACGTAGTTTTTTTTTTTTTGCTTGTAGTCCATCTAATAATAATGTAGTTTTCTGTTTCTGATAACATTTCGCATTAATATGATTCTATTCCATAGGTTGCTGTCATCGCTGGCAATTTGGAATTAGCCGAAATTATTGAGAACTACAAATCGGATGATATTGGTGAGTGTCAAAGAGTCTCATCTCACAATCATTCGAACATCATTCACACAGACACTCACACAAACAAAATGATCAACTTTAGGACTATTGATATCGATTATTGATATTAATAACCTAAAAGAAATCGACTCGTACTCGACATTGACATTACCATATCGTACATTGTTCTTTTTAATCATATCTCAGATACCCCCGAACCCCGTTTACCCGTCTCATCATTCATCCAAAAAATACTGTATTTGTCACAATTTGATTTACCCTTAAATATGAGTTTATCTTTTATCTCAAGTTTACTCTACTCAATCGAAAGATAGTTCAATCCCAATAAGTATCTCAACCCGATTACGATTCCCGTTTGAATTCAGTTCAGTTTCAAAAACACCAAAAACAGCTGTCATCTTAGATACCAATATCATCAAATCATTTCATCATAAGACTCTGGCTCCATTACATAATCTAATAATCTCCATATATATATATGTATGTGTACAAGATATTTTAAATATTTGCCTTGCATATTTTTGCATTTGCTTGTCAACTTTTTATCAGATATTTTCTATATACATACCTCTCTCTTAATAATATATTTAAACATAAATAGTACTTTCATGTAACTGTAACTTGTTTCAATTATTGCTCGTTCTTTCATATCTCATTCTGTCTCTTTCTCTTGGCTGTCCTGTTAAATGTTTTGTTACGTGTTATCGTTATCGTTATCGATTTTTCATGTTCATATTCCATACATAACCAATATGTCTCTCTTATGTTTAGCGAGCTTGTTTTTTGGGTCATTCCTAGAATGTCCTTATTTTGCTCCATTTTGCTTTTTGTTACGGTCGTTACTATCAAGGCACCCGAATATACAAAGAGCAGTAAGTATAGTAAGTAAATGTGTATGCCACATACGGTTTGGTGTGCCAATTCCAAGTGTTAGTTCCCCTAGGTAAATGGCCAAAATAGCAAATATCTTGTACTTGATCCTAGGAACTTGTGCTATTTTATTTGAATGCAATTCCCCAAATTAAAATTGATTAGACCCTGGAGATGAGCAATGTGCTGAATAAGCTTTAACTTACATTTGTGTTAATTAATGTTAAGCTAATGACATTTCTATTAACTGTTATCAGCGAGGCTTTAAAGAACACGTTTCGGTTCGAAGAATACACTTCCCTCGAGTTAGAGAGAAGTTTAACTGTATTATAATTTGGATTATTCTGTGATCTTATCGGCTTAAAAAATTAAAATAAGAAATTGAAGCATAAAATAAAAATTAAATAAAACGAAAATAAAAATGTTTTTCTATGATTCGAACCAACATGTTGGAGAATTGTAAAAAATTATCGAAATTTGCTCATCTCTAGCTTAGCTTAGCTTCATAAATATGTTAAAGAGGGAAATAGACGGTCGATGCCAACACAAATGTGACAAAAATACATAACCATAATCATAACCAACAAATAAACTATATGTAATGGCTATTACCCATCCCATCGCCTGGTTTCCTTTACCAACGACACATAAATTCAGACTGCAGAACGACATACACTCTCTCACACACACACACATACAAACACACACTCACAGAAAGAGAGAGAGAGTTGCAAGTATAAAACGATATACTATCCTTACTCACACCACAGTACCCTTCCGCGGACCTCCGCGCTACAATCCGAAGCGTCGCTCGGGCATCGGCTGGCTGAGCGCCAATGGGGCCGCTGGGGCTGCGCTGCTTGCTGCGGCTGCCGGTGGACTTGGCGGTGCAGGTGCTGGACAGGGGATGGGGATGGGCCAAATGGCAGGTCCAGGTGGGAATGGGATTGGAAATGGAAATGGAAATGGTGTCAATGGTAGTTTGATGGGCACTCTGTCCCGCCAACAGTTGCAGCAACTGCAGCCGCACCACCAGCAGCAGCACCACCATCAGCATGCCCAGCATATGCACCACCAGCACCAGCAGCCGCATCTGCTGCAGCTGCACGGCCCGCCCTCGCCCTGCCCCTCGGAGCACATGTTGGGCGCCTACAGCTCAGCCAGCTCGAGCCTCTCGGAAGGCTCCTCGGGACACCGTTCGCACGAGGATGACATCAGCATTGTGACAGGTAATCGCATTTACTTACTTTTCATTTAATTTCATTTCTCTTAAGTTTTCCTTAAGTTGAACTACAATTCGTTTATGTTTCATTAACTTGATATGAGTTTAGCATAGGAATTAATTATTTTCCAAACAATTCTGTACATATTGTCATTATTTCATACTTCTACTTTTAATCTAAGATCTAAGTACATCAAGAGGTTAAGTATTGAATTCAATATAAACTCCATTTAGCATGACTTTAAGCTAAGTTTTACTCTGAAATTAGTTTGTTTATTAAATTATACTCAAATGCATGGACTATAAGAGAGGACATGCAATTTATGGTATTTATCGATCAATATATAAGAAAAGGGAATCAATAAAATTCCGCATTTCTAATATAAGACTCATTAATATATTGTCAATAAATTAAATGCCTCAATGAATTTAATGTTACGATTATAATGAATGCATTCATTTACGAAATACGAATTTACTATCATTTACCTCACAATTTAAATTTCAATTATGATTTCTTATATTCTTCTGATCACTTTCACAACTTCAAAATTGCGACCATCTGTATGTGATTCACGAATTCACAAGTCATGATCTCAAATGAGTCTAACCATACTCATGAATGCATCCGTTCGCTTTGGCTTTCGCTTCGATTACTCGTACCTCACACATGTTGCCCTCCTTTCCTCCTAGTCTAGCTCGAGATTCACTTTTCCCCACAGAGCATTTGCATGTTGTCTATCCTCATCTTAAGTGTGACTCTTGTTGTTGTCCTGGCCGAGGATTGGCCACAATTTGATATCCTTATCCCGTTTAATGACACCGAATTTGTTTCGCTCCTCTGCAATCCAAACAGACAAATCGTTGGGCGACACCAGCGACATCATTAGCGACTCCTCGGGCGTGGGCACGAACTCGGACTCGGCTGCCTGCTCGATTGGACATCCCAGCACCACTGTGGTGTGCATGGAGCCGTATGCCGGCAACACCGTTGGCCACATCCGCCTCCAGCCCGGCGATGTCATCGAGGTCGTGGGCAGCACCGACTGCGGTCTCCTCGAGGGCTATGTCCGAGGAACCAATCAGTCGGGATTCTTCCCGGCCGACTGCGTGCAGGAGGTGAATCTGCGGCAGAAGCACATCACCAATGTGATGACCGCGAGCACGGGAATGGCACCACAGCAGGCAGCTCCAATGCAGCCGCAGCAGCAATCCTCCTACCAAGGCTCTCCTCAACTGAGTCTCGGCGGACACTCGGGCAGCTCAAGCACGCTCCTCCAGCAGCCACACCAGTCGCCCTCGCTCTCCATGACCAGCAACGGCTCCTGCCAGCAACAACAGCAACTGCAACAGCAGCAACAACACTCGGATGGCAACGGAATGGGAAATGGCATCGCTGGCAACTCGATGGGACAGTACAGCAGCGCCACAGCGCCTCGCATCAAGAAGGGGTGAGTCCTCAACTCCGTCTCCAGCTAGGCATGGGTATCGATGAGTGATAACATTCCCTAGCACCAACTCTCATTTACCGTTTATAGACTAATCTCGAGTTTCCCTCTCCCCATTTAACAGTGCCTACAATGCGCCCCGCTCGGTGGTGCTGCACCGGGCCAAGCGTGGATTCGGCTTCATTCTGCGCGGCGCCAAGGCCAGCTCGCAGTTGATGCAGCTGCGTCCGTCGGAGCGCTTTCCGGCACTGCAATACCTGGACGACGTGGATCCCGGCGGCGTTGCCGACATGGCTGGACTGCGTCCGGGCGACTTTCTGCTGACGATCAACGGCGAGGACGTGAGTGCCGCCTCCCACGAGCAGGTGGTGGAGATGATCCGCTCGGCTGGCGCGCTGGTCAACATGACCGTCGTCTCGCCGCAGTTTCCGCTGCAGATGCAGGCGACCGCCCAGTATCTGCCGAGTGGTGCCAGGGCCGGCAGTCAGCATCTGTCGAGTGGTCCGAGCACGCCACAGAGTGCGCATCGCCAGTGCGCCACGTTGCCGCGCAAGATGTCCATGGGACCGGGCAGTCACAACAGCAACCACAACGCAGCCGGCGGGGCGGGTGGCAGTGTGCGGATGGCGCCGATGCCGCCGCGACGCGATCCGAAGACGACGCTGAGTGTGGGACGCGCCAGGGCCAAGTCCATGGTGGCGGGCCTTGAGAACGGCGGCGAGAAGGAGCAGGACGAGGTGCCTCACACCAAGTCCAATTCAGTCGAGTCGATTGCCACGCCCACGCCCACACATCCGGGCACACCGGTGCAGCTGCGCACCGCCAGCATCAAGGCGCGTCCGACGTCGAGTCGCATCACCGCCGCCGAGCTGGAGGAGCTGTTCCAGCGGCAGCAGGGCGAGGGCAGCGCCTCGAGCGCCAGTCGCTATGCCACCATGATGACCAGCTCGCGCTTCCAGTCCGGTACGGACAGTGGTGCGGCCACACCACCGGCCTCCAACGGATCCCCAATGCGCACCGGACCCTTGGTCTACGGCAGCGTGGCGGAGATGAAGCGCAAGACGGCGCGCAGCAAGCACGGAAGTGGCACGCTGCGCGGCAAGCCGGTGGCGACACCCACTGTCGCCGGTGGCACAGCCATTGGCAGCGGGGGGCGCGACCTCAAGCGTTTCCACTCCACGCCGGACTTGCACGGTCCGCAGCTGCACGGATCGGCGTCGTCCATCTGGCAGGCGGCGGGCAAGGGGCATCACTCGCAGGACGACGTGGCCACGTTGCACGCCTCGCTGCAGCGCCTCAACACCAACACGACTGGGGACAAGGAGAGTGGCAAGGGTTTGGCTGGAGCTGCTGGTGGTGCAGTGCTGCCACCGCCCAATCATCCGCCACCACCGCCGCCAGTGGGGCAAGTGGTCAAGGTGGAGACACGCAGCAGCGTCTCGGAGTACGAGAGCACCATCAACTTGCAGCAGAAGCTGAAGAAGCGTGCGGAGAACGACGCCGTCACCTCGGCGGCCATCGATGGAGTCCAGAGCAGCTTTAATCCGGCGGCCAATGCCAAGATCTACGCATCGCCGCAGGAGCTGCGTAATGTGATGGCCTGGAAGTTGCGACAGGCACAGGAAAAGCCACAGCAGGAAAATGCACAGCAGCAGCAACAGCAACAGTTGCAACAACAACAGCAACAGCAGCAACAACAGCAACATGTCAGTCAATATGCAGCGCCGACACAACTGCGTCCTCAAGTCGCTGGCAACACGCTGGCCTCACACTATGCAGCTCCACAGGTGGTGCAACAGCAACAACAGCAGCAACAGCAGCAGCAACCCCAACAGGCAACGACTGTAGCACAATCGCCGCCAGCTCCGCCACCGCCGCCAGCAGCAGCAACAGCGACATCAACACAAGCGCATGTCAATGGCAATGCAACAGTCACAACAACAACAACAGCAACAGCAACTGTTGCCAGTGTAGGAGCAGCACCGCCAATACCCGAGCCCGATTACAGCTGCAGCGAGTCGGACGGCGAGGATGAGAACTCCATTCTCGTGGCACGCAACACAAAGTTGAATGAGAAAATTGCGCTCTTCGATGTGCCGGAGACGAGTGGCAACAGTCAGGCGAGGTAAGTTCCACAAATTACAGTCGCACCATTGTAATCTAACTGTCGTTGTTTTTGTAGTGGCAGCAGCTCTGCTTCCGGCTCAGGATCGGGAGCTTCAATTTCGCATTCGTTGTCGGTGGAAGAAATTCAGCGTATTCGCAGCAATCTCAAGACCTCCAAGTCCTCGCCCAATGGATTTTTGAAGAAGGAAGACGATCAGCAGCAGCAGCAACAGCAACAGTCACAGCAACAACAGTTGCAGGTAGCACATGGCGAGGATGAATGCGACAACAGCAGCTCGGGCGTAAGCAGCGATCAGGAGCTTCTAGCAGCAACTGTTGCTGGCGGCAAACCCACGGATACCATCAAAAAGAAGCCAAGTGTGACAATTGTTGAGGAACCCAAGACAATACCCGATCCGCCAGTAAAGCCATTGTCCAAAACAACCATCAACATTGGCCCACCAGCAATTAGCAGCGGCAACAACACAAAGGCCAACAACAGCAGCAACCACAGTAGCAACAGCAATGTGCAACATGCTGCAGCTGCCTACGAAGCAGCCACGAAAGCAACTGGCAATCTCAACAACAATGCCAGCAGCAATCACAACAACAACAGCAGCAATACAACAACATTGACCGTCAAACAATTGGTACAGCAGCAACATGCGCCTGTTATACAGCAGCAACAGCAACAGCTGAGCAGCAAGCCAGCAACAACTGTTGCTAGTAACAAAATGCCAGCGACAGCAATAGTTGCTGCTGCTCAGGGCAATATCAAGTCGAATCAACCGGTTTTAAGTCCACAAGTATTAGGACGCATACCCAACGTGCACCACCAGCAGCTACAACAACAACATCAACTGCAACAGCAACAGCAACAGATGCATCATCAATCGAATCCCAACATTAAGCTGATTGCAACACAGCAGCAAATACTGCAACAGCAGCAACAGCAGCTGGCACACCAGCAACACTTGCAGCAGATCTTAAAAGCCAAAGCAGCCGCCGCTGGTGGCGCCAGCACTGCCGCCTTGGTGGCCCAACAGCAGCAACAGTTGCACAAGGGTCACGACTCGGAAATGGAACAGCGTTCCGATCTCGAGGATGACGACGGCGAGCTCAGTCCCTCGCCACCCGCCAAGGCCTTTCAGCGACACAATTCGCTGACGCGCAAACAGGCGGCAGCAATTGCCATGCAACGCGGTGCAACACGCACCTCGGCCGTGTCGCTGGTGCAACTGCCGCCGCCATTGGAGGCGGAAAGCGATGGCGAGCAGCATTCACAGCATCCGCAGCAACAGCAACAGTTGGCCACGCACATTGTGGGCATGTTGCCCAGCGGCCAATTGGTGGCAGTGCCATCTGCTGCTGTCGCTGCTGCTGGGCCTCAGCCAGGCAACAACAACATGCAGCTATGCACTGAGAATCTGGTGCTGGCGCCGCCGCCGCAATTCTGTGACTGCAATGATGCGAAGCACGCGCCACAGTTTCATCCTCAGCAACAGCAACAACAACCGCAACAGCAGCAACATTTGCAGCAACAACAGCAGCAACAACAACAGC
Organism: Drosophila limbata; assembly: GCA_963924055.1. Taxonomy (NCBI): domain Eukaryota; kingdom Metazoa; phylum Arthropoda; class Insecta; order Diptera; family Drosophilidae; genus Drosophila; species Drosophila limbata. Next base: position 10,117,989 of record OZ001355.1, read on the forward strand.
AACAACAACATATGCTACTGCAGCAGCAGCAGCGTCACCAGCAGCAACTGCATTTGCTACAGCAACAACAACAGCAGCAACAGCAGCAACAACAACAGCAGCATCAGCGGCTGTCTGGTGGCGCTGGCGCTGGCGCAGTCGGCACCTTGGGACGTGTGCGCATTGTAGGCGCCATGCCCAAGGCCAATCATCATAGGCTGCACTAAAGCAGCATTAGCAACAGCTGCTGTAACAACTGCAACAGCAATCGAACTATTGATAAATAATCATTTGCCAAATCGTTAAAACGTTAGTTAGTGTTACGTCAAAACCAGTCATTGCCATTCACAACGAATAGCTGCACTCAAAATTCACACATACACACACTCAAACACACACACACACTTGCACGATGCGCACCATTGGCAACATGTTGCCAGCAACATGTTCTAATTTCGAATTATTGTTAATTGCTAAAACGAACCGATCGATGTATATTAGTAAGAAACAAACAAAAATTAAACACAATATTTCACATAAATCAATTCAAGTTAAAATGTGTAAGAATGAAGGTACGAAGATTAAGATGAAGATGGAAGGGGAATAAGTAAAGCGAAAAATGCTACAACATTTTAATTAGATAATTACTGCACGATTTCTTATTTCGTTAATTTCAATCAACAAGAAATTTTATTATTATCTTTTTAATGTAATTATTGCGTGTGATATAAATTTATGTACGACAGCAAAAGAAAAGGAAGGAAATATTTAAAATGGCAAATCCATACATGATTGCAATATATAAGATATCTTCTATCTGTATAGTTATAGTCATTAATTGATTGAAGGCAAACTGAACCATTTTAATTAAATTTTTCTCAGTTTGTTTTCGAGCCGCACAAGTAAAAAGTGTAGCATTTGTTGTGAAAATAATCGAGGAAAAATTCCAATTAACATCTAAATGATAGTTTAATTATTCTCACAACAAATGCGGCAAATAAACAAATGGAAAAGTTAATAAGTTTTAAGTGTATAATGTTGCAAGAGGGGGGCTAGTGCATTTCTTCAGTATCCATCCATAAATCATTCATTAAAATAATATACTAATGCACAAAACCCATGCAAACATTTAAAAATCACCATTTAAACTTAAATTTAGTGTACGTTTTATAGAAAGAAAAGAATTATAATATTAATAACCATAACAATAATGAAAAATATTTGAATATTTGCGCATTTAGTCGAATTTGCAGGCGAGTCAAGTAAACTACTTCTAACTACGAGTAAAATTAAACGAGTTAATCGCGTTTTTAAACATAATATTTCATAATGAAGTTTTCGAATTGAAATCGTAAAAATTTTTGCTAGTAAAATTTACAGATTTTTACTTTTAACACTGTTTTTTTTATAATTGTTTTTTTTAGAGAGAAACTTTAACTTGCTAAAGAACTACAACAACAACAATAATAATTGAAAGAGGTTCTCACAAAAATACTTATGTGTATCTGCACTTACTTGCCGCAAATTTTACAATAGGAAAACCGACTTATATAAGAATGAAGCAGAGGGGGAAAATTAGAAACGCGTATTTCACGAGTAACAATTATTACAACTAAGGCTGATTTTATTGCATGCAACCATGCAGCACAATGCAACTGTGCATTAACAACCACTAGAAATTGCAATTAATCATAGAATTGATTCATAACTCAAATAAAGCAAAACAGGCGAAAGCATGGCATTTACAATTGTTTAGAAAGAGTCGCAAATAATTAATAAACTAATTAACAATAATCGAAATACTTGTGTAAAACATTTAGAATTGGCGGGCCGCACCTTAGCATTAGCATCTAAGTGTTGAAAAGTTATTAAAAATAGCCCTACATATACGTATAGAAATACGCATACGCATACGCATACACATACACATGTATTTACACAAATAGATTTGCAAAGCTAGCTTCTAATTAGATTTAGCACACTATTTAGTTGTCGCAATAGTTGCTAATTATTTGTAAATTGTTTTTAGTTCAACCTACAATTACACACATATGAGTACCCTTCCACTACACATAAATAACTTTAGCCATTGAGCTTGTTTCAAGTTTCAAGTTTAGGTTAACTGCGAGGGATATCCATGTCGAGTGCTCACCCAAGTCCTAACTATGTAAAACTATATAATTATACCAATACCAATACAAATACAAATACAGATATAAACAAACATACATTAACATATATACATTTATCGAGTACATGCAAAATGAGAGCGAGAATAATTATTATATATATGCATACTATACACACATTAATAATGTTAAACAATTGAAGCACCCACTCACACCCACAATACCCACACATTATGGATTATATATAAATATATTTATTTTAAGTCATAAAATATGCAACTATGTATTATGAACATGCGTATAAAGAAATTAATAAATATGAATGAAAATAATTTATAATTCTTGTTTTTACGATGAAAGGGCAGCCAATTAGGTGCAAACAGCTGGTGGATAAGGATGCCGATAAATCCAAGCTCCATCCCACAAAATACAAGAACATATTCGTCTTAGGAGGCTAATAAACCCAATTTAAAGATTGCGTCAGCTACAGATAAACTGTATACATATAGGGTGAGTCATAAGGAAGTTTGTTTTTAAATTTAAAATAAACACATCAAATGGAATTGGATGGTGAAATCTTTATTATTGGCTGAAAGTACTGGCATTTACTTTTTAAATATAAATTCATCCAAATGTCGACAGCGACTACGCCATAAATGGTCCATCCGGATGCTCAAATTCTGGATCACAGTTATTTATCATGGCTTGGTAGCGTTCGCCATTGAAGGTTATGTTCTGTCCGGCATCATTTTGAAAGTTGAAATTAGCAGACTAAACTTTCGCTTTAGCGAAAATCGAGTTACGGATTTTTTGATGTATTTTTACATAAATTTTATCCCCACATTCCCATTTCCTTTAATAGTCAATCATCCAAGTAAAATAAAAGATATCGTTTATTTATTTACAAAAGTAATATTTTACTATTTTATTTTGTTGCTTTCTTTTGTCTGGTTTCTTTAATATTTGAAAGAAAATCTACAAATTATTTTGTTTGTTGAATCAACATTTCGTACAATTTCGAGATTGTTGACACACAAATTTGTTGCACATCCTGGAGGACAACATAACGGCGAACCTAAGACTTATGCACCAATCAATTTGGCTAAAATAAATTAACAAACGGGAAGCTGCAATTGGCCCTTTAACATGCAATCAAAAATCATACAAACTTAAATTATGAGCTTCAATTACTTAATTTTCATTTGCTTTGCTTTTCTCTTTTTCGTATTATCCTTTGTTTGTTTGCTTAATTTTTGTAAATTGTTAAAGTTTTGCCGCTGGCAGCTGTTTGCTTTTAATTGATATCGAGTTGCATCTGTTTGCTATGCCCTGGATGATTGGTGGCAAGTATCTCTGGTTGCAGCTGCTGTTGCTGCATCACTTGGGGTATATAGACCCAAATAACTGCCATTAGCTTGCTAATTTGCCTTCTCATTTATATATATATATATATATATATATATAATAATAATATGCCATATTGTATATAGTAATAATAATAATGTATATATATTTATATATATATACTAAATATAATTTGCGTTTTTTATAAACAAATTTGTTTCGTATCATTAATTACAAACTACAATTCGCGTATTTTTTATTATATATTTAGTATAAATTGTAATAGTTAATTATATAATTTTTGTTTTGTTTATTTTGTTGTTTGTTTTATTTTTGCTTTTAGTTTTCATTCTTTCATCTTTTTTATGTTTGTTTTTGCGGCTTAAATACTTTGGGCTACGCGTTCTCTGTAGGCGTGTTTAGTGTTTTCTTGTGTGCTATGAGTTGTCGATCGTTTGATCAATATATTCTATTGTATATACTAAATATGTACTGGCTGTGTGTGTCTGTATGTGTGTGTGTGAGTGTGTATTTGTTCTAGTATCTGGAAGTGGCTGTCGAAATGTCTATGGCCTCTGAACTGAACTATTTACTTATGGACTTATGGAATTGCGCTAATTAAATGTCGTACAATAATTTCATAGCTGGAATCTCTCGGCGTATTTAATGTTATTGTTGTTGTTTCTGTTGCTGCTTTTGTTGTTGTTATCATTATTTGTTTGGGGGCTGCTGTGGGCGTGGCATGGCATCACTTGGTAACACCAAAGACCAAACGCATTTAGCTAAATTTCTCATTCTCGCTTGCTGCTTAAATCTAATTCAATCAATAATTGTTAGCGCTCTTACAATAATTGATCGATCCTATTTGAATCGTGTATGTATATATGTAGGTGTCTGTGTGTATATATATATATATAAATTTATTTAACAAACTACTAATGTTTAGGGCTTTATGCACGCTTTTCACTACCAAAAAACTACGCGTAGTTATTATAATTATAATTTTTATATAATTATTATTATATATATGTATATGTATATATATTTTTAATTTTTTGTTAAATATGTTTTTGTTGTTTGCGCTTTAATCGCATTGTTGCTCCGCGTTTTAAAAATTCCATTTAAACTTAATTATTACAAAAAAATAATGTACAATAATAATAACTGATTTTCTGATTCCACGTATTGCAATCTCATGCAACTTGCGGCAATTTGTGTGTTGTATTTTGTTTTTTAAGTTTAATTTTTAGCTTTTTAATTTTCTCAAATTTTTATATGCGTGTGTGTGTGTGTGAAAATGTGTTAGTTAAGCAATTAAAATATCACCAATATTTTTGCTTTTCCATTTTTAATTTTCGACTGCATTTCCGCCTGTTTCTCTTTCTTTTTTACTCTTTTTTTGTTCTTTTCATTTTGCGTTTTCATTTATGTAAAAAATTAAATAAAATTAAATACAATATAAAATGTACAACTATGTTTTCTTTTTTGTTTTTGCTATTTGCATTTTGTTAAAAAATTTGTTGTTGGTTCCATTTTTTGTTTCGTCTTGCTTTTCATCTTTGTCGTTTATTTTTATCTTTTTGCTTAAGTAAAATGAAATGTTGGGCGGGCGGACTGTGCGCTGGGCGTGGTCAATTGCATTAAGTACAAGTGCTTAAGTTCTGTATGTATGTGTGTGTGTGTGTGTGTGCGAGTGTGTTGTTAGTTTCAGATGCTGCTGTTTAAAGTAACTACTTGCAAATAGGTTTTCTCACTTAGTTCGAATTGTTTTTTTTGTTTTTTAGCGTATATGTACAAATACATATACATACACAAATACATATTTTCACATATATAGATATATAGTATGGAATGTCTGCCGCCTGCCACGCCCAGCGTCCGCCCACCTTGGACCGTTTCTGCCCGATCACAATCGAAGCGGGCAGCTCTAGCGGCTAATAATACAGTGGAGTCCGAAATTATAGTACATCGAAACGAACTTAGCTTATAAATTCACACAATTAACAAACACGAGGGGGGCAAGGAGGGATGGGTACGGGTAGGGGTATGGGGCTTAGGCAATAACAACAACAGGCAACAAAATATTTAAAACGAACAGGCAACAATTGGTGGTGGCAATGGGTGGTGGTAATTGTGGTGTCCGATCAACTGGCACTGGCATCCAGATATCCAACTCAACGGAATCTCAACTGATCGGATCTGATCTGATCTAATCTGATCTTACTGCAAGATGTCCTGAATGTTGAAATTGTCATTGTCCAGCGAGTTGATCAGATCCTGCGTGGAGAAATTGCTATCGACGGGCAGGTTGTCAAGGAATTCGAGACACAAATCATTCGAGTTGGCCACCACCGAGTTGATCGTCTGGCTGATCGAACTGGCGCTGGCAATTGTCGCCGAGCTGCCAACAACACCGCCAACACCAACACCAACACCACCACCACCCGGCTGTGGTGCACCATTATTGTTGCTGGGTCCGGCACCACCGGGTCCACTCTGGCTCATCTGCAGCTGCATCTGTTGCTGCTGGTGTGTTGTCGTTGTGCTGGTGCTCTGCACAAACTGTTGCTGTTGCATCGTCAGCTGCTGCTGCGTCTGCGTCATGTGCATGCTGGTCATTTGCATCTGTGTCGCCATCATGCCACCACCTCCAGCCGCCCCCTGTTGTTGTTGTTGCTGCTGCAACAGCTGTTGCATCTGTTGCATATTGCTGCCAGCACCGGGTCCGCCCATGTGTTGTTGCTGCTGTTGCGCCTGCTGCTGCGCCTGCTGTTGTTGTCGCATCAACTGCTGCTGCATCTGCGCCGGCGTCAGTTGCATCTGCGGTCCGTTCGGGCCACTCATCATGCCACCGCCGCCGTTGGGTCCGTTGCCCGGCGCATTGGGCGCTCCATTGGGCATAAAGTTACCTGAATAAGTGAGACACGAGAATTAGTTTAGGAGTTGAATCACAAGTGCTATCATTGAACGTTTTCGGAACTATGTTGCTGAAACATTGGCAATCTCAGCTTGTATGTGATTAGTTCTCAGTTCAATGATAGTCCCGAAGGTAGCCGCTTACCTCCATTGAAGCCGCCGGGCGCCTGTCGCATGGGCGCTCCAGGACCAGGTCCGCCAAAGGCCATTTGCTGCTGCTGCTGCATCATCATGTGGCGCCACTCCTGCTGCGAGCCCATGGGCATGCCGTCGGGCGTGACCTGCACATTGGGCGGCCGCTGCTGCTGTGGACCGCCCATTGGTCCGCCCGCACCGCCGACACCGACACCCACACCACCACCAACACCACCATATGGGCCACCGGGTACACCACCCATGCCACCGCGTGGTCCACCGCCAGCGCCGCCATGCTGTTGCATGTACATGGCCGCATGTTGGGGCCGCATCATTGGACCGGACGGCGGAATCGGTTGCTGGGTCATGCGTCGCATTGCCGCCGCCTGGGCAGCGCTGTTGGGGAAGCGACCAACGCCGCCGACACCACCGACACCGCCAACGCCACCGACACCACCGACACCGCCAACACCACCGCCGCCGACAGTTTGTTGCATCATCTGTGCCTGCATCAGTTGCGCCTTGGTGGCATTGTATTCCGGTGGCGGAGGACGTGCCCCAGACATGTGTTGTTGCTGCTGCGCCTGCTGCTGTTGCTGCGCCTGCTGTTGCTGCTGCTGTTGCATGGCCTGGGCGCGCATCATTTGCTGCTGCTGCAGGAACTTGGCCTGATTGGCAGCCGGCACCGGTCCGCCATTGCCGCCCATCATCATCTGGGCATTGGCAGCGCCGGCATTGGGATTCATTTGCATGGGATTCATGGGTCCACCAGGTCCGCCCATCTGCATGCCCGACATGCCGCCCATGGGTCCGCCCAGCTGATTCATTGCACCATTGTTGGGTCCACCGGCGCTGCCCGGCACGCCGACGCCGACGCCTGCGTTGCCAGCGCCCACAGAGACGCCACCTGGCGGCTGTTGTTGCTGTTGCATCAACGGCACATTGCCGCCAGGTCCACCATTTGCATTGGCCGCTGCCTGAGCCTGCGCTGCTGCTGCCGCCGCTGCTGCTGCCGCTGCCTGCGCTTGCGTTTGACGCTGACGCATGTTGGGCGGCACCTGCTGCTGCTGCTGCTGCTGGGCGGCTGCCTGTTGCTGTTGTGCTGCTGCCGCCGCTGCTGCTGCCGCTGCGGCCTGTTGCTGCTGTTGTTGCTGCTGCTGCTGTTGCTGTGTGAAGTTCATGCTTTGGCTTTGCGAGAGCGAGAAGCCGTCGGAGGGTACTGCAAAAAAACATTAAATAATTAAAACAATATATTAAAAATTAAATAAATATAATGTCAAAAGAGTTATCATTCTAAACTGTTTTATAAAAATACAAAGTAATGACTACATAATTATTTTGAAGTAGGATTTAAAGGATTTCGTACAACAATATTGTATATTGTCCTATTATAATATCCATATAATCATTATTTTATTTATAGTCATTTATGCTTTATTTATGAGAATCTTTGTCAATGTTAATGATAAATTTTGACTTATTTTATAAAAATCTGTCATTAAAAAGTGATTTTTATTTTGAGAAAATATTGCATGTCATTTTTACTTAGTTCAAATTGAAATGATTAAAGTCAGATTTGAATAGAATTGCACAAAATAAATCATTACGATTGATGAAAATATATGAATTTACTTCTATTCTAAGTCCTTGATTTAATGATTAAATAACATAAAAATAATCATTATTTATATATATTTAAATTGTATTTACCATTTGAATTGTTCATGTTTTGATTTGGTTGCTGTTGCTGCTGTGGTGCATTTGGTCCACCTCCATTGCCGCCGTTGGCCGCCGAGTTGCCGCCGTGCGGTTGCTGCTGCTGCTGTTGTTGCGGATTGGGTCCGCCATTGCCGCCGGGCTGCTGCTGCTGTTGCTGCTGCGCCGCCTGCTGTTGGCTGAAAAAGACGCCCTGTTGCGCGGCCACGGAAACGTTGCTCTTCATGTCGCTGCTGAGATGCAAATGCTGACCAGCTGACACCTGTAAGCAGAGAGAGAGAGAAAGGTCAATTGCAGTTCAATAACACTTTCATTCGATTTAATTGTCAGATTACGTATACGACATGTGGGTGCACAAATTGAAACGAATTCAAAGATTCACGAATAAATGTGAATACGTTGACTACGGACAAAGTAAAAACACTAACTGCAAATGCGTCAACATCACATCCATAGTTTATATGATGGATAAATCCTTTGGATTGTGAGCATTCCACTTAATATGTCAATAGTTTTAGTTTTTAATTCATGGATTATATTAATATTTTACATACTGACATTTGCTCTTTTAATATATAATTTATTTCATTAATTGTTAAATATATATATTGTAAAAATCTTTTTTATTGAATAAATAAATAAAATCTCTTCTTGTATTTATCGCAATGTGTCTTATTTATTTTTTCTTAGTAAATTATTTATTTATATTTATTATTCTCTCGAGAAAATAAAACAAGTTTATTGTAATTAAAGAATTGTAAACTAAGATTCATGACTCGAATTCTCAGCAAAATTGTCAAGTTTTGCCTTGGCTTGATTCAGGCATATTCACACCTTGCAACTTGTCTCTTTATCTCTTCATCTAATTGCCAAGTAAGCCGTCAGATTTCACACTTGCCCCCGTTCCTGCCACACAGTCGTTGTCACTGTCACAAAGTCAAAGATTTTCAGGCTAATTCCTGGACAGAGACAGAGTGGGGTGAGAGATGGAGCGAGAGAGACAGATTCTCTGGCATATGGCCGCCCACCTACTCCATTTACAGTTGTCTTATTTACTGTCAGCCTCGACAGGAGGCGGGGTGTGTGTGTGTGTGTCAGTGTGTGTGTTAGTGTGTAGGTAAACATCAAGTCTGCATTTGGCGTCTGGCATTGGTTTCGAAGCTTATTATCGCCGCAACTGCATTCGCATTCGCATCCGCATCCGTGTCGCATTTATGTCTGCCAAAGAGACACACTGCGCAAGAGAGCGAGCGAGTGAGTGAGAAAGATACATAGAGAGAGGGAAAGAGCAACACAACATTGAGGCATAAATCTTTGGGGCACTTTATTTCACAGTCTACTTTCGCGGGCGGCCACTTCAACTTCATCTTCCCCTTATATTTATATTTGCTATTTATTTGTTATTGTAATGAGTGTCCACATCTGCCGCAAGGGGAGGGAGGCAGTGTTGTGAGGGAGGGGCAGGGAGCATGGTTGCCACTTCGTTTGCATTTCAATGCCATGTCCGTGTCCGTGTCCGTTGATGTGTCCGTTGATGTGTAAGCCAGGCAAGTAAAGGAAATCGCTTGCCCCTGAAGGCTGAAGGCACCTTGTTGTGGTCCGTGTCCGCGTCCGTGTCCATGTCCTCGTCTGCCACATTCACAGCCACTTTGTCCTCGTCCTCGTCATTGTCGACTCTAGACTCAACTCGACGCACTGCCAAAGCCAATAAATCTTTGCGACACGACTTCAGCGTCAAAACGTCGACGTCGACGCCGAACGGCAGCGTCGACGTCTGCGTCGCTGCTGCGGCCTCGCGTTGTGGCGCCCCAAAAAGCGCACTAAGCAACTTTGTGGCCTCTTTTTGTTGCCGCTGCTGTTGTTGTTGTTGTTGTTGTAATTGCTTGTTGGTTTAATTTATTGCGTTTTTGCGGCATACATAAACACTCACACACACACATACGTTTATACACTTGCATATGTGTTGTGTGCGTGTGGCATAAAGTACACTGATTAAAATTCATGGACTCGACTGAGCTAATTGAAGTTTAGTGCCAACGCGAACACAAAGTGTTGCCATTGACCTGCCATAAACATCGCTTACCCCTCACTTCCCCACCCCCTCCACCCCTCCACCTGACCATGCCCCCTGACGCTGTAACAACGTTTCATAAATCATTTGTATGATTCTGGTGCGAGGTGTGAAACGTATGTCGATGTGGCAACTTCCATTGCGTTGCAACACCTGCGATGTGTGCGATACGCAGAGATGCGTCTGCAACGGAGACATGTGGCAAAGGGTTAGTCTAAAATGTTGCAAGGCTTGAAATGAAAGAGTTGTCCCAAGTTAGCAGACGAATCCTGGATGGAAACCAAAACACATTTTCGTTAACAATTCAAAAAAGCAGAGATGCAATGGGCAGCAGGTAAAAATTCCCTCAGACATTTTGTGAAAATAAATTTATTTTTATTATTGAGAGCACACTGCCAGATACTAAAATCACGCCGTGAATAACCATAAAATTGATAATAATATCAATCAATAATCAATTATAAACTGCATACAATTCAATAATTTACTGTCTACTATCCTTATTTATTTTTAATAATAAATTATTTTGTATAAAAATGAATCAAATTATTTGATGGGCTTAAAAACCCAAAGAAAAAATGAAAAGCAATTGAGAATCAACTTTATTAAATAGAACCAAGGCTCGACTCAAAACCTTGGCTTGTCAATTAAACTTTTTAGAAGCTTTTAAAAACCAAGACAGAAATTGAACTGGATTATTCATTGAGTTGTGCTTCAATTGTGAAAGCAGTTAGCTGCAGCCCCAAGGGAAAAGCAAGGAAAATGAAAATGATTGCCTTAAAGGAAAGTGGAGGCATGTAGTATATGTGAGCTGACAGCATGAATAATCTAATATCTAATGTGGACATGAAAGCGACTGTTGCTGAGTGAAAGAGATCGATTTAAGCGGCGTTTCATTAAGTGGATGCAACACATTTCAAGTAAATTTCATTTGATATGCAGCTAAAACGACGTAGAAATCTCATTGTAAGGACTCGACTATAACAAAGTCATTGAGCAAACATTGAAAACGTACCTTTAGGCAGGAGGAGGGCAGAAGAGGGGCGGTTAGCATCGAACGACTTCATAAAACAAATCATTACAGCAGCTTTCATAAAAGGGCAAACACAGGCCCAAATCCCAGCTCTCCCCGCTTTCCCCTCCAAGCCAACGAGCGGGCAACATCGAATACATACATAAAATATCAATAAAAAAAAAGTTTAAAGGTAACTGCGACGACTTGGCGTTAGCATTGGCGACGTAACCACGACAGGAACTGTAACTGGAAAGGCAGCAGGAGCGGGAGTGGGAGCGGGAACAGGACGAGACTTGCTCTCTTTCTCTGTAAGCCGTGCGCGTAAATCCTTCGCTATTACCCCAACAGTGTCGCCATATTGATTGCGCTGGAGACAAACCGGGCAGCCCACACACACGCACATACATAGAGAGAGAGAGAGAGACAGAGAGAGCAAGGACTCGTAAGCAGGAAATGCGCATTTGACAAGCCAAAAAGATTGCCGCATCCCGTCGCCGTCGCCGTCGTTGTCGCCGTCAAGGGAATGATATTTGAACAGAGGGCAAGTTGAATGCTGGTTGGCGGGGAGGGGAAGCGGAGGAAGCGCAGGACAGCGGATTCTGCCGCCTTGCATATAGACTTGACAATGATATATGTGACTATGCCACAATGTGTGTGTGCACTGGTGTGTATGTGTGTGACATGTGAGTGCGTGTGGGTGCTCGGTCAAATGGTAGCAGAAGGAGAAGCAGCAACGTTCTAAAAGAAAGAAACGAAACTTCAACTGAGCCTCGGGGGCTGTTTCTTCTTCATATTCTTCTTCTTCTTCTTCAGCTTATTGGCCCCCTCGTGATGAGCATAGTGCAAAACTGAGGACACAACTGTACCACAAAATCAACACAAAAACCAAAATAAGGCAAACTTGTTGCCAGGCACTTAAAATAATTGAAAATAATAGAATCAAATAAGCATACAAAGATGAGAGAGAAGCTCATGAATGTTAAAATATACATATGTTATTCAAAATATGTTAACAGCGAATCAATCACTATTCTTTAACATCTGAAAATAACATTTGAGATTAGCATTATCAATGTTAATGCTAAACTGCATGTTAAGTAACATATGTATGAAATAGCTCAGTTATTAATTCTATACGTATTTTTTTACTCTAAAATATAATTAATAATATGTAAAAAAAAACAATTTTCGATAAAAAAACAAGTGATTTAAAAAAATATAGCATTTACAAAGAAAGTTCCTAATGTTTTTTAGTTGCAGGGATTGCAATTTAAAGAATTTTATTTAAGAATATTTTAAAAATTATAACTCTTGTAGATTTAAATTTTCATTTAATAATCGGAGATTGACTCTTTATATGCATTATTTTTAATATGGTTAACATACTAATGTTAATGTAAATAACAGCTTCAAATTTATTACAATTTATTGCAATACTTAACTTTTTGCTTATAACTATAAAATTGAAATGTGTTTAGAAAGTTTGTGATCAATCGCATATTACTTAAGCAAATAACATGCTATACTCTCTTGAAACATGAGCGATGAGCCCCAAAAAGTAGACTACATTATGCAGAGTGGACCAGAGGAAAGAAGGGGAGTGAAGTGAACGATAATTGAAGTTACTTAAAGTGCACCCAAAGCAACTGAAGCAACAGCCACCCACTCATCGAATGCACTTGGCAGCGGCCCAACAAAGACTCAATGAAATTAGCAAAAGAACACGCCCCACTCCGCCCAAATACCGCCTTCCTCCTTCTCCTTGTGAAGCTCACGCCTATAAGGAAGGACGCAACACTCCGCAACGCGAAATGTCTGTCTGTCTGTTATTTTTTTCTTTCTTTTTTTTGGCATGGAAGCCAAAAAATCCAAATGAAGCCAAGAGAATGTGTCGTTCTGGGCAGAAAAGACAGTTGGGGGGAACTGTCATTGGATATTTGTGTGACATAAACTAGCTGCTCTGTTCCGTTCTCTCATTGCTATTGCTCTCGAGAGGTGCCCGCGATATTTAACGAATTTATGACAGCGACTAGCTAAGAGATAGACGCAGCTATAGAGAGAAGGAGAGAGGGAGAAAGACAGAGGAAGAGGAGATTTAGAGTGTGCGAGAAGGAAACAAGAAATCTCATTTGGCGGCGCGTTAAAGCGAAGCGAATTTGATTTTTAATTGATGAAAATGAAACATAGGGGAAAGGGAAGTTGGGAACTTGATAAGAATCGAATGATGATGCGATTAGTTATAGGAAAGTTGACTTAAATGAATTTTGTATCGTAGTTAAAAGGTCTTTAACATTGAATTTAATTTTTGTATTAAAGTTCATTTCTTATGCTTTTTATAGGCTGATGATCTGAGTATGCTAATTATTAATCTGTTTAAAGTATCTAGTTGTGATCGGGAAATTCCACAAACTGTGAAATCAAATGAGCTTTGTTCTGCAATCTAAATGTGGATTGGGATTAACCAGTTAACCAGGCTAAACAGCAGCTCATTTTAAATCTCATGGGTAGCTACAACTTTCAGCAGCTCGACAACAACAACGGTAACAACAACAACAGCATTAGCTTTGTTGCAAGTTGCATATGAGGCAAATTTCGACGAGCGGTGAGTGTCCCCAAGGATTCAAGTTGCAGACTCGAGGGTAAACGTCAATATGTGTGCAGCACGCTTGCGAGAGAGATGCAACTATTAGCAGCGCATATGCGAGAGTAGGAGATGGAAAGAGTGGGAGAGTAAGAGAGAGCTGGCGTATGTGATGAAACTTTTGAAACAGTTGCAGTTAGCACACAATGCCAAAAAAGGGGGAAAACCCTTGCTAGTATATGTATAGAGTATAGACACAAAAGAGGTTCCAATCTCAGTTACCATGCCCAACCGCCCACTCTTAGCCCAATATGAGTGTGTGTGTGTGTGTGTGTTGCAGCATGTCAATGATCATAAATTAAACTTGCAATAATTATAAATTAAATTTTGGCATAAATGGGCATGAGAGCGCCATATGCAAACAGTGGCAAGGGAAGGAGACAGAAGGGCGAAGAGCCACGGAGTGTAGAAGCCATGCGACATTGCCAGCGAAAGGGGGCACAAAGAGAAAACGAGACAAAGCAACAAAACATGCAACGACTCTGCCTGCTGCCTGTAGACCCCAAATGAACTGCACTACATCACAGAGCTATAGCTCGATATATAAGTGTGTATATATAAATGTATATAAATGTATGTGTGTGTGAGTGTTTATGTTGTGAGCGTATGTGTGTGGGGGAGGTTGGGGAATTGTCCGCTTAAATCATTTGGGCCGCTTTGTGGGCCATGCACTGCATTCGATTTGTAACTTTGTTGGTTTAATTTAAGGTCCTGCTCATTGGATAACATGATACGAAGCACTGCACACACACACACACCACACACACACTTGCATACGGGCAATATACACCTGCACAATTTATGAATGCATTTTAATGGATCGCTTGTCAAAGTTAATGGGCTTGGCAATAGCGTAACGGACAAGTTGCAAATGACTTTGCCAAAAGCTTTCGATTACATAATAAAAGCTGCACACAAAGCTTGCAAGCTCAAGTTCTTAACCCTCTCGGAAGAATCTAAGCTAAGGCTACAACATCAAATAGTCATATTGTCAAATCATGGATAAAATTTAAGCTAAGGTCCGTTTAGGAAATAGGGAATATTTGTCAAGACAATTCCTGCATCTTTTTTTATGATTTCTTCAATTTTCCGAATGCACAAATTCATAGTTTTCTTGAAATTGAGCCAAGTTTCAAACGTTTTCATTATAAATGTTTTTTTTATAATTTTTAATTAATTTTAAACTTCAACTGTTTTTTATGAAGTTTCTAAATTTATTTTTATTATGATAAAAATGTAAGCTTTTAAGGCTGCCGGATGCCGATGCCATACTTTCATAACTAAACTAATTTTTATGTAGAATTATATTTTTAAAAATGAAAAATCGAAGAACGTGGGTACAGGGTATCTTGTAGTGTTGCACTGCAGACAACAGCGTGCTGACTTTTCTTAATTTGTTTCCTTGTAGAATGTTAATAAGTTTAGAATTAAATATAATTGGCCATTGCATTATTGAGTTTAATTGAAGAAATCTCATTATATTTATTGCGTGAGATACAATATTTGGTTTTTTCAATAACAAACTGATAATGAAAATTGGCCAATTGCTTTATAGCATCATCATAATTATTATGGATATGATCACTTCCCAAAGAATCTCGTGCTGAACATTCGCTCATGCTTATAACGAGCCACTTATCGGACTCTCAGCTATGATAAGGCGGCAACGCAAAACAACGATAATGACAAACAGCAGCAGCAGAAGAATAAGTAGAATCTGTGAGTCAGAGCATAAGCATCTGATAGATAAAACAGCTGCATAGCAACATCGCAAAAAACAAAACAAAAGAAAAGACGACGCGATGGCGACGAATTTAAAATCAAAATAGCAATGAGAAGAATTCTACGTTGACGACTCACAGCTATGTGTGTGTGTGTGTGTGTGTCTAGAACTCTTAGTTGCAGTGGCTACAAAACATCTGCGCGCACATCTACCAGATACAATTTACGGAGAAAAACGCCAGAGAAACGCGCGCGACTCGCGCTGTGACTCACAGCGCGTTTTTGGCTCGCCAACAAACAGCTTCGCGATATTAAAATGCCAAACGGTACGTGCCAAGTGCCTAACCAATGAGGGCGGCTGAGGGGGCGGCAATGGAGGGAGGGTGGTAAACTGCATGGAAATCGTTGCAATTGTAGAGTTATT
This sequence comes from Drosophila limbata, assembly GCA_963924055.1. NCBI lineage: Eukaryota > Metazoa > Arthropoda > Insecta > Diptera > Drosophilidae > Drosophila > Drosophila limbata. Next base: position 10,134,081 of record OZ001355.1, read on the forward strand.
TTCTTGGCGAGAGAGCGAGGCAGAGAGAGAGAGAGAGAGAGAGAGAGAGAGAGAGAGAGGGAAGAGAGGAAGACGAGCGAAATACCCAAACTATTTGTCACTCAAGTTGCAGCAAGTTGCATCCTAATGTGAAAAGAAACTTGAAGAAAATTGCTTTTAAGTGTGATATAAGACTTTTATACGTTCTTGTATTTCGAATTTGCAACAATGTTGAGGTACAGTTATGTTTTATGCTTTTGTATAAGTAAAAAAGTAACTATAAGTAAGAAGACGAAGCCCGAGAAATTAGAAGTTGAAGTTGGAAAATGCTAAAGATTCGTATTTAAGTAAGATTCATTTTTAATGCTTACTTAATATATAAAGTGTGAGCTTAATTGCAAATTGTTGGTGTATTTATAATTCTCAAAACTGCAGCTTTATCATCTAATCACGCATTTGTTTAAATAAACATTTTACTAGTTTAAATACATATACAATAAATAAATAAACCTAGTTTAGAACCATAAATAACCAATTTCTATTACAAGACTCTTATATTTAATTCTGACTTTACAAAATATGAGCTCAATTGAAGTCAAATAATATTTACAGTCCTTTGCTTCAACTTTTATAGAACCAACTAATGAGATTTTGGCAAATGCTAAGCATTTGTTTAAAAAATACAAATAATTTAACCATCGATTTAAATAGTAAAATGTTGTATATTTTCCACAAGGAATTTGAAACATTGTTCGATTTTCCGTCAATTTAGACGCAGCTAAAAAGTTCAACATTCATTAATGTTATTTACATACTCTTCTCAAATAGTCGCAAAATACACTTATACACACACACAGGCACAACGCACAAATTGGGCAAATGATACACAGCAAAAATTATTGCAAATTCTGCACAAATGAGACACCTGCTCCTCTTTAACCACTGCCCCGCCCCCTGTGACCCCTGCACACACTTTGTGTGGCATATCGACCTGAAAAGTCCCTTCTCTAACATTTTCACACTCAACTGAAACTCATCAGAAATTCAACTGGTCAACAAAATGAATTGAAATTTGCCTTTGGCTTTTGCTGTTTTGTGTATTTCTCTCTCGTTTGCGAATTTGCAAAATATCCCATTGATTTGCACTAAATGCAAATGACTTGGCTATTGAGTAAAAGAATAAATGGGCGTGTCCATTGCCCCTAAGCTGCATACTTAATATCGAACGGGAATGAAGCGAATGCCAAGCGTAAAAATCTATTTAGCCAGCAAATGCAGCTACGAAAAAAATTACCAACCAAACGGCAATCGTTAAAGTTAATTACTTAATTTATTTGCCCAACCGCAGCAACATCAGCAGCTGACAATGGCAAAGGGTTGTTGCTGTTGTTGCTGCTGATGCATTAAAATAATAAGCAATTAATAATAATAAAAGCAAACAAAACATTTGGCAAGCCGCAAATGTGGCGGCTAAACGAAAACATGGCCAGCAATAAAAGAAGGTTAACACGAATTAAGCTCCGAAACTAGCCAGCACTCTCTTATATTCACGATTATTCTAGTGTAGTATTGAGATGCAGCTGAGATACCCTGTAAAAGTTACCGCTTCAAAGATCATTCGCTTTAAATCACTAGTCTATGACATTGTCTTCTTTAAGTTCTTCTTTGTGTTGCTGTCGCAAACATTTTACTGGCAGCTAAATAATTGCTAATATTAGAGTATTTTCGTATCAGATTCACTAAATACTTCAATTTAAACAATTTTTTGCTGATCTTAGTCTTTTAAAAGTCCATAGACATCTAGTTTTTCGTATTCCTTACATTGCTTTCGTAAACGTTTTACTGGCTGCTGAGGCTGCTTTGACTGAATAAGGGGCTAAAACCATTTTGGCATTCTTCTTTAAATTTCATAATAATTGAAAGGTAATAGCAAAGATAAAAAAAAGAGTTGTAACTGACGCCCAAATACCCTTTCTTTTACGAACTCCCATCTTTGTTAGGGTATTTAACAGCATTTTCCACTCATACTCGTGTCGACCATTTACATTTTCAATTACTTTGCGCAAGGACTTTGAAGTGACGAGCGTCAGACACGCAACTGCTCTTCTATCCCCATTCCCCGTTCTCCTTTCTGCTATCTCTCTTCACTTCCTTTTGCTCCTTTTGCGCTTCTTTTTGTTTGCCATCTCGTTAGCTAGTTTAATGCCTTGGCCACAGTTTTGACTGTTGTACGCAATGTTGCTGCCTCTTGCAAAGATCAAAAGTGCGACGACGACGACTGACAATATAAAATTACACATACGCCATGTTGGCCAGGTGGACTAGTTGTTAGTTAGCTCTGTCTGTTTCTGTTGCCTGTTTGTTGTGGTTATATTAAAAGCTCAGGGTGTGTGTGTTTGTGTGTGTGTTTGTGTGCGTGGTACTTTATGTTGTTGTGCTTTTCGTATGTCCTTCTATATTTTTAATTACAGGCTTTGTCGCTGTCCTTGTCACATGTGCGAGAGGCTTTTTTTTCGCGCCGAGAGTATCGTTTTTAAGAGCCGCCCTTGTTTTCGGTTTTCTAATTTCCGTTTCACATTTCACATTTTACATTTAGAGCATTTCATTGCAATTGAAATTGAATGGCTTTCTTTCGAATATTTTGCCATATGTCTAAATTACTTTATTATTACCGCGACACGAGAGGGAAAAGGAAAGAGACGGGGCAGAGTGGCAATGAATTGGAGCATGGAGAACTTCTACAAGTAAATGAGTTCTTGTCTCGTTATTATTGATTTTCTCTTTGTGACATTTTTGCAGTCGACGCCTCGTTTATTGTGTGCTTAACTCCTTGAACTATTTTTAAACTGTACTTTATTTGTCTTAATGACGTCACAACTTCACATGACTCCAACAACAATTCTTTAACTCTTTGCGGGAGAAACATATAAACACTCTATTTAAGTACACAATTCTGGTGTTAGGCATTAATAATTATGGCCAACTAAAGAGTTCTTGGAATGAAAGCATCCAGCAAGCTTGAGAATGGATAATGAGAGTTGACAAAGTAAAATTTAAGTGCTTCCTAACAATTCAAGCAACACATTTAAGAAGCGTAAATATAAAATGGTTGCCAGATTATTGAAATTATAAGCACAATCTTAAATACTTCTGAAAGTTTTGATAAACATTACTATTATAATATAATTTTTCTTAGTCAAATATAAAACTAATAATTGAAATATGCATATAATGTTGCTTAATCTCATAAATTATATCTATACTAAAAGATATTGTCACTTTTAAGCTATCGGTCGTGTTGATGCTCTCAGATTGCAACTCTTATTTCTATATTTTATTAATTATTTTTGGATAATCCAAACGTTGAACGTTATCAAGTTGGGTGCGTGATTATAATGTTAGGGCAATAAAACAAGGCTAATGCAAGTAAATACAACATTTCGCTTTGCCACAGTTGGACACAGTTTGGCACAACTCTCACTTCACCCTACCGCCTTTCCAATTGTTGTTGAAAAAGTAATTAATTTGATAAAGTGACTAGGGCCAAAACGTTCTGGGCCAAGTGGGCGGCCCAAGGTGTCGTTAGAGCTGCAAAGGAGGTTGTTTCAAGTAAATGTAGAGTGTGAGGAAGAATAACTGGAAGCGGCGAAGGAGGAGAGAGAGGAGAAGAGAACAGTGTGTGGGTGAGTGGTGCAGGTCAGACATATTTATGGCCAAATATACAGCAACAGATTGTGCGTCCTGCGGTAGCAGTTAATGAAATGAGCTTTGCTCTTTTGACACGGCTGGCAAACGTTGCGTATACGCAACATGCGGTGCCCCCCAAAATGGCCGTTTCAAAGCGTTCTTTAATGTTGCATTTGTTTGTTTGTTGTTGTTTGCTTGTTTGTAAGTGTAAAATTCTGTGACAACAGCAACAAATTTTAATGGAATTTCAAATGTTGTTTGGTGTTTGGTTTGTTTATATGAGAATGCTGGTTACCCTTAACTACAACTCGCTCTTTCTCTTTCCATTTCCATTTCCTCTTTCTCTATATCTTTGTCTCTCGCTTTATCTCTATGTCTCTTTGCAACAATTTGCACTTGACCAACGTTCAACCCGTTCGTTTGTTGAGCTTGTCTGCCTTTGACAGTTGATTTTTATTATTTGCATGTTTCACACACACACACACACACATGCTCAAGTACACCTACACATATTATATGAATTTCTGTCTGGAGTGGCATGATATTTAAACAAATTGTACAAACACTTTTTGATATAGTACCTCAAAGCTCAGTATATATTCGTATCTATTTCGAAACTCTTGCTTTGCTCTTTTGGTCTATGCCAAAATAAATAAAAACTAATTTGAATATTCAACTGCAGTCGGTGATAACAAACTTTGAGCTGGCCTAAACAAATGCGGCTGCAAGTTAAGCCAAAGTGACTTGAGACAAGTACAAAAAATATGTGTGTTATGCAAATGTGAGTAGTCGACGGAATGATACCCTTTTGACAGAAGATTCTCTTTTTATGAGCAGAGAATTAAAAGATGTTTACAGAATCGCATATCAAGATAATGATTTTAATTTGTGAAATTAATCTATTTATTGACTGTAAAACTGTCTGGTAAAGTATAAAATATGCTCTCAAGCTAATTTTGGTGTTAGGTGAATATATATAATAAAAAAACCAACACACACTCATATAAAACTCTGTAGAGAAAACTGGCAAAACATTTTGTAAATCTTTTGGCAAACGGCTCCAGCTCGAGCTGAAATCGCTTTTTATGCCTGGCAGCCTATAAATATGCGACGTGAGCTGTTTGCAGAGCGCATACACAGATATAGCAACCACACATACACACACACACACACACAGATCCAACTACAAGAAGTCGAAAAGATGCGCATAGAAAAAGTGTTGCATACTTTGTAGCGTCCGAAAAGTGTCCGTCGAGTCGCGACGATTCGTCGTTCGTTGGTTCGGCTATCTTCTGATTAGAAAAATTAAACTTAGCTCAAGAGCAGAGATAAGCGAAGAAGGCTAAGATATAAAGGGAAAGAGTGAGACTGGCAAACAAATGGCGACACGAAATTATAGAAAGTAAAATGTAAAACCTGAGCAACTCACTGGCAAAAAGTTTCTTCGTTCATTTCAAATAATATCCATTAAAATAGATTAAAAACTGAAATATTTATATATGGATATGTTTATACATGTATGCATGTGTAGGAATATGTGTGTGTGCAAGGATGGGTGGGGGTTCAAACGCGATGAATATGTATGGATAATTCCCAAAGGGCCCTCAGGACTTTGACTTTGGCCTGGGGGCTGCCACCTCGAGAAGGTGAAAGTATTAAAAGTACTTGCCACTTGCCACGCTTCACGTTGCTCATCGTCGTCGTTGCGTTGTTATATGAAGCAGATTACATGGCATAATAATCACAACGACGATGAGAACTCAACATATACACACACACACAAACAGTCACACAGAATGAGAAGCCAGGCGATAGATAAATGTGGCAAAAAGGGGACGTACTATAAGGGCCAACTTGGGGTTAAGCTCACGCGCAAATATTAAATTTTATGCCACAGCGAATGAAGTAAACGAAAAATGTAGCATACAGTTTCTATATAAACACACACACATACATTCAAAGAAGCAATTGCCAGCTAAGCCAGAGGAACTGTACAGGTAGCCACTGAACAGGTCCAGGTCCAGATTCAGGTGTTTTGGCCTCAAGTCCCAAGGGAGAAGGGAGAAGCCAACCAATTGGAAAATAGCTAAAGAGGAGTTTGAGAGCTGGAAATTAAGCTGCTATTTCGTTATCTTATGGACATAAGATAAATATAGGAATGGGTATCGAGATAAAATCATTTGGCAGTAAAATTTGACATGGACTATTATATCGAGAACATAAAATTGTTAAGAATATCAATTAAAAGGCAATGAATTGTCATAATATCAAAAGGAAAGGAAGAAAGGATCAATTTAAAAAAAAAAAATGAAATGGAAATGGATAAAGTTGAAATTTTTAATATGTGATTAAATTGGCATAATTGAAATGTAAATCTAAGGAAATGAATTTAAGAGATGAGAATATTTTATGGTATTTCGTACTAAATATCGATGCAATCAGGTGTGCTACAGAAATCTCTTACACTTGAATTTGACTTAAATTTTTATGAAATTTATGTCAAATTTAAGCGAAAGCGATTCCTGTGGTACCCCAGAATATGTCGTAATTCACTTAAGTCTCACAGGATCGATATCACCATAGGTTTTTATTACATACATAGATAGATAAGTAGGAATGGATAAATATAAGCTCTTTTGGTAAGTAACTTCGTTATTTAACACCTACTCGTCTACATCCCTTTGAAAACGCCACTGGCATCACTTTCAGCAGCATCAACGCTGTGGCAACACCTGGCGAAAATTGATTGAAACGCAGCAAAACTGATGAAAATATTACGAAACTTCTTGGCAGTCCAAAAACACACAAAGGCCAAAAAAGAGAGCGAACGCGAAAAATTACAGCAAATTTCGCGATGCGCCAAAAATGAAGATGAAAAAACCCATCATCAAACTCAATTCCCACAGCATCCCCCGCCCACTACAGTGGTGTTACAGTTACCAAACGAATGGGAATATAAAAGGTAAATAATGTGACCTTTGAGAGCATCAAATGCGTTGTATAATGGCAGCCTAAAACAAAATGGCGGGGCCGCGTTTGATAGGATGTGCCTAAATTGGGGCCACTACAACAGCAACAACAGCAACAACAATAACAAAAGGAGGCAGGCTGTGAATTATGAATGCAACATCAATGTGGCAACCCTGGCATAGATTTTATAGCATTCTGGGGCAAATGCTGCTTGTTCTGTTCGTAGTTTGTAATTTGTTGTTAAAGTTTTTGCCATCGTAAATATTTCAGGTGATTTTCGCTAACAACAAATTACTGCTAAACTTTTACGATAATCCCCCAAAATGCAATTGAAACTCAAAACAAAGACGGTCGATTGGTAGCTAAAACTGTCTACATTATTTGCTAAGAAACATCAACTAAGCTAAGCAACTAAACAGCTAAGGAAAACGGAAACAGCAGCACAGGGTACATATAACCCTCTAAACACTTTTGCATAACTTTATAATAATCCTCAACTCAATTCGCTTTGCTGGACAGACAGACAGCTAGAGGGTGCAAAGGGGGAGGCAAGAAAAGCGGTGGCACACTCAACGACATAACAAACGAATTATGTCACGAGTTTGTTAAACAATTCGAATGTTTTCCTGTGAAGCCCTCGCTCTCTTCCTCTGCCTTCGAGTGACAGCCCAGTTGGAAAGCCACCCAAAAGACAGTCAAGGCATTGAAATACCCTGCACATGCTACGCATCAAAAGGGGTATACAGAAGACCAGTTAAAAATAAAAGTTTAAAAGCTTAAATTGATTTTTTATTTTTATTCTGAATTTCAATATCATTGAATGTTTTTCATTATACAGGATATGCGTTTAATACAACAACCTATTTCATATGCTAACATTTCAATTTGATCATTACCATCATTTGAAATTCGAATTATTCTTCAAACTGTTCACCTTTCTATTTACAGGGTATCTAACATATCGGACTACTCTTGAAACTTACATCCGTTTTATTGCCTCGACGCCGGCGCATTACCAGCCTCGGGTCCGAGTGAAAACGAATCTCAACTCGGCTTGCAACACACGACTCAACTCAACTCGAGTCGTTTGGTCTGTTTGTTTTTTCCTCTTCGACTCAACTCTTGAGTTGGCCATTACATTTGGCTAGCAGAGGTGGGGGAAAGGTCTAGATCTGTTACGTTATGGTTATAAATTATTTATTGCCCTCTGATACATTTGAGAACCATTACAATGGGTCATTTGCACAATTTTGTGTTATTTTCTCAATGGCAACGCATCCTTGTCTTCTTCTTCATCTACTTCTCGGCCGGATTGCATGTGTAACTTCATTAACTTGGCGCGTCGGCATAGTCGTAAAAAATTTGATACTCACAGTCCCAGCCAAAAATAAAAGGGCCCCTTAAAACTGGTTCTACTCAAATCTGCACCCTTGAAAATATATATAATTTCCGCACATTTTCACGTTTCGCACATTTCCGTTGCATACTTTTGTGCGCTCTCTGGCATTTTGATGTTGTTTCCTTTTGTAACGGCAGTTGTTGTTGTTGTTAAGGTTTTTGTTTTGCTCAAATACATGTATACGATACACATATATGTGTATATACGATATACTACTTATTCGTGCATTATTTTATTTTATACAAATTCTTTGGCTGTTAACAACTACAATGGTTGGCAATGTGGTTGGTGTTATACTTTTTGTTGTTGCTGTTGTTGTCGTTGTTGTTCGTTGTTGTTGCTGGCATTTTAACGAGTTAATGCAGGACATGCAAATGTGAACATTCTGAATTCATTGAACTTTTACACGACGACCCAACGACGCCAACATCCATGTCGTTGACGCTGTTGCAGCTGCTGCTGCTGCTGTCATGTGGCTTCGCTGACGTCGCCGTTGACGTCGACGTCAACGTTGCTGCTAACGTTAGCGTCATGTTATGGACATAGAGGGACAGAGAGAGAGAAAGAGATACCAAAGCAGCGCAAACAAGTCGTTTCTTGAGCTGTAATATTTGCTGAATTTTTTACATTTATCAAATTTAATATTAATATTATTATATTATATGATATGTCTTTGTAATACACATCTGCAATTAACAGAGAAACTGTAAGCGTTGAAATTTCGATATATGGTAAGTATATATGAAAAATGTATCTCGTTTCATTGGAAACTTGGCAAAGGGCGAATTGTTTATTTTTCCAGAATTCTGCAGAATGTTTTCAGAAAATAATGTTTGCTTAGACCTCCTATAGAGATTTTCCGTATTCGGAATATTAATTGCTTTTGCGATAGATTTCTAAGAAAACAGCATTGATTGCAATCCTATAGAGAAAAATACGATTGCCATGCCATGTACAAATGTACAATTTATATAGAATGGAATAACGAATTTTCTCTGAACGAGAGAAAATGAGAAAGGCAAAAGAAAACTGTTGCGAGTTCCAACTAAAGGGAATTCCTTGAAAATGTACATAGCATACATTCTGGCGCAGAATAAAATTAAGTAAGTTCAAGGTTTGTGCGTATTTATTCAATTCTTTTTTGTTTTATCTCATTCTCTTCTTCTTGAAGTTGACTTAAATTTGTATGAAATTGATGTAATTTTTCAAGTGGAAGAGATTTCTGTAGCACACCTATTCATATTAAATTATATCAAAAGTGTAATTCAAAACAAGTCGCCTATTAATTTCTGTTATTTCTACAATTTTGCGAGTAAATACAACATCGCTTTATCTGCTTTAATCATGCTAAATGACATTTATCTATCGTAAAAAATGTACAAATTCTTTGAATATGAATTGAAAATTCTTTGGACTCCATTACAACAGAGATACACAGTTGGCCTGAACCCATTTCTTAGCCTCGTTGAGGGCAAATGGTCTTAAAAAGCTCGTTAGGCAAATATTGGCCAAAGAGATTTATTTTCATTTCATTTGCGTGGTTTTTCTAGCTTCTTCTTTTCTGCACTTGCTCTAGCCCTTCTTCTCCTTCTTCTTTTTTTAATGTTGCTGTAATATTTACTGTACATTTTACATTTTACAGGCTGCGTATTCATTTCTTGCACTCAGTGTTTCTCTTGTCAGTCTTTTGATAAAACAATATTTTGTATTGTGTATGCTACCCTGTTTTTGTTTTTGTTGCCCTTTTTTGGGGGTTGCCCTTGTTGGGATCTTAATGAGACCTATGCAAATATATCGTTAGACCCAAGTGTGTATACGTGTTTACTTGAGACTTTTCTTCGAACAACAGATAAGAAGTCGCCAGTTAAACACTTTTGGGGATTGGCTTAAAAGTCAATGCATTAGACTTTCGGAAAAGCAACAACAATAACATCTATATGAAGGGGGTGTGTGGGTGTTAAAATTCGAAAAACTGGACGCTAATGTCCGCAGGGTGGCAAAATTTAAGGGGTGTTCGCAAAATACGGCAGCAACTCTAAAGCAAATTTCAATCTCAATCGTCAACAAGTTTTTGCCAATCTACTTTACTCGTTGCGGCCTGAACTTGGACTCTACAACTATTTCTATATGTGCACACAGTGTGCAGGCAGGGGGGATGCCGTTTGGCGGCTGGATGGGATACAGGATACAGGGTGTTGAGAGGTTGAGGCCCTGGCACTTGGTAATGCATGAACGAAATTCATGGGAAAACTTGAGTTTGGTCGGTGCTTGGGCTCGGACCGTGGACTTAACTAAAGCGCAAAACGGAAATTTCACCCGAGTCCAGTGTCCTTTCGCAAAGGCAAAGCCAAAAGCAGCAGCAGCAACAACAACAGCAACAACCAGAGCCACGAGTTGTTGGATTCTGTTCGCTTCTCATTTTTTGGGTGCTTTTCTGATGAAAACTACTCAGCGACATGAAACTTAACTTAAAAAGTTTTGCACTTTCATTTTGTAAATGAAATGTTGTTGTCGACGTTGTCGTCCTCGTTGTTGTTGTTGTTGTTGCTGCTGCTATGAAATAACAGGAAAACAATTTGGAGCGGATAATGAATATGGGTTAGGTAGGGCATGTGCTCCAAGACTGGAATATAAGAATATCATTTGAGCGAGGAGTGCAGTTTCATTTCAGTCAAAGCAACCTGCACAACTTGTAATGAGACCCTCGAGAAAAAGATGCAGAACGAGACAGATAGTTAGCGAGAGAAAGAGAAAGAAGGAAGTACCGCCGACAAAATGAGGTCTTGCAAAAGTGCAGACAAAAGAAGCTGACAGAGATGAAGAAGGAAATATGCATTAAGATATGAATAAAGAAATTTGAATAACATTTGTCAATGTGTTGTGGTTGCTGCATATATTCACATGCATTTATGAATACACATATAAGCAAATAAAATAAAGTTGATTTGATTGATTGACACCCCCAAAGTGCATTGAATTTGTCAGTTTGCCAAATGACAGCCAATGAATAGGGAATGAATATGAATATATCAATGTAAAACTTCATTTGCTTTGAATTTATATCAATACAACAGTCAATATGAATAAGTGAATGCACTCATTAGTGTATCCTAATAACTAAAGAACATTAGCTTAAATATTATAAGCACTTGAATAAATTGAAGTTGTTGTGAATACACTCATGAGTACGTCAATAAATCCTAATGAATATTACCTCATCCAATGTAATAACTTTATTGTTAGCCAACAAAATTTACGTATGAAATGAATAAGTGAATACACTCATGAATGTATTCATGAATACTCATAGAATATAGCTTTAATAATCTATTTTTTAGTTTTAAATGAATCAGTGAATACATTCATGAGTGTATTCATGAATACTAAAGTTAAAAGCCAAATATATGTAAAAATTAAGTGAATATCTGAATGAATCCATAAACAAATAGGCAGTAAATAATTGAGCTACATTGCCAAAAGAAATTGAAAATTAATATATGAATAGACTCATGAATAAATCAGAGGCAGCTAGAAGTCTAATCAATTTCTGCAATTACATACATATTTTAGACATTTAAATACTGCAAAGGTATTCAAAGCGATTAACTATGATTTCAGTCGCCTTTGGGGCAAATTGTGTACGGAAATGAGAATCTGTGTCCCGCCCATGTTGGTCCTGGTCCGGCCAGAAGTCAACGAAAGGACGAACTGACCAACTACTTTATCATCTTTTTTTTGCACTGTGGAAGCAACGAATTCATTGCTAGCTAAAATGGAGCAACAGCAACAAGAAATATGAGTATTAATCAGGGTTTGAAAATGCTACGCTACTCCGTAGTATTTCGATTTGCTCTCGCTACCGCTCTCGATTTGAACAGAGCCGTAGCAGAGCCATAGTCGATCAAAAAAAAAGGATTTGCTCTGCTCTGCTCGGAGTTTTGTCACGTCAAAAACTATAGCATAGCAATAGCAAAAAAATTGAATTATATGAGCTACGGCTACGGAGCGGGAGCTAAAAAAACTGAGAGCGAGATGAGAGCAGAGCAAATGAAATTTTTTTTTTTACTACGGCTCTCGTGTGATTTTGTTTTTCCTACAATTCTGTTATCGTTTTTTTTCTTCGCTGTTTTGTAATGCACCGTTATTTTTACCGTTAATTACAAATAAAGACAGTTATGTAACAGAGTTGTCTTATGCAGTTTTACCAGGATTACCACTGAAAGCAAGGTGCGAGATAAGGATTGCCTCTGCCGATTATGGCCCAAAAGTGTTGTTTATTGTTTAGTGTTGAAAGTATGCACTGACAGGTCTGAAAGACAGCGTCAAGTATGAAAGAAGAAATTGACGAGTAAGATAACAAATGAGAAGTCATCCTTTTCCGGTTGAGCAGTCTAAGAGTGTAAACGCGTACGACACAGTCAAAACTAAAAAAATTAAAATTTAATAATAATAATATAAAAAAATATCACCGTGAATTCGACTAATTGATTAAATACGTAAATATGGCACCAAAGAAGAAAACTTTCAACATATTTAAATATTTCGATGAGAGTCATGACGACTACGTTAAATGCAAAAAATGTTTTCGATTATTGAAAAAAGGTCGTGTTTTTAATTTAAAGAAGCATTTAAAATTGCACGACATCAAAGTTGATGGACAAGATGATTATTCTGTGAGCCTTGACACTTCCAAAAATTTAAAACATCAAATAACTAAGGTTAAAATCAACAGAAAAATTTTAATTCGGTCATACATTGGTCTCGTCACTGAAGAAAGCGTTCCATTCAACGTGCTCAACTCAATCAATATGCGAAACATAATTGACCCCATATGTAAAGGTATTTCCGACAAATGTGGAAAAAACTTTAAGTTGAATGGCAACAAATGCAAATCTGTTCTAAAACACGTAGCAGCGAATATTAGACTTGAAATACAACAAGAAAGTAAAAATCGCATGTTATCTTTAAAAATTGATAGTGCAACGCGGCTGGGTCGAAATATTTTTGGCATCAGTGCTCAATTCATCAGCAAAAATGAAATAAGATCGCGAATTCTTGGAATGGTGGAACTAAAAGGAGCTGATTCAAGTACATCCAAAAATCTCGCTAAAGAAATAATATTTGTTTTAGATAATTACGACATAAAACTGAGCCAAATTGTATCAATAACATCGGATAACGGGGCCAATATGATAAAAACTTCAAAAATTTTATCACAAATGTACAAAAGCGATGACGATTTCGATGAAGCCTGTATTGAACAAAAGAACAGTGACTACACGAAACAAATCGACTACTTCGAAAAAACGGATAATATTCATGTGGGTGATATACAAATATGTCGATGTGCAGCACACACTGCACAGCTTTGCGCACTTGACGTAACAAAGCATACAATTATAAGAAAGTATTTATTTCAATGCCGCAATCTTACTAAATACATTCGGAAGACTTCAAACGGTTATCGTGATTTATTTGAATTAAGAAAGTTTACATTACCTCAATTGGATTGTCCTACAAGATGGGGATCAACATTCAACATGATTGAACAACTTAACAAAGCAAAAAATATATTAAGCCTTGTTGAAAATGTGGATAATAATACAGATGACGAAAGTTTCGAAGCGAACGATTTTTTATGGGACTTTATTGATTCGTACATTACTATTATGGCTCCACTCCAAAAGACTATAGTACAGTTCCAAGAAGAACAATTACATTATGGTAATTTCTATGCTATATGGCTGACCTGCAAACTAGCCACTAATCAAATTTTAGCAAGAAACTCGTCTAATAACGATTCAATTATTTATATAATTGGAAAGACGCTCATTGAAAGTATGGAAGCACGAACCAAAAAATTAGTATCAAATGTGGGCTTCGACGCTTGTCTTTACTTGGACCCTAGATTCCATCATATTCTTGAAGACTCACAAAAAGAAAAGGCTATCAATTTTTTAAAGACATTGTGGGAACAAATCAAAATGCACAGTCCCATTCCCAATTTAAGAGATTCAACTAATTCAAATGATACGGACTCTGAACATATCAAAGAAAATAATTTCGAGCTGTTGGACAACTTTTTAAATGCTAGCAGGATACTTCCAAATGAGTCAATAGATGTCCATACAAAGATTGAAACGTTAAAATTGCCGTATATGAAAGCTAATTTAAATGTTTTGAATTTCTGGAGAGATAGGAAGTCAAGCGATCCAGAGCTGTATACCCTAAGCAAAGTATGTTTTGCTATACCGCCAACTCAAGTAAATATAGCTACCTAATCTAAAAAAAAAACTATAAATAAACAATAACTTCAATTTCTTAATTCATATAGGTAACAATAGAGCGGGCGTTTTCTTCTTTGAAACTGGTGTTGTCAGATAACCGTAATCGATTAAATCACGAAACTTTGGAAAATATACTTCTTGTCAAGCTTAATTCGACACACTTAGATAGTGCAATCGACAATTTAAGTTTATTTGAAGACGAGGATTAATTCATAAGTTTCTATTCGTAAAAGTTGTTAATCCGATTTACCTATTAAAAACTTTGATTTAATTTAAATATTGTGACTGAATACACTACACATGAATAAAATTGAGATAACAGAATTGTAGGAAAAACAAAATCACACGAGAGCCGTAGTAAAAAAAAAAAATTTCATTTGCTCTGCTCTCATCTCGCTCTCAGTTTTTTTAGCTCCCGCTCCGTAGCCGTAGCTCATATAATTCAATTTTTTTGCTATTGCTATGCTATAGTTTTTGACGTGACAAAACTCCGAGCAGAGCAGAGCAAATCCTTTTTTTTTGATCGACTATGGCTCTGCTACGGCTCTGTTCAAAGCGAGAGCGGTAGCGAGAGCGTAGCAACATTTTTATAACTTTTGCTGCTACGGAGTAGTTTTTGCGAACCCTGGTATTAATCATTTTCTTCTATTTATTTTTGTATACACTTAAAAAGGGTACTTTGATTTGATCACGAATTTTGTAGTACTTTTGTACACTTTTGTTGTCAGATGCACAGTTTTAAATTCATCTTGATAAAACTTAACGATACTTTTAAGTTTTTTGGGAAAATACCGGTATAAAAAGAAAATATTAAAAATTTTAAAGATATGCAAATTTAAAAACAAAGTTTTAAAATTATCAAAAATAAGGAAAATAAAATATTTAGATAAAAAATGGAAAAAAAATAGTTTCAAAAACAAAAGAAAAAACAAAATTTAGTTTTCGACCGAGCCGCAATTAACCGATATGCAAGAATCGGTTTCTTGACGGTTAATTCGGTTAGTACCGGTTCACATTTACGGGTATGGTTACGGTTTTAATATCTGATTCTGAGGAATCTTTGCATATTATACAGGCATGGAAACGATCGGTCGAAAAAAAATCTCGAGTATATACGTTTTGTTGAATATTTGGAGATACATCAAACAAATTGACAAAATTAGTATCTAGATCTCTCGAACTCTGTAAGGGGGTCTAAGCTTCAGAATTAACAAGAATTCTTCTTTACATTTTTCTTATTACTACTTTTTTTGTTGCTGTCCATTTGCAAGTCGTGTGGCACGTAATGAAAATGGCGCACATGGCCGCCGACGTCTGTGTTGCCGCAGCCGTCGCTGCTGTTGCCGTTGCTGTTCTCCGAAGAGACACGAGCAACAAACTGAGCCGAACGCCAGGCCGACTGACAATTTTATGAACAGATGTGTGGTAAAATTAATGGACAGAGATAAACTTGGTCTTGGATGAAGCTAAAGAGGGTTAAACGCCCAACGAGTGGGGTAAATAAGAGAGAGAGAGATTGAGAGCAGAGAGTCAAAGACAGAGAGAGAGAGAGAGAGTGAAATGAGCTGATTTGAGTGCATTTGCGAGTGAATTTCTACACATATTATTACAAATGAGAACAACCCCCAAAATGATGTTGAAACTTCGTTTCTGCTCGTTGCGACTTTTTGTATGTCAATTGTGGATGGTTATATTATGTCGGCTTATGGTCGAAACTTTACACTTTACACTGCACGCCAGCAGCGCAGTCGACGTCAGCGTCGCTGCTCAGCAACTGCTGTTGCTTGGATTTGGATTTTACCGTCAAAGCTGTTGACTTTGTTACGCTGATAACTTAAATATGCATGGGAAATTTACATACGTGTCAATGGTATTAAGTAGCGTTATATTATTATTATTGGATAAGCAGCGTTATAAAAAGGAGATACAGTTAATGTTGTTGCTGGCGTGCCAGCAGCAGCATGTAGAACTTTGAGCAATTGTCGAGTGTTAACTGAACTCACCTGAATGCCGTGAGCACCGCCGCCCTGTTGACTGATGTGCAGTTGTTGCGTTTGTTTCATTTGCAATGTTGTTGTTGTTGCCTGCTGTTGTTGCTGCTGCTGCTGCTGCTGTTGTTGCTGCTGTTGTGTTGGGTTCGCTGAATTGCCGCCAGGCCCAGCATTTGGATTAGTTTGCGGACCGCCGGGGCCTCGGGACGGTTGTTGTTGTTGTTGCGGCTGTTGTTGTTGTTGCTGTTGTGGCATGTTGCCCTGCGCCTGGTTGTTGTTGCCTTGAGGGACGCCGCGTGGCGGGCAATTGAGGAAGTTGGCGTTGGCGTTTTGATTGCTGAATGGCGAGTATTGTTGTTGTTGTTGCTGCTGCAACTGCTGCTGTTGCTGTTGCGTCGGCACCTGTTGCTGCTGCTTGGCAAAGTTACCTGCCCCGCCCATGGGCACGCCCATCTTGGGGCCATTGGGATGTTGCTGCTGCTGTTGTGCATGATGTTGCTGCTGCTGCTGCTGCATTGCTTGTTGCTGCTGCAGACGCTTGAGATCGAAATCGTTTTGTGAGGAATAAAAGAGCTCCTGTTTGATATCCAAGAAGTTTTGCTGCACATTCATGCCTGGCCCAGCCCCAGGGCCCTTCTGATGGAACTGCGGTGGCAAGTGTTGCTGCTGCTGCTGTTGTTGTTGTTGCTGCTGCTGTTGTGCGGCATTGGATGCCATGCCAAAGTCATTGGGAAAACCACCACCATAGTCATTGTAGCGTCCCTGTTGCTGTCCCTGTCCCGGACCTCCCATCATTTGGCCATGTTGCTGCTGTTGCTGCTGCGACGCCTGTTGCTGTTGCTGCATGCCGTGCGGCGGACGCGGAAAACCACCCATGTTACCCATGGCACTCTTGTGCTGATGCTGCTCGGCCATTTGTTTCAGTGTCTGGGCAGCCAGCGAATGCTCTGACATTAGTCCACCGCCGCCGCCAGAACCACCACCACCATTGTTGCCGTTGCCACCACCAGCTCCAGACCCGTTGCCATTGCCATTGGGTCCATTCTGGAAGCCAACACCTGGACGCATTTTCATGGACTGCGGATCTAGGCCCATGCCAACACCGAAACCACCAAAGCCATGGCCCAAGCCACCCTCGGACTTTACATTGAGACTATTGATCAGATCCTGGGCATTCGGTGGCTCCACTTTGATGCCATCTTCGGTTTTGATATCCAGCAGCGGCTTCTCATCGAAGCCATCGAGGAAACTGGGATTAAAGTCCTGCAGATTGTTGATGAGATCCTTGAAGGTATCATTATTCTCCGAGTTGTCATCGCCCAACAGATCCGGGAAGCCCGGAAACTGTCCATTCGCCCCATCCTTGTCCAGCGATCCCAAATCGGGAAAATCATGATCTGGTTCCCGTTTGCATTCCACCAAATTGGCCAAATTGCTCAGTGCGGATTTTTGCTGAGCGGACATCATGTTGGGTCCCATGCCAACGCCGACGCCACCGCCGACGGGTCCTGTGGGCATGCCGCCACCGCCAGGAGCACCGCCGCAGCCACGCCCATTATTGCCGAGGCCACCCAGACCGCCGCCTTGTTGTTGCTGTTGTTGGTGTTGCTGCTGTTGTTGGTGCTGCTGTTGTTGGTGCTGCTGCTGTTGGTGCTGCTGATGTTGCTGGTGCTGTTGCTGCTGGTGTTGCTGATGTTGCTGCTGCTGTTGATGTTGCTGCTGTTGATGCTGCTGCTGTTGTTGATCGGCGCCACCGCCTCCCCCGCCACCAACGCCCGGTTCACTCTTGACGGAGGTGTTGGTCAGCGCCTTCACAGTGACATTGGTGCTAATCTGTTGCGGCTGCGAATTGGCCGCCGATGTCGTAAACTCCAATTGTTGTACAATCTCCACAGAGAATTTTGTTAGATTCTCCGAGCTGTTGCCGCCAACGCCGCCACTTGAGCTATTGTTGTTGTTGTGGTTATTATTGCTATTATTATTATTGTTGTTATTGGGAAATTTATGCGGCGGCTCATAATTCTCGGCGCCATTGTCAACATCCTCCGCTGATCGTTTTAGGATTTTTTGTTGCTGCATTGCATGAAAAAAAGAAGAAGAAAACGCAAAAAATAAGCAAATATGTTAATATTGATAATTAATTAAACTACTTTAGAAGATTCAATTTGATTTATTATTTTAGAAAGATATTATTAGCTTAGATACAATAAGTACGCATAAGTACTCAAAATGATCGATTGTCTATTGTAAATACCCTCAGTAGTTTTTTTGCGATTTTAGCTAGTTTATAGCTAGATCTAGCAATTAAAAAAAGGGATAAAAGTTAGTGATTTAAATCCAAACAGTGAATCGATTTTAATATCAAAATGTAAAAATCGACAAAATATTAATCGAGTTAAAACATTCATATTTTTGCAAAAGCAAAACAGATTTTCAAGTAGATAGTCATATTGAACAAGGTTTGGCCTTTAAATTAAATGCATTCAAATTTAAATTGTTTAAAATAAACTAAGCTTAACTTTTCCTTTACTTAGCTTTTTCGAGAATTCAATACTATAAATCTCAAACTCTGCAAATGAAATACGATGGACAAACTCTAGGGAGTCGTCTATTTTTAAAAAATATCGATTTAGTTAAGAAAGAAAGATCGAGTTCAAAATTATGGGAAATTTAATTGTATAATAATAGTTATAACTTAAAATCGAATGTACAGCTTACCCAAATATTCATAGATATTTCTTTTATTAATTCTTAGGCAAGGTATTTTACGATAGTGTTACAGCAAGTGCGAGTTAAGAATCGAGTTTAAATGAGTTTTACATAGATTTGTGTGTGTTGGAAATTGAAGTCTATGTTTGAAACTGATGCGAGTTGTTAAAAGAGTTTTATCACTTGTGGTTTTGATTTAGTGGCCTAGACTTGATAATAGTTGCGCTGTCGTCCAGTGTTGTAGAATGTCGACAGTGTTGCCAAGCGTCGACAATGTTGCATTTTGTTGCGTTTGCTGCGTGCGCTCATTTGATTTCTGTTTTTTTTTTTTACGTTTAGTTTTTCTTTGTATTTGTTTAATTTGTATTATTCGCGAACACTTTGTATATTCTTTTATTTTTTGAGTGTGCTGTTCAGTTCTTTTGATTGCAATTTGATTTGGTAGCTGCATAATAAAAACGACAATTCGATTAACACTTGACAAAAGTTCAACAAGAACAGCAACAAAAGGCAAGTAAAATTCGCTGAGTTGACAAATAATCAAAAGAAGACGTGCACAAAATTTATTGAAAACATACAAAAGACAAAAGTGAAAAGAAATGCAAAGTGCAAAAACACAACAACAACAAAATACTCAAAGACACTTCTAATCAGCGGCAGAATACAAAAACAAAGCTGAACTGAACCGCAGAGAAAAAGAGAGAGAGAGAGAAAAGAGGCCAAACCAACGCAGAGAGTGAGTGTGTGTGTGTGTGGGAGAGTAGCAGATTGTGGGAGAGAGCGGGTGGCCACTGCGACGCAGACTGCGACTTCGACGCGACGCTGATGTTACTTTTGTTTTGCTGGTGCTGCTTGTTGCCTGCGCTTTTTACGCAAGTGTAACAAGAAAATAAAAAAGACGACAACAAAACAAAAGACAAGAAAAAAAAAAGGAAACGAAACGAAACGAAAAGCAAAATGCAAAAGAAAAACAATCTCATTTAAATCAGAATGTGTTTGCTTTTCAGTTTTATTTGCTAGCTATGGCCCCAGCTCGGCTCGGATCTGATCGGCTTCGGCTCGCCTCGTCTCTGGCCGCTTCGTTGCTCTCTCTCTCGCTCGCTTCGGATCACATCGCGCGCGCGACTTTTGCTATTTATTTATTTTGTTTTTGTTTTTTTTTTTTAATTAATGCAAAATGTATACAAAATAGCAGCGAATAGGCGCAGCAGAAGCAGCAACAACAGCAGCAACAGAGGGAGCCTTGGGGTCGTGAGGTGTACGCCACGCGAATGGACAGGGGCGAGTGTTTTCTTATTGCTGTCACTGTAATTGTTGTTATTGCTCTTGGTGTAATTGCAATTGTTGTTGCCTTGTTTTATACGGGCGCTTGACAGAAGGCAGCGCTGCGGCAGCAGAAGAAGAGCAACTGAATGTGAGTACAATCATACATCCATACATGTGTACGTGTAAATGAGTATGTACTTAATATGTAATGGGGAGTTGCGAAATGGATTGAACGGTAAACTGACACGGGATTATGTGA
The DNA here is from genome assembly GCA_963924055.1 of Drosophila limbata. Taxonomy (NCBI): domain Eukaryota; kingdom Metazoa; phylum Arthropoda; class Insecta; order Diptera; family Drosophilidae; genus Drosophila; species Drosophila limbata. The sequence goes on from OZ001355.1 coordinate 10,154,628, forward strand.
ATACACACACACACACACACATACACACACACATATGCATAAGCTCTGGAAGCGAAGACAAAGTAGAGAAATAAATGGGGATTTACCCTTCTAACGTAAGTACTCAATTGAGTACAGTTAAGTAGTTCATTATTCACAGTATTTCAATAATCTTGAATCGAAGTATTGAAAAACAAATTTTAGAAATAATTAAAATATGAAGTGTGAGTGCTATTCGTATTCAAAATATTACAATTTCAATTGATTGAAAAATAAAATAGACCTGCAATTGTGATTTTTTGAAAAATATAAATACGCTATTCATAATCAGATAAGAGATACGTTTAACACACAAATTGAATAAATAGATATGCACTTATCATCTATATGGCATATCCTTTCCGATATTCATATTCATACTAAAGTGATTCACATCAATTTTATGTTTCTCTCTCTCTTTACCTCGTTCTCTCCATGCTTGCAAGCACTTTCCCTAATACAAACGTTCACAACACTAGTTAATAACTTTATGACACTCATACACTCAAACATTCATACACTCACACCCAATGCAATATACCCAATTACTTTTGGCTGGAAACTCGCAATCTTCTCTCGGTTCGTGGTCATAAAACGGAGTGAACCGATACAAACACGCGCCAAACACTTTTCTCCCATTCATTCATTCATTCACTTCACTCATTATGAATAAATGCCGTTTCATAAATTTGCTTTTCTTTCATTTTGGCAGAGCTTTTCTCATCTATAGAAAACTCTGTGGGCATCTCTCGATGGAAACGTGACACAAAGAATGCAAAACTTGCGTTGTAGGTGGTAACCAAGACATGTGCGGGGGGGGGCTGAAGGGGAAGTTGCCACAATATTAAACTTATGTTGCACTCACACACACATAGACTCACACATTGACAGACTCGGGTCTCGAATATTGAGGCCCGTTTAGAGCGTTAAAGCAACTCGCACAATTTACAAACTTAAAAGTAATTTAGTTTTTTACGACTCTGCTGCGGTAATAAAAATGTTTAGCTCACTCGCTCGCTCATTGCCAATCCCCCACTCTCTCTCTCTCTATTCCACTTGAAGCTCTTTTATGTATTCTTACACACTTTGCAACTCACCTACAACTACATACATACATAAAATACATAAGTACTATATACATTCAGACTTATGAACGTTGTCTACGTCCTCCACTTTTGCCCCTTTTTCATGTGCACAACTCTGCATTTACATTTATCGATATGTTTTCGTCTTCGTTTACAACGTCTTCTAGCCCATAAACTAAGCAGGAAGTTAAATAGTATATTCATTTTAAATATAAAACTTTAACTATAGTCGGTTATTCATAAAAATACAATCCATATTTTCATTCTAAAGCATTTGAATTAAGATCAGCTTTTCATTATACTAAGATTGATCGAGTCTATTTCCAGCTTACAGAAATGTACACTCATTAGTATGAGTTTACACGATGAAGTTCATGTTTCTGCTAATAATGTGTAATAGGTCAAATTTTCAGGGATCTAAATAGCAATTTAATCTAGTTTAAAAAAAAGAACTTCAATTATTCCATTATTCATTATTTCATTTTTCACTATACTAAGATTGATATAGTCTACTTCAACCAATTACTGTGAGTTTACACGATAAAGTTCATGTTTCTGTTAATAACTTGTAACAGGTTAAAGAATCTTTATATTACTATTATCTTAGAAGCTTTTCAGAGCATACTTATTTCGGTATTATCCTATAATCCGTAAAAATTCGACACCTACTCACAGTGCCAGCAATCGTTATACATTGAACCAGAGTCGTGATAGTAAAGTTTGACTGTACAACGAGTACTACTGTATTTAAATTACTTGGCGAAAAGAAAGTCAGAAATGTGTGTGTGACTGAGACTAATTATTGAGAGTTGTTGCTCATATGTTGCCCACTTCTTCTCCCCTGTCTCTGCCTCTACCTCTTTCTCTCTCTCTGTCTGTCTGTCTCCGTCTCTGTCTGTAGTTCCCTATCAGTTGGCGGCTAAAATAATTTTGTACGCTTGAAGCGCACTGAAATAAAGCGCAAAATATGATGCCGCGAACCTTGACACATTAAAATAAGCAACAGCAACGGCAACGCTGGCAGCGACGTCAACGGCGACAGCGAGGGCGACAGCGATGTGAGTAAGACGCAAAGACGACGACGACGACAGTCAGTATATTTGCGTGTAAAAATAAAAATGTGAAAAGCTTTTGCTGTTGTTGCTATTGCTGTTATTGCTGCTGCCTTGTCTGAATTTCATTTTCATGTTGCGCTGCAAAAATAAAATAAATAAATGCTGTGCACAACGCGGCGTATGATTAATGCGAATTAGCAGCGAGCAGCGAGTGGCGAGTAATGAAAACCAGTAAACCGAACTGTAAACCAACTGCCCACCCAGTCAGTGAGCCAGCCAACGGAAGTGGTCCAAAATTCGTGGAAAGCCTTCGCTAGTTCCCTATCACTCTATCACCCACTTCCCCCCTCTTTACACACTCTTATCACCTACAAGCAACACGCTACTTGAGTGTGTGTGTGCGTAAATACGAATTGAGCTTGCGATGAGTTGTCGTGAGTTGAGTTGAGTCGAGTTGTATTTGGCGTTGTTCTGCTCTGAGCTGAGCTGTCTCTGAAGGTGTTGATAGGCTTTAGGAGCGTTGTGTTCTTGTTGTTGTTGTTGTTTTGTTGAGAGGTCGACGAAGTGTCGAGTGCGGTAAGCATGCCAATAAGCGCGCTTATAATCCACAAAAGTCTTATCAGCTTAGCTAATTGCAATTGATCAATCTCAATATTTGAGTCTGACGATAAGAAATTAAGGGGGAATTAATTAAGTAAAAATTAAACCGAAAAAGTCTAAGGAAAATAACCCTGGATGTCATATTTGAAATATCTCTTAAATTAATCCTGTGCATAAAAGTCCACAAAAGAAAATATTTTTTCTAGTCTTTTAGTTCGAAATAAAGATTTCACAATCTACTAAAAATGATAAAAAAAAGTCAAAGCAACAAACAAGCGTCGCGTCGTCGAAATGACGAACGAAGACCGTCCAGGATTAAAGCGAAAATATTAAGGAAAATTCTTTAACTAAAAACAATATGATTCTAGTATTGCTTATAAAAAAAATCCAATTAATTAAGCTTTGATTATTTAATTATTATTTGCTGTCAACAGGTCAACTTCATATTTAATGTGCTTATTCATTTTTTTTAGTCTGTCATTTATTATAATGACTTAAATTCTGCACATTTTATATTCATATCAACTTCTTGTGCCTGCAAATTTAAACATTACTTTATCACAGAAATGTTACCTCATTAATAATGCAACTCTCTAGCTTTTATCTTTTACTCTCTCTCCCTCTCTTTCTGTTTCTTGCTCTTTTACAATTAATTTAAGTGCTATATTAAATTGTAAGCCATAATGGGCATAACGGTATGAAGAAGCATGAAAATATATTCATTTGCAACTGCCCTATTTTGACATTTATTTCGTTCTCCAACCAATTCTTTGCAAATTGTAACCTGCAACACACGACGTATGCGTGATATGTTAGCCACTCGCATTTGTAGTCATTTGTTGGTGGGGAAATCGCATAAGCGTGGGTTGTGCCACGCCCCCTCTCTATGCATGCTCGCATCACATTTTCCATACTATTAATTTATTTTCACATTATAAGAAATTTCGCGCTTGGACAGAAACAAAAAATGATAAGTAAAAACAACAACAAGAAGTGTAAATCAGTGTAAGAGAAAAAACATGAGCAGCGCAAGGCAATACCCTAACAATATGAAATTGGTCAGGCTGTAACAAACAGTTTCAAATACGCAGTCTGTGAGTTTGGTTGGAATATCTTATAAAACTAAAAAGTTTTCCAGACTAAGCATTTTTTGAAAAATTTGATCGTTCATAAGTTATGATCAAAAAGTACGAAATTTGAAAACTCGCATAACTTTGTAGAAACTCAACCGATTTACATGCGGAATGTCTTTTTGATAATAATTTGGCCTCAATATGAATAAATTGACTCAACAATCTTATTTTTGTTGGTTGTGTGAAAATGTCAGATTCCCGTTCAGCTCTGTTCATGCACTACACGGTATTACAAAAAAATAATTATTATAAATCATTTTTCAACTCATTTAACTACTTGCGAAAATACTAATGAGAAATTATGATGGCAAAAATAAATTTCAGCAAAATCTCAACTGTAACAACAAAAACAACAATAAGGCAAAGAAAAGTAAACATAATAATAAGTAATTGTAATAATAATAATTGTAATAATAGGAGCCTAATGCATATACATTAATGATCAACAGCGACCGCATTTTTTAGAGACTCCCCTCCTCATAGTCGCATCATTGACTGTGATTTGCTTTATTCTTATTCTGGTCATTTGCATCCAGTTTGTTGCCAGCTTTTTATAGAGCTGTTGTTGTTGTTATTGTTATTGTACTTGTGTTGTTGCATGAATAATTGTGTATTGGCTTGTTTCTCTAGTTGTCTGTCTGTCTTTAGGTTTATTCAGTTATTATTCAGTTAGAAAGGCAACGAATTCCAAATACTCTGTAAACTTATTTTTAATCAAGATCGCATATGAATCTCAAATTCAAAATATTGAATAGATTGCAAAATGTTAAATGCCCTTACAAATTTCCTTCTTTGATATTTGTTTTTGCCATAAAAATGATATAATATTAGTCTTCCTTTTCATAATCGATAATTTCCCGTATGAATTGAAATATTTCCAATTTTTCATAGAGTTTTCCCGTTAACGTTTTCCCTTATTAATTCCAAACATGCCTCTAAATTAATTGCCTTATTTATATCTTATTTTCTTTTCTTTTTATTTGCACTTCACTTTTTATTGGCGCCTCTTGAGAAAGGTATGGAAACTGAATGGGAATGGGTGAGAAAGAGAGAGACAACTTAGATTGTCCGCACAATTTTCGTTGATTTATTTTGCATACTTTGATTTATGTTTTTTAATTTCGCTCGGGTTGGAAAAACTCAACGATAGAGACGGAGAGGGAAGAGGGGAATAAAACATCTAATAGCTGCGCACCTAATAAATTTGCATTTGCTATGCATAATTTCTCAAAAGAAATACAAATGTCAAATAAATAAACAGACACAACACGACACACACACACACACACACAAGTCAAGAGGCCCAAAAGTTTCTAAAAGGAAAGAAACAAACATTAAATAAACCAACATTTTCACAAGAATGTTTTGCATAAATTTATGCTGAATTATTTTGTGACTATAACTGGAATAAACAAATTAATATTCTTAATTGTCTGCTGCAAAATGATTTGTAATAAAGATTTTTCCAATTATTATTTATATTTTTTTTAAGTTTTTTTTTATAATTAATTGGGTGACCGTTTATTTAATAAATTTGAATTCACTTTTCTTTTTCAGTGTTCATTTTAAAACGGTAATAATATCTATAATATTTGCTTTATTTATATGCTTGTTAACACTTAACATATTAATCAATTCATTTTTATTTATTTATTATTTTATGTTTTAAAAAATTTTAATATTTTTTTGTTGTTGCATTTTGAAATATATATTTATTATTAGTTTATTATGTTTAAGTACTTTGATTCGATTTTTTAATGTAATTAATAAGCTTAATAATTGGCTTGAGCAATAAGTATAACATTTCTCCAATAACACTTGAGCTTGAACAATTAACTTTTTTCAATTTTTACATATTTACTTATTTTATTTTTATTTATATATTGTTTTTATATTGTTTGAATTGTACTAAAAAATTGGGTTTTAAATATTCTCAATATATTAATTTTTTATTAATGATTTTAGTTGATTTTTTTAATATTTGATTTTATCTCATAAAATTTACTGCAACATTTACAGAATAAAAAGAAAATAAATAAATAAATAAATATTTTATAAATTTTACACTATTCACATTTGCTTAATTTGTTACTTTGAATATTTTGCCATTTATTGCTGTTGCTGTTTTTGAGTTAATATTTTTTATACGTTTGCACTGAATATTCTTGTATTTTGTTGTTGTTTTGCGGATTTTTGTATTGAATTTTTTTATTACTAAGAAAACAAAAACAAAACGCACAACAAACGTCACTTTTCTTTTGCTTTTCGGCTTGTGATTTGCTGCTGTCAGTTGCTGTGCTGTTGTTAATGTTGTTGTTTTTGCTGCTGTTGCTTTTAGTTGCTGCTGCGGCTGCTGCTGCTGTTGTCGTGAGTCGTTTGGCAGTCGGTTTATAACTGGCACGAGCCACTGCCAGCGAAGCAGCACGAACCGAATGCGGACAGTCAAGTTGAAGCCGACAGCGACAGCGACGCTAGCAGCGAGAAAGTTTGCGTTTGCATTGTTGCAGCAGCAGCGACAGCGACCGCAGCAGCAGCAGAAGCAGCCAAGCGAATTTTTTAGCGCTGTAAAATACCCGCGTGTGTGTGTATTTGTGAGTGCGTGTGTATGTTACTGTGGGGGTGGCTGCTGTCAGTCTGTTATGTTATGTTCAGTTATGCTAAGCTGTCTGTTAGCTTAACAGTGCGTCGCTGCAGAATGCTTGGCTTATCAGTTAAGCGTCGTCATCGTCGTTGGCGTTGTCGTTGTAGTCGTGTTCGTCTCTGTTAGCTTTTTGCCAACTCGCATTGTTGCATGTCAGCGTCGACGTTGCCGTCGCGAAGTCGCAGCTAGCGTTGCTGCCTACTGCTGTTGTTGCTGTTGCTGTTTTCAGCTTTCATGTTCAAACCAATTCGTTTGTCATTTGTTTAATGACACAAATATTTGTGCAAAGTGTTTGCATTTATATACGTATGTATGTGTGTCGCGACCGCCACTCAACTCATTTTCAATTTCCATTTCTTCTTCTGGCATCGTAATAATTTTGTTGATATTATTGTTGTTGTTGTTGCTGTTTCTGTTTTGGCGTCATAAAAGTTTTCCGACTTGTTTTCTTCGTTGCCAGGCAGGTCGCAATATGTAAATGTATGTGTGTGTGTGTTGCAAAGTGTGCTATAAATTTGATTACTACATAATAGCCTCAATAATAACGCGACTAATGACAATACTTTGGCAGATGATTAGGGTGGTGGGAGGGGGAGGAAGGGGTAGCTTTTGTTATTACGTATGTATGTATATTACTGATGTTGTTGCTGTTTGTAGTTGTTGCTCATATTTCTGCACGCCTTTGAGGCAAATTGAATTCCATTTGATGACTGTTAAATTAAGTTGAAATGTTTCACCTCCCCCAACTCAAATCTCCTCCCCTCCCCCCCTTTGCGTGTATAACTGTAACAAGGACACTCGAGTGTAGTTAAAACTTGGTCTTGGTTTTGGTGGCACTAAGGCGGCTAACACTCAAATTTCACAACCCTCGCAACAACAACAACAACGGTAACAGCAATAAGAACAGCAACAACAACAGTGTAAACAACTAAATAAGGAAGTGACACCGGAAGCAAGCGGAGAGAGAGAAAACAGGCAGCGACGCCGGCAGCGACGCGTGGCTGGCAACGCGAGCGGAATGCGCAAAGGAATGTCAAAAAGCTGGCACACAGCTCCTTCAATACTCGAAGCCCACCCAGCCCCCTTTTCCCCTCCCCCAAGCAGGAACTTTTCCTGAGTCGCCATTGAGTGGCAACTGACGCTACGGGCGCCTTTAAAGCGGCGTTAACAGCAGCCCAAGGCGAGAATCACTCAAAAAGCCTGGCCGAAAGAGAGAGAGCGAGAAAAACAGAGAGAGAGATGTTACATTGAGTGCAAAGTGTGCAAGCTACGCTCTCTCTTTTTGCTATCTCTCTCTTTCTATCCCTCTCTATCCGTGTTGCCCTCTCTATCTTTCTCTCTGTTAATAGTCAAGTGCCAACGACACCGGCCGGCTGAAACTAGTAAGTGCCACAGCCAAAGCCACACCACCATTACACCCCTCTCTCCACAACCCACCTACCCCTTTGCTCACACTCCTCAACGCACTTTGCAGTTTAACCTATAAAAATACCGCAGCAACAACACAAACACCAGCAACAACAGCAACAGCTACAACAGCAGGTTTCCGACTGCAACATGGCAAAATAATGTTGTTGCTCTGCTGTTGTGATTTTATGTTATTGTCTATTGTCTCTGTGCGCCTGTTACGCACTCAACGAAGTTACCAACACACACACCGACAACAATATAGAAACGCATACACGCAAAACACCAAATACGCCGCGACGCGAGTTGAGACGCTCCGCTTTGCAGAGCTCTGTTACGATACTGTTACTATTTCTGTTACTGTTATCGCTCTGCTGCTGCTTCTGACGTTGTTGTTGCTGTTTTGTCAGTGGCGTTTCATTTATTTGATTTTGTTGTGATTATGCGCAGTGCACAGGCGTCAGCGTCGACATCGGCGTCAACGGCAACGCCAACGCCGGCGTCGCGTTGTAGCTAGCGACCCATGGAGGGCATTGAGTACTCAAAAACAAAAACAACAACATGAGAAACAAGTAAAATATGCAGCTACTGCAAGTACGCGACGCTTAGATACCCTTGCAAGACAATTAAATAATATTAACTTAATATTTTTTTAATTAACTATAATATAATAACTCACAGCTTTTTAGTTGGTTGTGGGTAAAATAAGCTGTGAGTCACTGTAACTCAAGTTATATTATGATAAGAGATACAAATAAAAATTAATTTAAATAATTACGTTTTCATTAAATATTAATTTTGAGTAATAAAAAAATTTTAATATTCATATTATTAAATTTAATTAAAGAATAAGTATGTATATGTTTATGTACATATATAATATTAAAGAAAAAAACTTCAAATGCAAAGAAAATAAAAAGAATAAAAATGAATTCTTAAATTAAATTTTTTTTGTATATTGAAAAAAAAAATATACATATTTTCAGGAAATATTTATAAAAACCAATTAATTTATCAGCAAAATAGAATTTAACAATACAAGCAAATAAGTGATACCCTGTAAAAGTTAACTGCACACTGGAATATATAAGGATTGATTGCATATATTTTATATCGAATTATCGAATATCTGACAATATTTGTGGCTGCTTGGAGTTATATCTATGCCACGCTTCACTCTCTCCTGACAATTTGGCAACGTGTGGCAACAACAATGGCTGCCAATTTCTATGACTTTGTTTCTGTAGCTGTTGCTTCGTTGTTGCCTAGTCTCGTAACAAAAAAAGAAGAGAAAAACAAAACAAAATAAATAAACTCATTGCCAGTTTGGGGCGGCGTCGCTCAACTGGAAATTGCGGCCCAGCCAGAGGCTGCAGGTGTCTGTCTGACTGTCTGTCTCTGAGTCCGAGTGTCTGTCTATCTGGATATGGTGTATGTAAATGTGTAGCTTGCTTAATTAGTAGCTGGCAGCGAGCTTGAGGTTTATAAATGATGCCCCTCAAACTAAAGCTGGGAACCTTGTTAAGATCTGCACCAAGTTTATTTCTATTTCGTCTTTAAGCTAAACAGAACACAACGATACGATACCAAAACATCAGTCATCAATCAATCAATTTTGTCAACACCACAACACATTTACAAGGTCTCTCCCTCTCCCTGTCCCTCCTCCTCTCTCTCTGCATCCTTTTCTCACTCGCTTTTCTCAATGCTGTGGTGATCTTCAATTTGAAACGGTTGTTGTTTGCGTATGGTGAAATCTTCAAAATGATGCACAGGTATCTCCTTGGTGGGCGTGAACTCAGCCCGCTCGATCACCGCTCGCTCGCTGCCAAAGCAGAGCAGCCAGAACTTGAGTTCATTGACCTTGGGCAGAGTGCCCTCCAGTTCGCCCTGGACAGTGCCGCGATCCGTGTTCATCACCCAGCCGCGAACACCGTTTGACAGCGCCAGCGATCGGGTCGCTCGACGCAGCTTCACGCCCTGCACCTCGCCAAACACCTCGAAGCCACAGGTGAAAATCTGATCATCGAATCTATGCATTTTCAAATCCAAATTCAATAAAAAATAAATTTGCTTGTGTTTTTCTGAAATATATTTTCTAGATTTGTGAATTAGTTTCGGCGCCTTCTGAGGTAATGTTTTTAGCAAATGTGAGTATGCGACTAGCAGATACCCTGCATTCAAATACTCATTTAATTATAAACACAGCAGTGATGATTTTATATTTTTGAAGCAAACAAATGAAGAGTCCTCAAGTAGATAACCTGAACACTGCACTTTCTTTTGCACTCCTTTCTTTTAATATTATAGAGATTTTAGAATAAATAAGATATTGAGAGACGTATATTATTGGCTAAAAATCATCGAAAACTTTTAAGTTCTTTAGCTCGATAATTTTTTCGCGGTATATCGACAACTCGATATTCTTTAGTCGAATTTAAAATTGCAATTTAAAACTCAAATAATAATTAGTATTTACAACACTAATATGAGCAATAGACACATATATGTATATGTTTGTCATTTGAGCGCCCCCTTAGTATCAATAAAGGATCTCATTTCACACAGAAAACCTGCTACTTCTTCATATACCCCCAAAAATACTACAATTTTCTAGACTTTTGTGGGAAAGTGATTTCTTATTGTGGGAAAGATGAAAATGACTTGTGGATTGTTGGGCTTGCTTAGAGCTTCTACATACGAGTATTGGCAGCACCCTCCTGGCTAATCACATTGTATCATTGTACTATTGCCATATCCACATCCCATATCCGATATCAGCACTGGGGACTCATAAATCACATGCCACCCACACACACAAACACACATGCCGCCAAGTTCATCTCATGGCAATCCAATCAACTGACAATGCTACAAAAGTTTGCAACCACCGTCTTGCCAAATGTCCCTCCACCTTTTCTCTCCCTCCCCCCTCCCATTTGCACCCCACCCCCTCGTGACAGCCACCTATGAATGTATGGCTGCAAAACAATAACTAGCGAGATAAACAGACAACATTTGGCGGTAATGCAAACGTCGCGTCGCGTCGCTGCTGACGACGATTCTATGGCAAATATTTAATATGATATTTATGGCAAATGCGGGCGACGCGCGGCACAAGCAGCGCGGCCGACCAAGACTAAGGCAGAAGCAAAAGCAGAGACAGAGACTGGGCAAAAAAAAGGCCGATGATAAATGACTACAACGACAGGCGTTAGCGTCAGCGTCACCGACAGCGACACAGCTGCCCACCACCTCCAACTGCTATGCCAAAGCAGCGCAGTCAAGACAGCAGCAGCAGCTACGTGCTCATTCAAATGTAACAGCACGAGCCGCTGTTGTTGCTATTCGTTGAGCCGAAGGTGAGCAAGCCAAATCAAACAAGCCGAAGCGCAAAATAAAATTAAAAAAAAAAACATTTCTGAACACAGCTCAACGCTTCAAGGGATTTGGCTGTTGTTGTTGTTATTGTTGCATACTGGGCAGCAGCGTAACTTTAGCAAACTGCGCTTCAATTGCGACGCATAAAACTTGACTTGAGCTAAACGAACAGCAACAGCAGCAGCAGCAACAGAGAGAACAGAGCGAGGTCAGCGTCGCGTCGTCGATTTTAACAGCGAGAGCGGAAAATACTTCAAGAGCGAGAGAATTAGAACTAATGCAAAGCTGAGCTTAAGTCCATGCTGTTAAAAGCAGTGCATGTCTTGCAGCTGTCGATAACAGTAGCTCGATCCCCAGTTTTAACAGTAACACTTGTCTGTTAATTAACACTTAAGTATATAATGTAATTGCTACTTAATTTCGACAAAGATTTCAAATGGCGCCACCCAATACGCACAAATAACAAACAAAACTGAAATGTACAGTCTACAGTTCAAAGTATTACAGATATTTGTACATCTATTATGTATATATATTTTGTACATATGTACATATATTTTCTAATTGAAATGCAAATGGAAAGCTAAATACTAAAATTAGCTTAAATATAAAAGTGAAGAGGCCACGCCAGCAGCACCAACAACAAAATTAAATTTCAAAGAGGGGAAAAAACCAGCAAATGAAAATTTTTCAACGATAATTCAAACGCAATATGTAAACACTTCAAATCTGGGCAATGATGATGAAAATCAAGAAGGAGAAGAAGAACAAAAACAGAACTATAAATGCAAATGTGTTTGTGTCGGTGAAAGAGGGAAAAAATGTGTAAAGAAAAAAAATGAACAACAAGCGCAGCGCAATGAAGAAACAAGCAAACGCAATGCAGTCGTCGCTGCAACAGTGCAGTCGGCAGAGCAGCTGACCGAGGCGCTGCTACTGCTGTTGCTGCAGTGGGTGGAGACCAAGGCGACGTCTCAGCCACGCTTTGGCGTTAGGTATTTCGGCTCTGCTGCTAGTCGCCGTCTCAATTCGCCGCGCCTCGTCCCCTCTCGTCTCGTCTTTGCCTTGCTATGGCTTTTAATATCGTCACAGACAAGTGAAAACTGACTTTGTTTGTTTACGCGATGACACAATTCTAAATCTGTGTTGGTCTTTCTCTCTCTCTCCCTCTCTTGTTCGAGCTTGGTTTGCTAAGGCTTGAGGTCTACGATTTGATTTTATGTCACTTCTCAGAGCTCATGATTTGATTAAGTTCCAGGATAAGACCGACTAGAACTTGATATTTAACCTTTCAAGGCAAACGTCTAGTGCTTAATTCTCCACAATATTTATCTATCTTTGTATGTACAATATTATGTGTGTATCTTAACGATTGCAATCCACATGCGAATCAAGTTCTTCGACCATTTCGTTGATTATAATTATCATTCGATAAGTATCTTAGATATAAACAGTTGTATCTTATGTACTAGAACTTCCTTTTAGTCATATAATTCGAATAAAAATTGAAATTCGTTTTAGGTAGTGTGCATATCTTTGCTAGAAATGTTCAAGACACTTAAAATGATAGTTCAATAAATTTTCCAATCTACCTACTCCCACAATTGGCACTAAATTATACTCAAAGCCCAGTTCAGTTAATTTGCTAAAGCATCTCAAGTTTCTCGATTATTAATGATCGATTTTTTAGATATTTTTGAGATATTTCTGAATTCATCATTAAATATCCCTAAGATTTCTATATGTTTCAGATCTAGCTGTATCTACTTAACTTTTGTTTAGTTATCAACTTCCACTCCCTTCTCCATTTTGCATTGGCACTCGCATTAATATTTACGGTACTTACGTACTTTTCAGCTTAACAACACTTAAAAAGAGACTCACCTGTAACGAGAGAGAAAGAGGCAGAATACTGATTAACAACAAATGCAGTGTAAACGCAACTCGAATGATAAATCAACTGGCTAAAAAATATAACAATAACAACAACAACAATTACAAAGCAACAACAACAACAGTGCCAACACCGACTCTAACGTTGACGCTTACGCTAAAGCTGACTACGACGCTGACGTTGACGCCAGCGGCCAAATAAGGCAAACAATTGCAAAAATCTGCATGTGGCTGCCGTGCGCGACGCCAAAACGTAGCTAAAAATATTTCTGCTCGCTTAGATATCCAAAATTAGCTGGCATGGCGCACACGATGCGACGTCAGCAGAGAGACCGACCGACCAACCGTTGGTGGTGGCGACGCTGTCGACGTCACTGTTGAACCGACGCGGCGCCGTCGCTGACGTTCGAGGCGACGCGACGTCAACTGGCAGCAGGTTGGCAGAAAGTCTGCCACTGATAACGGGAAATGGCATGCCAGCAGCAGCGTCGACTACTCACCCACACACACACAAAAAGACACACGCATACCCACGCTCTCACTCTCTCTCTCTCATTTTTTTTTTACTCTCTCAACTAGTAGCAGCAGTTGCCGGCAGTTGCCTTCGCTCTTCATGCAACGCTTACGCCAAAATAAACAAAACAAATGTAAAGTGCGCCCCCTTTACGATGTTCGTTATGCTGCGCCTCCTAACTCACCCTCGCCATCCTCTTGCCCTTTCCCATTCACAATCATGGCATCAGTCGAAGGGCCACAGCCGAACGAGCCATGAAAATAAATATGTGGGCATAACAAAAAATGAAAATTGTACGCGAAATGTGCCGCAAATGGCAGCAGATTTGCCATTAAAATGTACACAGCGCCTTTATATTATTCACTGAGAACGTGAGAGTGGGAGAGTAGATGAGTTTCTATTTCTGAGGGTGAGTGAGAGTAAGAAAACATAGACAAACAGTCGCAACATAACAAAAGAAATTGACAAAACACAACACAAGCTGTGGGGGCGACTGTTAACAGAGCTGTTAGTTAACAGTGCTTCAATTAAAACGACTGTTAAGTGTCTGCTGAGAATTAAATGCAATTAAGACGATGATAAACTAATTATTGTTACAAGTTTGTTTACAGATTGGCAATTGAAGATTATTATTAAAATTAATTACATATAATTTAAATAAAAAATTATAGTGGAATTGAGTTTAAGCGTCGCATGTATTTAGTGTTTAAGTTACAAATTAAATTTAAAATATCAGAGAGTAAAACAATAGAATATTTCAACATTCAATACACGGTATATTCTAGCCTCTTTCGATTACTTAGAATCATCTGAGTTGTTTTTTCCTCTCTTCTTGAAGAGTATACTAAACTTTTCATTGTTTGCTTCGTTTGGCAGACAGCCAACTTATAAAAATTATTCAAAATAATTGAGAGAGTTAAAAGAAAACGACAAGTTTGGTTAACTTTTAGTGCACTTTAATTAGTAAATGAATAAAATGTATTGTAATTATGCAGTGGCAGCTTCATAAATCAGCAATTAACTTTAAAATTGCGTATACGTAGTGTGGTGCGGCTGACTAATATTTAAACAACTCTGCAATCGCAACTGTTGTTGCTGTGACTGTTGCAACTGTTATTGTTATTGTTGTTGTTGTCAAATGTCGAGCGTTGCGTCTGTTTTGAAAATTAATTAATACTATATTTTACACGTAAGTGGAAAAATAAATCATCAACAATGGCGAACAAAGTCTGAATTAAATAATAAAAGAACTATACAAAAAAAAAATATAAGAAAATATTCGGATATTCGTACAATGCCACTCATTTATCAAACATGTTAAGTATATAAAATCAAAAAACTGCAAAATACTGGAGATTTTAATAACAGTACTGATATTTATGAGGTTTATAAAAAGTAGGAAGCAAATTTGAAACAAATTCCTGTGACCTATTCAATTGTATTGCATTGTATTGTACAATTTACGGCACGCATGTAAATTATGGACTTTGACAGTGTGAAAAATAGTAAAATTACAGGAGAGAAAAAATATATATATAATATGTAAATGGAAAAATGCAAGTGATAGCCAACAGCGACGTGTTGACAAATTCAATTAGCCTGGCAACAAGAGTCCGCCAATAGATGACAACAACGACAGTAGAGAAGCATTTAAATGTGTGAAATGAAAATTGAATTATGGAAAAAACAATTTAAATAATAGATGAAATCATGCTAAAGGATATTAAAAGCTAAACATTTTTACAACTTAATAGCTAACAGCATTACAGAGATTGGCAGCTGGAATAAAAGTTAACTAAATCCAACTTTTGCACTTAAGAACTCAAGTTATTTCAAGCCTTTGGCCATACACTGCGTATACGTGATCTACGAAAGTGTCTAAAGGCAAGAAAAGTTTCTTGTATTATTTAATAAGCTTTAAGCTTATTTTAATTGCAGACGTTTTCTCTTAAGAATTTTCATATTAAGTGTACGTCAAGTGCAATAGATTATAAGTATATATTTTATGAAAAAATCATAAATTTAGCAGAGGCTCAACTAAGTTGCACTTTGTCAAAAGCTCTTATTATAAGCTATTTCTTATAAGTATCGGCAACACGATTTGCAATCAACTTAATTGAATTTTGTTTTGATGCAATGCAAGCGAAGAAGAAGAAAAGCTAGAGCGAAGAAGAGAGGTAGGAGAACGAAAAATGCACAAAACATTTATATACCTTATTAGAAAAAAATAGAAAACATTTATTTTGTTAACATATATTGATAGTATTTTCAATAATTAGAGAATTCGATTTATAACTATATTAGAAACTATAATATTATAATTCGAAAGTTATTTTCAATAAAAATTTAAACATAAATTGTAAGTAATATACATGTAAATAAAATAACTATCAATCTGTTCAAATTTGTGTATTTTCTTCATAATTAAAATGCAAATTTATAGTTTCTAGTGTTATTATTGATAAATTCAATAAAATTGTCTCAGCTATGTTCAACTTTCTAGGTTTAACCGTTAGGCCTACACAATGATCTCAGTCAGTCAGTCAGGTCAAAGAGTTTTATATATGTATATAGATATAGAGCATGGGCTAGTCGAGTTCATTATGCTGTCAAGCAACTGCAATTGTCTTGCTGTGTGTTGTCAAGTGGATTTAATAGCTCCGACGAAGACGACAAAGACTATGACAACGAAGACGCTGAAAACGAAGACGAAGAAGGCAACATCGACAACGATGACATCGTGTACGATATTCAATTAGACGACGTTGTCTTTTAATGAAATTAAATTTAACTCCATTTGTTTATTTATTTTGTGTGCGCTTTCATTTGTTTATATGGCAAAAATCATTTAACTCGATAAAGGCGGCAACTAAAATGAGAATATTGAAGGAGGCGCAGCTTTGACCCGGAATTGAAAACAAGATGCGGCGACTGTGACAACGTTGTCATAAATCCCAGCTTATTAGGGTCAAGTGGAAATCATGAAATATACAAGATCCCAACCAATTAACAGAGGCAGTGCCGAAAAACTTTAAACATTTTCAATAAGTTAGCTGAGTGGCCCAAAGACAAACGTCACAAGGGATACGATACTGCTGCTGCTTTTATTGCAGGACATGCGCACATCACAGGACACAGGGCTTTAAGCCAGGCCACAAATTGCACACACACACACACAAACACACACACGTTTGAAAAGGGGGCTTGTAATGTGGCATGTTTTGTAGATGAGGCACAAGAGTTGTAGTTGTACACAGAAAAAAATCCCGGAAATTTGGGAATGCGAAAGTTTGTTTATTTTGATATTTTTAAAATTTAGCCCGAAATATGTTTTTTTTTTGGTATTAACGTTAGCTACTATTATTAGCTATCATCCTACTATGTAAATCGCAGGAAGATCGAACAAATATAAAGTAGGTAATCCCTAATTTAAGTTTTTAAGCAATGTAAATGCCTAAAGTATGCAAAAAAATTGTTATATATTTTAAAATAAAAAACAAGTCGGGAACTCGACTATAGCCTTTCCCGCTTGTTTTTCTCTGTGTAAATAGTTATAGTTGGAGTCGGAGTTAGGCTGCACGAATAGTAAACACAGTAAACAGCGTTACCTCAAAAACTTTGGAAGATTGTCGTATCAGTAGACAAGATAGTTAGGGGTTGCTATCGAGTGTAAGAGGGTTCAACAGGAGGCGTTGGGAGGGATTCGTGTAGATACAGCATATGCCCTAGAACCTGTGACGGCTGCTCGTTTCTTTTTTTTTTTTTTTTGGGGTAATGTAGACAAATTTTTATCGCTTGCTAAAGTTTTGTGGCATGGGCGACGTCAAAAGGGGGATGGTGGAGTTAGGCCAAGTTAAGAGTGTTGCTTAAGACTTGAAAGTGTGACTTTGCCTGACGCTAAATAGGCTGTTTGTGTCGTTAATAATAATAGTTATGATTATGATTATGTTGATGGTGATGAGTGCCGATGAGGCAAGTTGATAGCACAGTAGGAACACAGTCAGGACAGAGGAGGCAAAAGTGAAAATGTGCTGCCAACCAAACAGAACAGAGCTCAAAGAAAAATCCCAAAAGCCTGCCAAAAGTTCAATGAAACTTATTAATTTAGTGGCAATATTGTATAATGATAATCAAAGCATGTTAAAAGGAAATTCTTAGTAGATGGCGATAGATAGATTTACAAAAATAGAGAAATATTGATTTATATATGTATGTACATATATACATAAATATGATTTGATAACGACGTTTCTATCGTTAGTACAAAGTTAGAAGTGGAAGAAGGGTAATCTTAACTTTTTTCTTTTGGTTTAAATTTTCAAATTTTACATAATTAAATTTAAATACAATTTCAAATTTTGTCGACATTAACAATTTGTTAGTCATTTTTTAGAATCCCATACAATTTCAATGGGTAAAATGTAAATAAAATCTTTATAACCATCCCAGAGTTTTTAATCTTTTTTAACCTCTAAAATTTATCCTCGTTAATCGTTCGAATCGAATTTCATAAATTTATGTTTTTTATGTTTTGTCAACTATTACTAACATATAAAAATATAAATAAAAAATGTATGCGTAACTTATATAAATTCTAAACAAATTCAATGCTTAAAATATAAATTAAATCAAAAAAAAGAAAATTTCTTGCAACCAGTTTCTATAATTGAGTGCAGCACGCCCGAGTTCTTAACTGGGTTAACAGTTAAGATCCCCACATTTTCCATCTCTTTCTCTCTCGCTCTCTATATGTTCTTTCGCAAGTCTTGTCACCTCACCTTGTACGACTGAAAATCAATTAAAAAATCTTCGAATAAGCCCAACAACAATAAATTCAAATTACAAAAAAATTCGGTCCAAATTTGTAAAAAACAAATGGCGCACACACTCTATGAATGGAGGAGCCCTTCCCCTTCCCCCTTATAATCCCTCTCTAACCCATCAGCTGGCTGGCCCTAATCATCAGCAAACAAAAGTCAAATCAAAAGAAAAGCCAGAAGAAGCAGCAAAGATTTGAACCACAAGGCGACGCAGCGGGAAAAGCGGGAAAGTGGAGGTGGCAGCGAGGGGGTGTAGGTGTCTACAGGGGTAAGGTAAAGATGAAGAGGGGACTCGGAGGAGTGCAGCAGCTAACAAGCAAAACGTCAACGACGACGACGACAACGTTGCAAGCGACTTCCAATTATTTTTTATATTTTGCAGCAACAAAAGCAAACTGCAGGAGAGGAGGCGAGGGAGAGGTAGGGGGAGAAAAGGGGGTTGGGGGGGGGAGGTACAAAAGTGGATTATGTGGCTGCTGTCGTACTTTTCCTGTGCTCTGTTCGAGGCGTGCGTGAAAAGTGGGCGCGGCAGCTCGTGGGGCATGCACTCAATAGCCAGGCTAACGTTTTTCCCCTTCTTTCTGCTTTTTGTATTTTCATTTTTTGCTTTTGCTTTTCTTTTGCTGCACTTTTGATTGTTGGTTGCCACAGCAACTGCAGCAGCAACAACAACTACAACATATCTTTGATATCATCGTGCTCTAATTGAGCAATATCTTTCGCTCTGCTTGAAAAATATATTCAAGAATATAAAATACAAATATATGTATACTAATAAAGATTTTTGAAAATCTTGTGCTTAATTAAAAGATGCTAATTAGTCAATAATTAAATAGTACTTGATCCAGTGTGCACAGTGGGGCCAAAACTCAGGAACAGGAGCTGAGCGCAAATATTGAGTTGTTCATGGTGCAAACAAAGCTTTTAAGCTTCGTTGAGTTTAACACAAATACCTATACACATATATACACACACACACACACACAGGCACGAAGAACCGACAGTCGAACACACGAAACGAACCGTTGTAAACGAGTGTGGATAACAACATGGGGCCGCCAGAGGGCGCTAGGAAGAATAGGAAGAGAGGTAGAGTAGTTCATATGAGACACAGGGTGTCAGTTGACTTGCTGGGCAGATGGGAGACCAGGGGGCAGCGGGGGGCAGGGGAAATGTGGCTGGGCGCACGTTGCTCGCCATATGCGGCACAGCTTGAAGGCAAAGGGAGGGGGGCAGTTCGAATCTTAGGCTTGTGGGCAGGAACAACACAAACACACTCTCACACATACTCATGCTCATACAGCGTGCCATTGCCTATAAATGCAGTGGATAAAACAACAATTTCAAGAGCTAAAAATGTTAATCACAATAAAAAATTGAGAAAATACTTAAATTTTTCATTCAATCGATGTGCAAACATTTTAAAAAAAGGAAGAAAGAATTTATCTGTAATCGATTGCTTGCGATATGTAATCGTTAACAATCTCAAAATTATCTTCATAATTAAATTGAGATAATACTTCTGTCCAAATAATAAGAGTTGATCAATAATCGATAATTAAGAATGTGCATGAATTCATTTACATAGAAAATATTTAAACATAACTAGAGAGTTTATCAATTTTTGATAGCTTTCCATAAATTAAATTGAGAGGATAACTCAAAAGATAAAAAAACTGTCCAAACAATCAATAAAACTATAGAATTGATCAATTATCGTTAGATGCATATAAGTTTCTAATAAGTTTATATTATTCGATTTTAAAAATTATTAATTAATTAATTAAACAAACAACAAAATAACTAAGTCTTAAGTGTATCAAGTTCAATTAAATTATTGTTAATAGACTTTTCAGCTGCATTTGGTACCACTGTGCGTGTAGCACGTGGCGTATACTTGACATTACATGCGCTCAACACATTCCTCCAACTCGCTCATACATATGCCTATGCCACATGTACCAGCACTAGCTCTCTCTCTCTCTGTGTTCACTCACTGACTCTTTCTCTCTCTCTCTGTGTCGGCATCTCTTTCGCTCTTCCGCTGGGTTGCGTTTTGCAGACAAATTTCTATAAATTATTCATTGTGTGTGTAAACACGACAAGTTGAATTGAAATTACGGATTTAAATGCGAACCAAAGAAATTTTATAGCCACTCACTATGTACATCAAATACATACACATACGTATGTACGTATGTATGTGTGTACATATTGAGTTATATATGTATGTATGAGTGTGCGTGTGTGTTTTCCCTTTTCATGAGACTTATTGTTTCAGCTAGTGAGTTTCGCATCCTGAGCAGCGGCGTAGCTCTAACCTTTGGCATCTCTTCCTGGCCAGTTGTATGATTTTCTCACTCTCTGTTTCTCTTTCTCTCTCTATCTCTGTAGTTCTCTCTGTTTCGTTTCATCTGCCGACTCAACAAGCTCATAAATTTAATTGTTTAAAGTGAATTTCGCCGCCGTTCATTGCAAAAATTGCCCAGTTGTCAGTTGTCTCTTTTAGGCCCCCATTCTGCCCTTCTATCTCCCATTGGTATGTCTTCCCCCCTCCGCAGACAACGCCATCATCGTTGTCGTTGTTTTTGTTGCTGTCGTTGTCACCTTTTGAACTTCCGTTTTTTTGCTTTTTTCAACGTCGTTGGCGGCGGCGTCTGTTGATACGTTTCACTGTCCGTCCGTCCGTCTATCTGACTGTTTGTCCAGCCGACAAAAGTTCACTCAGACGTACATTTTTCTACATATCATTGGACGGGGGCTCATTGTTGAAGCTGCCGGTCCCGCCTGCTCTTCCCGCCCCATCTTCTCTCTCCCTCCTCTCACTCTCCTCTCCTCACCCTTTGGACACCTTTCCATCGTCTGGCTTCAAGCTCGATTCATTAAACATTTCCATTTGTTGTTGCTGTGACATTTGTTTATTCGTAAACGTTTCGTCATCGTTGACATTGATGACGACGTCGCCAGTTTCAGTTGCTCGTTGTCTCAGCCGTTCTCTTCCCTCCGCTCTCTCTCTCTCTCTGTCTCTCTATGCCGTCCAGCTCATTCTGACATTTGCTTTGTTTTAAACCGAATGTTTATTTATAACATTTCAACGTAGTCAACAACAACAACAACAACAACGACAACGTCAAGAACACAAAAGATTCCAAATGAATACGTCAATGAAAATTCGCGATAACTTCAGGATATATTTTCCTGCTTAACGAATTATCATTGCAGTATTAAAAGCAAACTTAATTCAAGGTTTTTCCGTATCCCAATCAATGAAATTAACCAGGGACTTTAACGATTAAAATTATTATAATATAAATTATAGAATAAAACTGATATCTCGATCAACAAATGGTCTAAATAATAATGAAATTTATAAAAAAAAATATATGGTATGAAAACTTTTATTTGTAAAAATTAATTTTTATATTAAAAAAAATTACACACTCAACAACAAAAAAACAATATTTTTATTGATATTTTTCAATGCGCACTCAAAATTTATTATTTTACTAAAACTAAAATAAAAAATTCTCTATTTAAATTTTTTGATGGAAATCGAAATCAAATATTTTTTGATATTTAAATAAAAATCTAAATTTAATGTTCAATTTATACTTTCTTTTATATATGTAGATAAGAAATAAGACTGAAAATTTTGTTATATAATAAAAAACGAAAAATCTTTATTTTGTTTCCACCATATTAAAATAAAAACAAGTATGAAAGGCTATAGTCGAGCTCCCGACTATAGGATACCCGTTACTTACATAAACAAATTAATTTTTTTTATTGCATGCTTTTAGGCATTTTAATTGCTTAAAAGCTTTAATCAGCCAGTACCACCTTTCTGTTTGTCCGATCTTTTTGGGATTTAACAGGATGATAGGTAATAACAGTAGCTAACGTTCACCGTTTAAAAAAACATAATATCTTGAAAACTGTGCGTGTGGTGGATTTTCGCGATTTACGGAGGCGGAAAGGGGCGTGGCAAAATTTTGAAACAAACTTGACCTGCGTGGGGTTTATAGAAATCTGTGTGCCAAATTTGGTTGCTCTAGCTCAGGGGTGCCCAAAGCCAGCATACGAAAGAGTTCGCACCAATACTTAATAGCAAACGCACCAAAACAAAGAAAGGAAATGCAAACTTGAAGAAAAGGCAACAACAAAATCACATTGAAATTGTTGTTGCTCACTTCTCTTGCGATCGCAAACACCAATCAAAGAAGAGAACAAAACCGGTTTTGTTGCTGCGCATTGCACACACACGAAAATGTTTGCATGTGTTGGCATTTTGTATGCTCAACGCCGTGCATGTATACGATATTTTGTTTCCTATGCTTTGAGGAATTACAAAAACAATTGACGCCGAAAATCAATGGAATGAGCAAAAGCTGAGCACCCCTGCTCTAGCTCTTATAGTCTCTGAGATCTAGGCGCTCACACGGACGGACAGACGGACATGACTATATCGACTCGGCTGTTGATGCTGATCAAGAATATATATACTTTATAGGGTCGAAGATGCTTCCTTCTCCCTGTTACATACATTGCAACGAATACAATATCCCCTTTTACTTATTTTTAATAAGTAACGGGTATAAAAATAGCTAGTTTTTTAATAGGTTTAATATTCTTAAGCTCCTGTCTTCACAATATCTGGAATAAAAAACACAGATTTCATTCCTCAAAGGCTACTTTAAATATTACTTAATTTACTATTTCTAGAAGCTATTTGATTAGTACACATTACAAATGAGTGAATCTTATGACTATTTCTGAATACGCAATGAGTATATCGAACAAAGGCAATCGAATAAAATCGAATCGAAAGCCCAAATCAACTTGTGTCTCTGACTCAATGAGATGCAATGAGTTGAGCCTTAGCATCGTAATGAATGAGTATACAATTAAACACACACACACACACACCATGACATATATGTGTGTGTTCATGAGTTTACAATGTATGCGTGTATTTGTGCAGTTAATTTGCCATTTCCGCTTCAGTAAAGTAATGAAAAATGTTTTGCTGCCGTTACGAAAATGAAAATCACACAAAACCCTGATAGCTACCCTCTCCTCCCCTCCCTTGCCCCCTCCCCCTTGTGCAAGTGGTCAGCAGTGTCCATTGTTCCAAGTTAGCCAAAGCTAATCACCAGCTAAAA
The DNA here is from genome assembly GCA_963924055.1 of Drosophila limbata. Classification (NCBI taxonomy): domain Eukaryota; kingdom Metazoa; phylum Arthropoda; class Insecta; order Diptera; family Drosophilidae; genus Drosophila; species Drosophila limbata. The sequence continues at coordinate 10,178,337 of OZ001355.1, forward strand.
GGGTAGCAGCATTCATATGAGCATCGTTCATTGCGCATACGCCGCATAAGCCAGCCTTGGATGATGAAATACCTTCGACTCACTCGCATTAAATGACAATCAGTTGACGTTTAATCATCAAAGCGACAACGGCCAGAGCAAGCATAAATTTCCGCCCCCTTCTGCTACCCTTGTGCACCCCTTGTTAGACCCTGTACCCTGTAAAAAGCCTAAAGGATTCAGGCCTGCTTCGGATATTACTTTCGGCAAGATTTTGTCGGATTGAATTTACTTGATATTAGGCTAGTGAGTTTAAATTCGGATGCTTAGAATAAAATCAAAGTGAAAACAATATATTTATAAAATTCATTAATGTCTTTGGAGCAATGTTTCAAAATAAGATAAATTGTAATATATTAATTTGATTTTAGCATTCATTTTTATTTATCATACCTCAACTTCTGTATGACTCTTACCTAAAAACTTTTTCGCATTTGCTCGAACTGTTCTAATTTCCTCAAGTATTTGTGATAGTGAATGGGAAATTTAGTTGGGAATAAAATACCTAAATGAATAATTATTTATATACAGATTACTAATCAAAAATTAAAAAAATTCACTTCTTGTTTCTTAAGCTCGAAAGTTATGCAAAGTTAACTTTTAAGCAGCTTTAGTACAGTGGTTTTTGCGTATGCTTATGAATTGTAATATATGTGATATATATATTTTAGTTTAATACAGAACAAGTGCAGGGTCACTGACAGTTGGGTTCGCTCGACGGAAGCCTTTTCCACCAATATTCTTTGTGTTGAATATGCAAATCGCTGTCATCGCAAGTGTCTCATCAGAGTTTGAAATAAGACAGCGGGCAGTCCAGAAAACAAGTTAATTTCACTGCAGGTGAGACAAAAGCTGGGCAGCAACAACAACGTCAAATCTAATGAAGAACGTCTAACAACAATTTTATTGTCACAACGGTCAGTGGAAGTGGGAGTTGGAGGCAGAGGAGGATGGTACAAGAGCGAGAACAAAAGATTGAAACGACGCCTTCAGGGCGGCCATTTGGTTATTATGTTGTTGATGTTGTCACATGTTGCATGAACATTACCGTTATGCCTTGTTATGATAGCAATCAAGCGTTGCCAGCTGCTTGAAATGTCAAGCGACAACATAAACTAGACTTCAACTTGCTAGCAATTGATCAGAAATGAAGTTAAAGCAGAAAGAAAGCATTCCAAATGACTTTTTAAACAGATATAATTCATTTTAGCTACATTACATTTATTTGACTTTAACATTGCGATTTTAGCTATAACATAACAACTTGACAGAATCCGAGTATTATTCCAAAAAATGAACATTTTAAATCTAAAGTTTTGACATGCAATCAACTTTTTGTTATAATTTGTATAAAACAACACTTTAAAATTGATTTCATAACTTCGCCAAAAGAAAATGGATTTTCAAGCGGAATGGCGTTTTAATAATGGCTTGGCCTAATTTATTGTGTTAAAAGATATCGACTTTTAAGGAGGAACCTTAATTTTTTTTTTAATTTTCGTAATTTTAAACATCAACTGAAGTTTGAGCTTGGGATTGGGCTATTCGCAAATGGTTTGAGTTAATTTTACATATGACGGCATAAAATAGCAAATTCCCTTTGCAGCAGCCAAAAGCTCATTTCAAGTAATCGACACTCGCAGATTGAGAGAAACGCGGCAGTGCAAATGCACTGCGTGAAGCAAGAGCGATGAATCTGCAGAGAGGCTGCAGTTAAAGGAGGGGAGAGGAGATGGCAAATGCCGACGCACAATGGTAACTGACGTCTGGCGCCGTTGTTAGCATCCACCTCCGCATACTCTTTCTGTAAATTATATAGGGGGTAAAGCTGGCAACCGACAGCCGACAAATCGAATCCACACCAAAAAGTGGTCGATGGAGTTGAGCTGAGTTGAGGATTGCATTGAGGTTTAGATTGTGCTGCAAATGCAAGTGGATGTGGACTCGGGTTCGGGATGTGCATGTGACTGGTCTGGTCTAGTCCTAGGTCTAGTGACAACATTGTCAGCATTTATGATTGAGAAATTGCGGTAGCTTGTGGTTTGTTGGGTCAACGACGCACAGTGGGGCCATTGCTCA